>CM035608.1:3864400-4331900 GCA_020496755.1 Channa maculata | reverse complement strand
TTGTACTTCACTTTTGTTGGTCGCTTTGAATAAACGCGTGTTCCACATTACTAAATGTAAATGCTTAAATGCTGCATCTTATGTGCCGTTAACTATCGCAGCCTTTGGATCCACATTGTCTTTAAAATAAGTTATTTAGGCTTGAGTTTGAAAGTGAGATGGATTTCCAGTGTTTATGGGTGAAGTTCCCCACAGGGTGGCACTGTCCTCAAACTATAGTCTGACAAAAGCACGGACGATTTTGGGGGTAACAAAGGTTACCATGGCGACCCTTCGTTTGGCTCGACAGGCGCAACGCGGACCCGACCCCTGTTAGGAAAGTGCGAAGTTAATAATCCGCAAATCAGTGAGTAGATAATCAAGAAATGGCCTAAATAATGCATGTAGGTGTCACACGCGAGGTTCCACAACATGAACTTACCCTGGTTTAGCTTGCTAGCTAGTGCTAGCAGTAGCCACCTGACGCGTGAGGATGTTGTTTGCTGCTAGCTGCCTGGATAAATCCTGCTCACCGGTGAGAAGAGACCTTATTTTTCCGTAATGTATCTGTGGCAGAATATCCACGTTGAATGAAGCAGCCATCTATCCGTGTGGCTTGACTGAACAAGCTGGTGTAATTACGTAGGGAACGTCGAAGTTGTGGGCGGATCTGTCGTTAGCCAGTAGCTGAGCAGGGCTAGGTGTTCTCCTCCGTCTGCGCTTTTAGCCAATCGGGCTAGCAATGACGGATAGACCTATTCCGGCCGGGGTCTGGATTTTGAGCCACCAGACATGATTTAATGGAGACCGCCTTACAAGTAAGAGCTTATAGTTCGTCTGGGAATGTATTTCTCATCTTTATTGTCCTAGCACAGTGAGAATTGTGTGAGAAAATATGGTAGAAACGGGAGGATTTTCCTCTGGAACCAGCTAGAGGAAGGAGGTCGACAGATTGGGATGAATGCTTTACCATAGATTGTTTCCTGCTAGCTTTCTCCGGTAAATGCGATTTAGTTTGATGCAAGGTAACGTTATACTTGTACACCGCACTCAATTATTTTCCCATAAGAACTCCACATTTTTCAGTTTATTGTTGTGCGACTAAACCAAGACTGTGTGGGTTTAATGACAGTGACAGCCATCTTCAGTACCCATCTACAGTAATGTTACTACAGGCGAAGCTGTGTGTGTGTGATGATGAATGCTTTGCTTTGGAATTAGTTTGTAATGCAGCTTGCTGGTGTGGAGAAACATTTACAGCTGAAGCAGTGGGTGGGTGTTGCAGAGTGGCATTTTGTTATTTGCAACGTGATTAAAGGGCTTCGCTTAGTGTTTATGACGGGGGAAGGGATCTGTTGTGTTGCCTTCAGGAGCACCCTTTATTCTCGTGACCAAATTCAGTTTGAGAAGTGGGGTTTTGTTTGGTATGTAGTACCACAAAAACGTGTTGAAATCCACGAGGTATTGATTTGATTTGAACTGCCGTGAGTGCCGTGTGTGAAAATAGAGAAGGGAAGTGCACCAGTCGTGTCATTTACATTTTAGTCAATGTGCTGAACAAAATTACACCTCTGTGGCAGACACTGTCAATATTTAGATATTTTTAAAAACTATTATTAGCATCTCCTTTTATAATAGTTCTACGCACATTTTGCTCACAGGGCAGGGCGTAAGACAGACAACACTATAAATTTGTGTGAAATTATAAGAGTAGGTAGGAGGAGTTTCAGTGAAGCATGTAGTTTTAGGGCCCTGTGTAAAGGATCCACATATGATAGCGAATGCGTCATGTTACGTAATCATAAGGGTTGGGCGTGCAAAGAGTGGGGGGTACGTGGGAGGGCACTAGCAAATACACATAAAGTGGTAATCTTACATTTAGATGTTGACAGCTTTCGTACCGACAGAACGACATACCGACTGACAGATTGGGGGAAAGTGCGAATTGACCGCGGATAAACTTCACGTGATTATTTCTCCCCCTGAGTACAACTGGTAAGACGCTCGTGCTTCATATCTTTCTCTTGGGGAAGACATTCCGAATGGGACCCAATGCGTAATGTGCCAGAACAACCAACACATGGAGCCCACAGAGGCAGCCCACGGTATATCGCTAACCTCGCCTAGTTCAGCTAGAAGTTACAGACAGTATTTCACCATAATAAACATGAATACATCCTTCAGCCTGCTTTTTTTTTGCGTTTCTTTGCTTTTTTTTGTTTTTTTTACGCGTCGTTGCGACTCGGTGGTGTTCATTGTAGGAGTTGTGATGTGTTTACTTCAGTGCTGGGCTGGTGAAACGGGCGCCACGTGTTGGGAGCATGGGACCATGTGGCTATTGTAAACACCGTGGGTCTTTACATGCTGTATCAGTTTCTGATTCTTGGACGTCGAGTTATGACGGAAATATTTTGCTGAACAGGTTCATATTCGTACGATGATTTGGGCCTTGGTGAAACAGCAGCAATATGTTTGTTTGGCTAAAAACAATTAGGGACTGTATCACATCTCCGTTGTGCTTTTAAAGACGGCAATTATGTATTATGTAATGTTACCAGCTCTATTTGCATGGAGCTTCCCTCCAAGCTGCCTGGTACATTAATTTTAAGGTCCAACCACTCATCATTTTAAATGACAGTATTGTTATAGTAAAGGTCAGCTTCTCACATGATAACCAGCAGGCCGTTTGGGATCAACAGGAGGTCATGTTCCTCCCACATCTTTTTGTGTCTGCATACACCAGTTTTGGGATGGTGACAGGTAGCAGAGGATGAGGGAATGCCTTTGTCCCTCAACTGCTCTCATATTGCCTTTTGTTTCAGGGATGTAGTTTCACTTAAACTCAATGCACTGGCCTGCAGAATATAGATAACACAATTTAGTGAAGTTCATTTTTACTATACACAAGCTTGGTGATGTCAAAATTCATTTTTCAAGAGAAATGGTTTCTAGGTGTGCTTCATATTGCTTCATAGCAGTTTGTCAGTTGATCATTTAACCTAAAATGATCCAAATAGTGATGATTGCCACCACAATTTTCTAAAGCCAGACTGTTGTTATTAAATGCCATGTTTTACCTAAACAACAGACAAGAACTCTTAAGATTTTCTATTTGTTATCATAAAAGTCAAATAATGGCAAATAAATGTCCACAAAGGAGAGGCTGTAACTAGGAAGTGTTGGTTATTTCTGGTTAAGTTATTTTTTTTTAATCCAACAAAGGAGTTTATTTGTGCTACGTAGTTTATTTTTAATTATCAGTGTAATCTCTAGGTGATTCTTCGATTCTTAAGAAAGCTCTAGTGCACCATTAATCACTATCAGAGGATTAAAACCGGAATAGTGATCATGTTAGCAGCCATTAATGGACACAAATTGAATACAAATAACTACTCAACTAATCGATATCTCTTTTGTTATCAGAGCTGTTTTCAATATTTAAATACATCTATACATTCTAAACATTATTATTGTTATTAGTTATGCTTTTATTTTTAAACACTTTTTAAAATTAATCTGTATAACAAAATAAAATTTAACACAGTACATCAAACATTTTGTCAACTGTCATTTACCCTTTTATAGCTAAATGGAAGTGTAGAGTGCTCAAGGATTATTCTGCAACTTTAGTTTCTCACATTGCTAAACCAAATGATTATCAAAGACACTGCTTCAGTTTCCGACTTTAAGATCATTTAGAGTTTGCTGCATTAGTCCACTAGAACTTCAACATATACATTTAGCCATTTAGCTGATTCCTTTATCTAAAGCAACTTACATGTGAGGTACAAGGCAGCAAAAATCTAAGTTAAAAAGCAAACTTTGTCAGCAAAGTGTTCACATTTAATGGAATGCAAGTAGAAGAAAGGGAGTTCTTATTAAAAAAAAAAAAGATTTAAATGCATAGGAAGGTGCGGAAGAGTTCTGTTTTCAGCAGTTTTTTGAATATTGGGAGTGAGGAAGCACTGGTAGTCAGTGTCTACTAAGTGTCTGTATTATGTTAGGTAACAAGTATTTATGCATTCAGACCAACCTCCAGCACAGATAATGAAGCAATAACAAGGATTACACAAATGTTGGTGAAAAGTTTTGTTTTGTATAGCGACTCAAGGGCGTACTTCTGTGTAACAGTATGCAGATCTCTTATGGTGTGTAACAGTAACAGAGACAACCTGAACTTGAGACAAACAGGGCACCCAAAGCTCAGACTGGGGGTCAGAGATCACTGATTAGGAGGTGGTGATTGTCTACGTGGACCTTCAAGCCAGACTAATCTCTCCCCTTTCTCTCTCAAAAACACACACACACACACACACACACACATATATTCTCTCCACTATTGTCTCATTAATATCATTCCCATCTGCTCCATATGCAACAGCCCAATTAGAGAGATGCACTTTGACCCTACCTGTCTGAATTTAATTTGAAAGTCTGCAGTCATACACACACATACCCGTGCATGCACACACATACAATCACAGCATGTGCATATAGACTGTCCAGAATCTAACCTTTCATTGTTATCTGTCTACAGGGCCTGAGCTGATTTTTCAGCCTTGTGTAGGTTTGGTTTTTACCCCGAAGTGTCCTTTGGACATCAGCTGACCATGGTGATCTAAACAGAGGAAACAGAAAGAAAGCTCGGCACAGTTTGTGTTCACTAACATAGCGAAGCTCGACCAAGAGAGGAGCAGAGACCGACTGGAGGGAAAGAAAAATCTAATTTAAAGAATGTCTCAAAACAGAGAACTGGTGGTTTACTACATAACATATAAACTGTCCGAGAGAAACTATCCGCTCAACCACTTGGGACTCAGTGAGCCTCTAAACAGAACTGGAGGAGAGGATGGGTTGGGTGAGGAACAACGGATAGCGACGCACACCAACGGTACTTTTAATGGAAGAAGTCCCGGAACCCCCCCAGCATCCCCGCTCAGGCAACAACAGTTGCCATCAACGACGAACCTTGATGCGGTGAAAGAAGCCCTCCGGGACTCAGCCAATGAGTTTGAGCTGCGGTACGCCCGCGCCTTCAGTGATCTGCACCACCAGCTCCACATCACACCCGCCACGGCCTACCAAAGCTTTGAGAACGTCATGGATGAAGTGTTCCGTGACGGCGTCAACTGGGGCCGCATCATAGGGCTCTTTGCATTTGGTGGGGCACTGTGTGTCGAGTGTGTGGAGAAGGAGATGAGTCAGCTTGTAGTCAGGATCATAGAGTGGATGACAGTCTACCTGGACAACCACATTCAGCCCTGGATCCAAAGTCAAGGAGGATGGGTGAGTCTCAATCACACACAGAAACATAAATGCATAGAGTGAAAAGTGTGTTTGCTGTTTGCTTGTATAGCCCCCTTCATTCTAGAATCCTCCGGCATTACGGGTTTTACAATAAGTGAAATAAGGATTTTTCTGGAGACGTGTATGGATTGGCATTTCTTAATATAACAGTGTTTTGCTTGGATGTACCATTTCAAATATGCTCCCATATCACAGTAAATGTTAGGACCAGCTGTGCTCAAGTGATCTTAATGTCTTGTGTGCATCATGTGCTTGTTTTTCAGCAGTGTTTCTGAACAGCGAGGCTTCATTATCTGTCTTGACTGACCTTCAGTGATACAGTATCACTGGTGATTAGTTTTAATTTCGTCACACATGTTGCAATGCGGCTTATACAAGTATACATCCTTTTCAGTTGTGTCTCCTCTATGAGATTGTGACATTGCACATGGGTGGCGTAGGCTCTGAGACTAGCCGAGGAGACTGAAGACTTGATATAACAGAGTAGAAAAAGGAGCGTACAGCATAAAAAAACCATCTGGGACCAACCAAAAACAGCATGTTTGTGTGGTCAGCAGCTGGTTCAGCTGTTCTCTAATTGATCAGCAGCATGGAGCTCGATGAGCTGAATCGAAGTAGGAGCTTAACGGGCTACATCAGGGCTTTGTATCTCTCTGCAGCTTGCCTGCCTGGGGATCGAAGTTCTCTCATCACAGGGCAGGATAAGGTCCAGGGCTTTTTACAGATAGCTCTTTGTTTTACTCTGGTCAGTTGATTGGCTCTGTGGTGTTTTTTTCCTTCTATCTGTCTGTTATTTTTCCTCCCCTGCCCTGTACTCTCTTCGCTTATGTTGTTCATAAAGACGCCTGCATACAGATGAAACCTGTCTTTGTTTTCCTGGGGTCAGCTCTACTGTGGGCTGTCTTGATGCATACAGTCCCAGGGTGTGTTTGTGTGTCCGTGTGAACTCTTAAGGTCAGCTCTTTTCCTTTGTGCTGGCCATTTGGTGGTATGGAGGAGCGCAAGAGCAAGGGGAGGGGCTGTTTATATTCGCTCCAGCACTGTGTAACACCAGGTTAAAGGCCGAGCCTCATTGGCCGAATGGTGTACGAAGAAGAAAATCCAACTGGGCAAATGATGGCTTTGCTTTTTTTTTTTTTTTATATAATGCAGGGCTCAGATTTATTTATTTATTTCAATGTTGGACTGCAACCTGGTGATAACAGTGAAGAGAGGGGGGGATGGGCGTGATGACATTATGGAAACAGGTGAGGGGATATGAGCAGTGGGAGTAAAGGTCTGCAACATACTGATGTTAGTTGGTCCTTTTGTTGGAAGTATATTGTGGCATCCTCCTTACCAGCCCCCAGTTGCCTGGCTAATGCACAATCCCATTTCTGGTGACATATCACCAAAGTGGTCTCTGGGGATCCCCAGGATGGGTTTGCTGTGCTTTGATCTAAATTGAAGTATCTCAAACTTTTAGCCAACACAATATTTTGTACAAACATTGATGGTCCCCAGTATTGTTGGTGATGCTCGGTTGTTTTCTCTAGCATCACCAGCAGGCGGAAATGTTTGACTCAGGGTAAAATATCTGAAAACCTATTGTTGAATCTTCATACCTATGTTTGTCTTTTTACTTTTGGAGAGATGTGCAGTGATGTTCTCTGTGCACAATGTTGTTACAATTGATTTTGTCCAGTACATTTTGTTTTTTACAAATGCCTGCCAATCTAATCATGTCCCCCAATCAGCCTCCAGTGTACTTTATGTTTATGTTGTGTTCAAATGAACCAAATATTGGCATGCAAAGATGGTAAACATCACCTTTGGTATGTTAGCAATGTCATTGTGAGCCTGATAGTAGGTTACGGGTAGCATTTAAAGCTCTGCTCTGCCTAATCATCACAGTATGTAAGGCTGTTTGCACTGTACATGTTCACAAAATTCATCTAAGCATATAATCAATTTTTTTTTAATACTGGCCACTCATGAGTATATTTATCATCACTGTCACTGCCTCAGTTAAAAATACCACATCAGTCATGGGCGGTTGATCTCATGGCAACAAAATAATATGACATAATGACATACTCTTCCTCCACCAGACAAAACACATTAACACACTTGTTACAA
Organism: Channa maculata; assembly: GCA_020496755.1. Taxonomy (NCBI): domain Eukaryota; kingdom Metazoa; phylum Chordata; class Actinopteri; order Anabantiformes; family Channidae; genus Channa; species Channa maculata. The sequence goes on along the minus strand of CM035608.1, from coordinate 4,324,496 downwards.
GACAGTTTATACAATCAAACAGATCCGTTACCACGCTGAACCGCTTCTGCTTCGTAGCTTGCAAGTCAATGACTTCATCAGAAAAGATGAATGGGTCACTGTGAGTGTCGTCTAATATAGTTTCACTTCTCCTGCCAACACATAATATTTTCTTGAACACATGATGTTACTTCCTTTCCTATTAAGATCATTATAATTCACTTTTATTTAGTTTTTGATTTAGTCGCCTAGTTCAGGGGAGAGAGTGTTGGCTTGATATGTGTCCTTTTTTTAGATGATAAACCTGTCACTGGTGGAGTCCCATGTCTGACTATAGAATAAACCCTACTGTAGGTGGTTTACTGGTGGAGTCCTATCACAGCTTCCCATCGCTATAAATTTCCCCCTCTTCGTCACTATGTCGTTTCATTCTCTTTCTGTGGTTTGCCTGTTAAAAACCAGCCTACACTTTCTCTGAAATGTACCTGACTCTCTCTCTCTCTTTAAACCCACAAGAGACACTGTTGTTTTTCTTTGTCTTTTATTTCCCGCTTTCTTCCTTCCTTCCTTCCCTCCCTCGACGCCTCCTCACAGGGATGAAGCACAGAGCCGTTGGCAGATGTGGGAACCTGAGTATAGCTGTGAGGCAGGTGTGCCCTTAGTGTTAGCTGATGAAATATTAGTCTGCTCTTAGCAGCAACAAGGTCACTTTCCCTCTCCTTTGCTCACTGTGATCACTCTGTGTCTTTTAATTTAATTGTTGCTTAACAAATTTATATTTAATATTTGCTGTATGGAAACATGCGAGGGAAATTACAGAGGGTACAAATGAGTAAATGTGCATTTTATTTGAAGGTGGTACAATAGAAAGTATGATGTAAAAAGATTAATGACTCACTCTTCTCAAGAAAATCTTGAGGTAAATATTTTTCATAATATAAATGTATATAAAAAAAATAGCATTTTATTTTTTTCAGCCCAGGGGTCTTTCCCAAAAGCTGATATAGATATATAATAAAAACCCTTTAGAGAACTAGGTTCTCGCTGCTCATGGACACTTTGCTTGTAGTCAACTTTTCCTTGACCTTACAGAGACCATGGACAACACAAAGCAAAACAACTGGGCGCTCTCTCTCTCTCTCTCTCTCTCTCTCTCTCTCTCTCTCTCTCTCTCTCTCTCTCTCTCTCTCTCTGTCTCTCTCTCTCTCTCTCTCTCTCTCTCTCTCTGTCTCTCTCTCTCTCTCTGTCTCTCTCTCTGTCTCTCTGTCTCTCTCTCTCTCTCTCTCTCTCTCTCTCTCTCTCTCTCTCTCTCTCTCTCTCTCTCTCTCTCTCTCTGTCTCTCTGTCTCTCTCTCTCTCTCTCTCTCTCTCTCTCTCTGTGTCTGTCTCTCTCTCTCTCTCAGCCAAGCATCCCAGACCGTGGCAGTGTAGTTCTTCTAAATGAGTTTAGCCTTTATTAGTCTGTCAGAGAGAAAAAGGCAAAAAAAACAAAAACAAAAAAAAACATTGTTTCCCCAAGTAGCAGGTCGTGATATTATTCATCCATAATTGGTAATAACCCAGTACCCCCACCCTAAGGCTGCTCAATCTCCACTGAGTAATCACTGCCATCGCCTGCTCTGTTGGAAACAGCATTATTAGGTCGATGGCACTGTCTCTACCTCTGCTGTCTGCCAAAGAGGTTTATTATCTGACAATATATGGCTTCAGTTATGCACCTACTTTAAAACCAAAGGCTGTATAGGGAGAATCTGGCCGCGCATACTGATCTCACATCCCAAGCAAATATCCAAAATCTCAGCATCTTGGTTAGTGGACGCACCAAAATAATTCCGGTGGGATCATTTAGACTGGGGCTTTGTCAGTTTTTATGAAAGCACAATTTGTTCTGCTGTGCAAAACACCTTTCACTTTTCAATATGTACTGTCCTCTCTTTTACTTTGGCAGCTGCATTAAAAAAACAAAAACAAAAACAAAGTCCCATTGTGTGCATTTATGTAATGGAGTATTTACGTGGACACAGTAGTCTGTGAATCATTAAAAAGAACAATAGCTTTTCAGTAGAATTAATTCTCATTAAAGCTTGTTTTTACATTAATTTATTTAATGACAATGTTTGTTTTTCACAAAACTATTAGGTTGTACTTAATTCTTTTTGTAAGTGTTGAAGAGTCTGTAATAAACAAGATATTTTGACACATTTATTCATTTGGGTAGTAACTGAAACGTCAAATATATTATTATACTGTCACAAAGTGTGATAAAGAAATGTTTCAAATTGCTTTGAGGTTTTGCTTGAAAAATAACTGAAAATTTAAAACATCAATTTCAAAGTAGTTACCAATTAATATTTAGCAATTAACTAATTGATTATTCAAATAACTGTCCCAGCTCTAGGAAGTAAAATTTAGTTTTCCTGTGCAGTATAACTGGATTAAAAACTACTGCTGCCACACTGCTTCCTTAATAAGATAACTGGTTGTTAATGCAATGCTTAGAGAAAAATGGCAAATACAGCAAATACAGGCTTTCTATTAAAAATACTGTCAGGCCAGGGAAGTCGGGAAGTGTTGAGGGAACAGACTAACAAATTCTTTGCTTCGGCCTTTTCATGGAAGTTTGTGACAATAACAAACTGTAATTTTACATAGCAATATTCTGCATGTGATAATGAGCTTTTGGTAAAGTGGGCGAGATATTGAGGCTGTAATTAAAGATCTAAGTTCAAAATTCCCTTGTTTTGACTGGGAAAACACCTGAGCTTCCTTTGTGCCCTTCTCCTTGGCAGACTTATTTACTCTCTCTCGCTCTCTCTCTTTCTCTTTCCATGTCTGTAATTAACATGCACATAGGATAGGCAGTTAGATCCTCAGAGTCGTCTGTCAGACTGCCCTATCGGAGAAGAACAGAAAATCTCACCCTTGGGACCTATCCAACCCGCCTCCTTCTCCCCTCCTCTCTATTCTCTACCCCTTCATCTTCTATACGTCTCTCCTGCTGCTTTTCTTTCGTGTCCTTCTATATCCTCTACGTGCACACCTCCCCTTGCCACCAATCGATTTTTGTCCCTTATTTTTCTCTCCGTTGCTTCCCCAGCCCTTGCTCTATTCATCATTTTTGAGCTCTTTCATTACAACCTTCTCTGCTCTTCCTCTTTTCTTCATTCTTTTCATCCCTTTCTCTCCGTCCCACCATGCATCCTGCTATTCCCTGCCATCCAGACTAGAGCGCCAAAATATATTTCAGTGATTTTTTTTTTTTTCTCCTTGTTTGTCAGTTTCTTGATCAAAAACAAACATGCGCATATTGTCATGTGTTATCGATCCCTTCCGACTTCATTCCCGCACCCCACGTATGCAGCTGCCACCATCCCTGCATCTTCCTTCATCCCTCTTTTACTTCCTCCTTATCTGTCTATCACCACCTCTTCCCTTTATCGCTAATGGATCACGTGGATCTAATTAGGAGAGATGTTTTTGGGGTTTGTTATTCAGGACAGTGTTTTGCTAAGCAAAGTTTCCATCAGTTGATTGTATGCTTGTTCGTAATCACAGGTGATAGGAGTCGTTTTCTCATAAATGTGAGCATTTTATTGTATGGTGGTGTGTAGCAGAGGGGAAGGACGACACCAACTCAGACTGGTCATGTGACTACCTCAAACAAAGGACCTTTGGAGAGACACACACACAGACGCACAGGAATTTACTGGCTTTCTAGTTGTGACCACAGGTGTGTCGTCGCTTTGGAAAAAAAAGCCTTTGGTTCCAAAAAAGAAGAACTGATCCAAAAGCCACTTTGTCATTGTTTAACTTGTGACATTCAAAAAAATCTGCACATGCAGACAATGCTACCGCAAACCACTAGCGCATTGAATCAATGGCGAGCACTTTTGTTCTAATGCCCTCAGTAAATGCCTCAGTGAGATGTGCAGCTATATACAGATTGATCTTTTAAATGTTTTGTTTTTTCTTTTTTTTAATATATGAATGTAGCCCCTCAACCAGGGATGGTTCTCTATTGTTTCTGTATCCATGTGTTTAAGCTCACGCATTAGTTTTTTGTGATCTTTGAGGTGTGTGTGTGTTTGTGTGTGTGTGTGTGTGTGTGCGCGCATGTGTTTGTACTCAGTGCTGTGTATCAAACTCACAGCTTGACAATAGCAGCAAACAGATTGTATGATTCAGTAGCCGCCCGTTGCATGACAAGAACATCAGGGTCCTGTCACATGTTTTTAGGTGTGTGTTGGTTGTGTTTGTGTGACTGTGTCTTACTTGTCTGTACATAGACTCTTTTAAGAAGCCTTTTAAGAACAGTGACTTAGATGACACAGGATCATCATCTGTTCTGACTTCTGCTCTAGTTTGTTCTATTTTGATGCAAACTGGTGCAAAGGACATTGGAAAGGGGTGATGCAATGATTTTCCAAATTTCCAATGTGGTGAGTTTGGACTGAAAATGTGCATTTAATGTATGAAATGTTTAAAGGTAATCTGTGTATTTTAAAATCAACAGTTATTTAACCTTGGGAAACAAGCAATCTGAGGTTAGTCCTACTCTTAGTGAATTGATATAGCAGTTGCTGAGACTCCCCTCTGTGTGCATGTTTACAGTTTCTGTTAGACCTGTAGCCCTGGAGCATAACACACACCATGGAAAACACACAGAGCAGCGAGACATCAATACAGTCTCAAATGAATACATTTACTACATGTAGACTGCATCTGAATCTGTCCTGTCCTCTCTCTCTTTCATTTAGACACATGCACGATGGTGTCACAGCAGCAAGTCGTCCGTATGTTTCCTACCCACACAGTAATTATGTATACAGGACAGATATCCAGCTGTGTAATAGACCTGTGTGTGTGTGTGTGTGTGTGTGTGTGTGTGTGTGTGTGTACTGCTGGCACACAGCAAAGCACGGAGCTATTAGAGTGGCTTTGCCACACGGCTACATATCAGACTTCCTGTTTAGTGCACCATCAAGATGAGGGTAGTGATGCACATGCAGATGCTGAGAAAGTCAGACAGAAAGAGGAGTCTGGTGACTCAGCGAGTAGGGTGCAGAATGCAGGTCAATGGGTTACATGGCATGTATGTGTATGTGTGCTTTGGTTTGCTGATTGTGTACATTTGATATATGCAGCTTACAGGTTACATGAATGGAACAGCTTTGTGTTTGTGGAGCAGAGTAAAGACGCTGCCTTTCGTTGTGTATGTGCTGCTCCACTTCTGAGGCTTAGTAGTGAAATCAGGTCACGAGCAAGTCTCCCCCACCCTCCTATCATCTACCTCCCCATTCTCCCCTCTCCCACTGTCTGCTTGTCCCCTCACTTTTTACCTCTCTGTTGTGGCCCACATCGCTACACTTTCTCCTGTGACAGATGCTTTATTTTTTTCGATTTTCTGTCTTCATGCAACCAAGTGCAAATCATGTGCCTGGTTCCCCCTTCCTCTGTGATTGAATTTCATCCCTCGCCATCCTTCGCTCTATAAGTCTCTTCTCTTCTCTCTCTTCTCTCGGCTTTTCTCACTATGCTCATATCTGTGATCAGATTATGAGGCATATCATGGGATTAATGTGTCTCAAGCCAGGAATTAAAGTGGGAGAGCTGGGGGAGGCGTGGAGAGGGTAGATGAGTATTTCATGGTAATGTAGCACCCAATCTCATATAGCACAAGCAGTAAATGATGATAAAGAGCATCAAGGCCATCACCATTATATTCATCATATGCTTGTTTGAATAGCCAAAGGGGGTAAAACAATAAAGACAAGAGATCCTCAGTGGCTCTGCAATAAGAGAGAGGGGGATAATAGAAAGAGGGAACAGAAACAAACTTGTGCACCTCCTATAAGATATTCATCTGCTGGTGAAGGGATATTGGGGAATTTGCTTCTTTAATGTCAGACTTTCCCAAAATGTACGGTAAGTGATGGGAAGTGTAATTTCAAGGAAACTGCACTTTCTCCTTTCTCCGCATACTTTTCTCCTCATGGGTTTTTCCCTTTTTTAGTTTCCAGACATTTTTTGTCAGTTTTTTTTTTCCTGCAGTCTGTTTCGCCCTTGTTATTTTGTTCTAGCTTCCTTTTAATTTTTCTTATTCTGTCTCACTCCCTGCTTGCCTTTGTGACTGTTGTTCTGTTCCTGTCTCTCTGTTTCCTCCATCAATTTGTCTCTCTGTTCCAGACACACATGGCAGGTCTAGGAGTCATGGTGAGGGGTCTCAGTGGGGTGATGGCCTTCAGGGTGGAGGGTTATACTGCTGAAGACATCCTATCAGAGAGCATTACTGTCACCTTTGCTTTAGCTGCACCTCTAGATTCTCTGTTCTTACACTTTCCTAAACATGTGCTCTTTCAGGCAGACATGCACACATAGGCCTGAATCCTTGGCCTTCTTCGTGTGTGTGTGTGTGTGTGTGTGTGTGTGTGTGTGTGTGTGTGTGTGTGTGTGTGTGTGTGTGTGTGTGTGTGTGTGTGTGTGTGTGTGTGTGTGGACACAATGGGGTTTTGTGGGGAAAAACTGTCCCAGTGTGGGACAGGGAACAGATTGGAGTCTGAGCCTCCTTGTCCTGACTCATTAATCTCCTCTTTAATTCATGGCCTCACCACCAGCTCATCAAACACACACACACACACACACACACACTCACACTCACACTCACTTAGAGCCTGCTCCAAAAGGAAACGAACACACGAGTACATAGACATTGATATTGGCACAAACACCAGCAAGTGTTATCACTGAAGTGAGATTTAATGATTACATTTCCTCGTTTTTGCCCTCATTTCTTTTGTTTTTAATTTGTGAATGATCGATTACACTTCACACCAGCTTTGTGGCCTTACACTCCCACCCCAATACCAGCATTGGTCTAATGCTTCAACTGCCAACGATCAAGCCAAGTGTGTGATGATAACTAGAATGTGTAATAGCTTAATGACCATGCAGGTTACAGTTGTGTTCATTTTCTAAAAGTGCTGCGTTCTGTCTAAACATTCAGTTTATACTGAATCTGAACACACACATACACGTATGATGTCACAGAATATAAAAACACCCAAATGCATTAGGGTTCTGCATAAGACCACAGCCCTCTATATTTTATACTCTTCCAATTTAAACTAAAACGTGTTTCAAAGCTGTGACAGTTTGGTTTTTGTGTGCATAAGTATGTTAGGAATAAGTAGACAGGACCCACATGCAGCATAAAAGGAACCCAATTTATTAAATAGAACACTTAAATGTAAAACAGCTATGTAAGCAATGGAAGAACAATTTCACCATACGAGACATGCACATTTTAAACATCACGATTCAAATGGATACACTCTTCTTCAGGGATCAGCAAGTGTAATAGGTATTTGTCATATTTTCCACTTGCAGTGTGTGCATTTGGTCTTCCCTCAATGCTAGCTTGGGCAATCTGTCTTTTTGGATTCACACTGATCTACATTTTTGTTGTGTATTGTCTGAATTTTGTCCATCCAAGTATTATCCAGCATGTTCTCTAGTAGATCCCATTAAGTGCGGGTTCTCCTCATACTCAAAGGGCAATCAGGTACCGTACAATATAATTACTGAGTTTAAGATCTGGGTGGGCTGTCAGTTTATCCGCTTAGCTCGACAGTAACTCATTCCTTTCATGGTCACATGGGATCTTTGGCATTTGCCTGACTCCCTTGCTCCTCAAAATGGGATAAGAATGAAAGGGGGATTGAAGGCCTTGAGGAGGAGCAGGAAGAGATATGGAACATTGGAGATGAGGACATTGATAAGAGCAACAGGACCTCACATTGTTTGCTTTTTTTTTTTTTTTTTCTAACCAGCCACGTGTTTTTTTGTTTTGTTTTGTTTTTTTTTTTGCTGTAAAAAGAAAAACTGACATCATACAACTACTAAGCCATGAGAATAAACACAGCAGTCACAGTTTTGATAAGGATGAAGGTTACAAAGTTAAGCTGCATTGCAACTTTGATTATTGAAAGAGTTTATGTTGAACCAAACTTTAGCTGTCCAGCTAATGTAGCGGACTCTACAAATAACTGAATCTGCAACATTCAATTCCCAGATACAACTCGCTGTATATTTAGAATTCCTGTTGTTTTGTAGGTTTTCTTCGTTCTGACAAACACTGCAGACTAGATTTTGCTGCAGATGATCTCCCATGAAGTTCTAAAGATATCAAGAGCAACCAAAACCAACTGGGGATCCACCTAAGTTCAATTTGAAATGCCAGAGGAAATGGTGCAAATAGTTATGTAAATAAAGCAGACTGTATATTACAACAGTTTATTCACTCGAAAGGTCATTAGCGTTAGGATTTCAATTATGCGATTAGAATTTGCAATTCAAATGCAAGATTTCATTCAGCGTGGCGTTAAAGTTTGTGTTATCTTGCTGTTTTAACTTATTCTTGGATGTTAATCAGCTGTTTTCTTAATCAAGCTGAGTCACTGACTGTGATCCTATGATCCGCATGTGGACTGTCACAATGTAAGGCAGAGTTCACAGCACTCTAATCACCTTCACTCAATCTACTAGAGAGTTCATACACACTCCCTGCTTGTGTCAACTCTTGGTTTAATGGGCAAAATATGATTTCACCTCTGTGTGCTACTCTGTAAACAGTGTTTCATCAGTGAAGTTACTCAATAAACAAAAACACATGATGTGATATGGGACATTCTTTACTTTGCACGTACATATTCCAAGTGTTGCAAAGTACAGGAAGTGTTGCTCAGCTCCAGCCAAGACCAGTGACGGCTTTAAATGAGTTAGTTCCTACTCTTTATGACTCGGCAGCTATCAGGCAATGGGTACACAGTGGCTTGTGAGCTCTCACACGAAGATCCTGTTTTCTTTTATCTGACTTTTTGGAATGTTTGTAACAGAAGCTCACACACTTCCCTCAAATTCTGTTTTCAGTTCTAGACAGGCCTCTCAAAGATGAGGAAATAAACTTTGTTTGGTCAGCGGAAGTCAATAAAAGGTTGGTCAGACACTGCTAGTTGGAAACTCTGCCTGAGTTTTAGTCTAGAAGGAAATGGACAATAAAAGTTCTCTCTTAACATTTTTATGACCATTCATTGACTAGAACTGGCCCTTAATCTTCTCAAACTGGTCCTCACTTTGCTATTCACACACACACTGTGTGTGCGTTTGTGTGTGTCAGCTTTCTATCTGAGTACAGAACTTTCCAGTCAGACTCTGACTGTGCATTAGCACTTTTAGCGTCCTTACTAGCGTCAGCACTGTTACATCACAGCCACCATCTCTTTCAAAGTCCTCCAACCGGTTTGCACAAACCACGTGTAGCCTGGACATCGTGTGCTCTGTGGGTTGCTAGAAAGCTTTCCCTGTCTGCTGAAAGAGATCTGTCTATGTCGGATGTGGTATACAGACAAAAAAATGACTTTCACCTTTTAAAAGAAACCTGTTAACCAGTTGTATTGGGAATTGTCCTCATAGCTGAACTTTAAAATTCATAACAAACTTAATCAAATAAATACTTTGAATATGCATTTTGATTATTTGCACTCTTCTAGGGAATATAATATCAAATGGGAAGAGGTCTAGCAGGACTTATTGCACTTGTAGTCAAAAGTCTATAATCATTTCACCAAATATGATGTTTGAGATTTAATGAAAATGTATGTGGATTACCTTAACACAAGGCACTCTGCATGTTGGAACAGCTGGTTTTACGTGGAAAAACATTTTTGACCAGGAATTTTTATTTTACTGTAAATTTGTGTCATTTCAGATTTTATTTTATTTTTTTATTTTTTTTTATTTAGGAGACGAGCAGATTTTTCTTTATTTGCTCACACAGCCTGACATAATGGTGGCACATGATTGCTAATATTAACACACTTTTTCAAATGTCAAATGCCCCCAAGCTATTGAATTTCCATCAATTTTCAGCTCCCTTTTACCAAAAAGGAAGATTTATATTGGGCATTGTGAATACATACAGTATAGTATGTGTGTTGGGGTCAGGAGGTTTCGCCATTGAGGGATTTGACTATTTCAGCTTATGTTGCAATGTCTAAGCAACTGACAAGTCAGAGCTGATGAATAGGAAGCTACTCCTAATGATCGTTAAAACGCGCCTTTCTCCACATGTAGTATTGGACCATTTGTCAGCCACAGAGTAGGACCTATATACCCAGACACACTCACTCACATTACACGCACTAATCAACTGCTTTTCGTAACTGTGGCAACTAACTGCAGTGTCTTCTTCCCGTGCCCCCTTCACTGTTTCTCTCACTTTCTCTCTGTCGTATCCGACCGTTTGTTTTTATGAGCTAATCCTTTTCTCATGTTTTTGCCTCGCCCCATGCTAACGAAGAAAGACGGAGAAAGTTAAAGACCGAGAAAAGCATACAAAGACAGACAAAGACGAGGCCCGAGAGCACTCTGCAGGCCGCTGCCTAGCACCTGATTTCCTCTGGGACCAGAGCAGATATAAAGAAATAAAGGCGTGACCGTGTGAAAGGAAAAGCAAAAGGGAGAGAGCAGATAAAGATGGGGTTTACCTGCCAGGCGGGACTAGTGGAGATTGAGCATATCAAACCAACAGTGCTGTCTGGATATGTGCATAGTAAGCTGACTGATTAATGCTGGTAAAGAAATAATACAGGAGCTTCTGGGCTTGTATATTTTCTGGCTTCCTGATTTTTCTCGGGTTAAGAAGTAGAAGCGGAGAACATAGTCATTCATGTTATCATATTTTGTACCACATCAATGAGCTTCGGTTTTACATGAAGTAAATGTGGTAAAGTAAACTTTATGGGACTAAGTTTAATTTACAATATTTATCTCCAGTATTGTCTTATTGAAAATTGTGTAAACAAATGGTCATGAAATACTGTATATACCCAAAAATCACGTAATGATAAAATCATTTACAACACTTTAATACACTTTCTGTTGCATCCCTCAGCACTTGGTGATAATTGGTGATATATTTTCTGTCCAGTAACATGTCCACTACACAGGTGTAAGTCATCACTGGGTCAAGGGGCTTGTTCCCTACACCCACATTCCTTACTTTGTTCTGCCTTGTTTCATAGGAAGGGATGGGCAAACTGTAGGCAGACTGCCCTCTATTAAGACACTCTATCAGATGCAGTAAAACACTAACGCAGATGACACGATGCACACTACTATGTAATTATGCTACATCATTATTTACTCTAGTACCATTTATCAATCCCTTGTGGCTAATTTCACCTGCTTTACTTTAACGCAGCTCAGTCATTGGGCAGCTTAAAAGCATCTTTGCCCCAGCGCATTTTTTCAACTAAGCCCTTTGTCAAGAACATTCTGTGCTAAGTTTAATTTATAATATTTATCTCCAGTATTGTCTTATTGAAAATTGTGTAAACAAATGGTCATGAAATACTGTATATACCCAAAAATCACGTAATGATAAAATCATTTACAACACTTTAATACACTTTCTGTTGCATCCCTCAGCACTTGGTGATAATTGGTGATATATTTTCTGTCCAGGAACATGCCTTGACATGTCCGATACACAGGTGTAAGTCATCACTGGGTCAAGGGGCTTGTTCCCTACACCCACATTCCTTACTTTGTTCTGCCTTGTTTCATAGGAAGGGATGGGCAAACTGTAGGCAGACTGCCCTCTATTAAGACACTCTATCAGATGCAGTAAAACACTAACGCAGATGACACGATGCACACTACTATGTAATTATGCTACATCATTATTTACTCTAGTACCATTTATCAATCCCTTGTGGCTAATTTCACCTGCTTTACTTTAACGCAGCTCAATCATTGGGCAGCTTAAAAGCATCTTTGCCCCAGCGCATTTTTTCAACTAAGCCCTTTGTCAAGAACATTCTGTGCTCTGGTTTGTTTCACTTTGATGCCTCCTCCCATGTAGGAATCTGTGTCATAAGGTACATCAATAGTTAATGGTTCATGGTGAGAAAAAGGCCAGCTTTTTTGTGAAAATGTTATTGTTGCTTTGAGGCCCTGTTGGAAGTCAAGGTGCGGCTGATTTGGCAAATGCGTATTTACCCTTCTTTGGCAGCTTCCTCAAGTCTCAGTATCCTTGATTCCTCACAGTCACTAACAAGACCTTGGTAGAGGTGGGCTCACTGTTCCAGTGAGTTCATTCCTCTCCTCACGTGAACCTTGTATTTAAAGGCAACCTGGCTTCATGTAAAGCTTTCAACCCTGCTTCTATGTTGCAGCAAGTTGAGAGAATTAGAAATTCCTGAAATACCTGAATCATTGATGCAATGCGTCATTGACTAATTACACAACCGTAAAAGCTGCTCTAAAATGTAGCCTCACACAGTTTGGTGTTATAGTGTGTGTGTGTGTGTGTGTGTGTGTGTTGTGTTTATAGAGTTAAACCATGAATGAAACAGCTAGAGTGAAACCAGACTGAAAGCTGCCCTTCGGCTCTAAACAGGACATAGCTTTTTAGGCGGTGGAATGTAAACGTATTATTAAGCGGATGCTCGATGATGATCAGAAGAATTTTTATCAGTGGAATTTTGGCATCAAGTCATTTCTTGGCCTATTTCTATGTTGGCTGTTTTTCATCATTTTGTATTCTTGGTAAAAGAGCTTGGCTTGCTCTCTGTAGAGCCCTTTAAAGGATCTGGCTTCCATTATTGTTTACGTTTAATGCTGTCAGCATTGTCAGTCTTATGGTACATTCTGACTTCCCCAACCTGTTCAAGACCCATCTCCTGAATTCTTCAAAAACAGCTAACAAATCTATAAATGGTGCCGTTTTTTCCTGAACCTTTTGGGCATTGTAGTTTTTAGCAAATGTTACTCAGAGAAGGAGAATGTGTTTATGTTGGACCTTTTTCAGCTGCGGATTAATGTACATGTGCAGTAATTCCAACTGGAAAAATGTTACAGCTCTTAAAATACGAAGCATTGGGTACTTTGTTGCAATTTGTCTCCCCCTACTGGTAAGGATTGGAAGTCAATTTTACTCATCTGCCTTAGATACCAGTCACAGTTTGAACCCTTCTCATGTATTTGTTTACAAGCTAAAACTGAACTGAACTGGCAAAGAAATCACCAGAAGCCAAAGAATGATGCCGAGTGACACATTTTTATAAAGCGTTGTTTAGATTAACACAGTGAGACGGTGACCCTATGATGTAAGCACGGGTTTATCTAACAATGTCATTGTTGTGCTCGTCAACCACAATCAAAACTGGCCTACAACAAAGTTATGTCTTAATTTAACTGTAAATGTTGCAAAAGTTTCCGTGCGCCAGCTAAACTTTGCACAAACAGAAACAGAACAGCTGTCCAACTAAAATAACATTACAGAACTTGCCAATACCAACACAAATAGTGAAACTTGAGTTGTGAGCTATACAGCAACGATTACACGAGTAATGTTATACCACTTCCAATGTCCTGTTAGTGTGGTATTTAGAAAGTTTGCTACACGTGCTGAACACTGTCGACATGTGTAAATGATCAAAAGGTAAAAGCAGAGAGCCAGCTTATTAGCTGGCTGCTGGTCCAGCAACAAGAGCGCCAGCTCTGCCGACTCACCCATCCACCCTGGCTTGCATCCTTACATCCCATAGTTCTCTTCACAGTAAAAGCAGATCCCATATTTGCTCTCATGCAGTCTCTTACTTGATCGCTCTCTCTTTTTCCCATCCTTGCTTCCTCTCATGTCGTGCTAAGAAAATCCATGGATGTATCATAAGAATAAGAGCTATATGATGCCATAACGCAATATGCAGTCCTTGCAAGGGATTTCCAGGATGGGACTTCAGATTTACATACAGCTCTAACTAAAGAAGCAGGGTTCTAGTAGTTAGTGCTTAGTAGCCATTTGCCTCATCACAAGTCAGTGTACCATCAACATGAACAGAAAGCTGTTATATTAATGTAAAACTGTTGCATGTTGGGGCTTTAATTTTGGATCGACTCAAACAAGTTACTGTGCTCCTAGTCAACATAAAGAGAACAATGCAACAATTTAGCTCACTGAGGTCTGTTTAATAGGTTTGTACAACAATAGAGCTCTGTGGCACAGAGGAAATCAGGTACCTCAGGTTATGACGCACAATGACGACTTCTTAATAGGATCAATTTGTTGACAATACCAAAATACACACACACACTTCTCAGAAATATTGGATGCAAAGCCAAGATTTGTTTCCTTAGAACCCATAGAGTCTGCATTGTGTTGCGACAGAAATGAAAATGTCTAAAATAAACAGAGCAACACCTGTTTCATACAGTCACGGCACCTGTGCAGTTGAGTGCCGTCCAATACAACAGCCCTGCCCACAACACGTATGTCTGTGACTGCGTTTCCCTTCACTTGAGTAACCAGGGCTGTATGAGAAATGAGCTTTCTCTGCTAATTAGGTAACAGTGTTTACATGCCCTTCAGGAACCTGGTTGCTGAAAATCTGCACGTACATGCAGCAGAAAAAAACTGGATTTCTCCTCCACCGCTGACCCATTTTGGAAGCCTTGCACACAGATTTGAACTGTTTAGTGACAGAAAATTCTGCTCCCTGACTTTTCTTGATGGCGTGTCGCAGCAGAGTGACAGCACAGGGTGGGGGGAGGGGAAAAGAGAAACAAAGGGGGAATGGGGGGGTTATCCGCTGTGAATGTGTAGGTTCATTGTATACATGTTTCCTGAGAATTCCAGGACCAGTAAGATTCATTGTCTAAACTTCAGTGGCCCTCAGGTGATGATGCAACATAGTGACAAGGGGAATAAGGGTGTGAAGGAAACTAAACTCCAAACTTCTGTTTTCATTAAATGAAATCACAATGACCTCAGACCTTTAGAATGACTCCGTACAGACATCCTTACTCCTCTGTCTCCCAAGCTCTTTGCTTTTGGCTTTTCCCTTTTACTTCATGCTGTTCCCCTTAAAATTGTCCACCCAGGCTCAAACTCCGACTTTTGAGTGTCCCCTCCCTCACAGCTCTGCATTAAGACCTTAAGGAAATGTCAGACCCACTGCTTCATTTTCTTATTGATCCACTATCAAAGTTCATCAAAGGGCAGCGATTTGCAGTGGGAGTTTAAAAATCTTGCCTGGATATCAGATAATTCTCTGTTATCACTTTTATGTGTAATCAGTCATTTCTGTGTAATCGGGCATTTCTTTGAACAGCAATCTCTCCCATCACTTTCAGATATTACACCCTCAGCTCAGAATGAAATGTATACAAGCTCCTATATTTTGACTATATTAAGGCAACTGTTAGGTCAACTGAATATTTCCATCATATGCAAATTTATATTGCAATTACTGTAGAAATCTTTAAGTAAGACATTAGTTTTACATACAACCACAACGATCGATAAGTAATGATCTCATAATGTTAATGGGGTCATTGGTTGGTGCTAATGGAACATTCCTATCATAGTCATATCATCATACTGGAAATTGTATAAAGGTTTCCGAGCTTTGATCATAACAAGTGAGCCATGTGCAGATGAAAAGGCTTTTAAAATTAAACTAAATGTAGCTGAAAGTGACAGTTCTCTGGTTGTGTGCTGCATATTAAATAATCATGAGTCCCTTTTTTTTTTTCCAAATGAGCTCCAACCTAGTTTAGCATTTGTGCACTGCACAATTTCTAATTATTTGCTGATCTTTACATATTTGATTGTGTCTTTAATTATATCTACAATACATTGATATTGACAGATTTAAGTCTCATGTTATTCAATTAATTATTTTAATGAATTCAGTAAAATGGTATAAATTGTGGTTTGCTGTTTTTATGAAAAACAAAAACAACAAATATTTACTTCTGTAATTGGGAAATATTTGGCATATTTGATTGGAAAAGAACCAGGATTTACAATATTACGGTAAATTGAGATTTTGTTTTTTTGTTTTGACTAGTGACTGTCAGTAAAATGTGTCTTGTCTAAAATTTGTGCGTTATTTTTCACCAGTTATCATCCTGTAGATAGAATCAAGTTTGGTAAATGATACATTGTGGATATTGCTGAATAAATAGGTTATTGATTTTCTTTGCACCCACTGTGTATTTGATTCAATAGTCGTGTGTCATTTTTAATGTTACTGTTTCAGCTTGATTCTGCCATTTTACTCATGTTTGCCGGAGGATTGGTCAATGATGGCTTTTTTAAGTGATTATACACAGGGTTATATCAGGGTCAGGAACTTCCTACCTCTGGGTTAGTCAACTCAGAGTGCAGGGTTATGTTCAGGTTTTAGAACAGGTAACAGCCACCTCTCAAGACCTGTCACACTTGTCCACCTCTAACTAAGAATCAGACAGCTGAGTTACCTGTCAGATTAAATGATGTGCTTTACAGATGGAGCATTAGCCTCACAAGGTAAAGAACTGACACTTTAAAGTGTAGTCAACATCAGTAGTAGTGACTCACTGGCCATGCACTGCTCAGCTGTTGTTGTTTGTGTATAAGATCTTGGTCTCTGGCTTGCGCCTCCCCATGGCAAAGTTAAAAAGTGTGCTCTGTAGCTCATTTCCAGGAAATGATTTCAGTGGGCGGAAATGTAGGCTTGGCAGTCAGGACAACGTTGGAAAAGAATGTCAGCAGCAGCAATGGCTTGACAGGAATCTGCAGCCAAACCATGGGTTGTTTGAAAAAGAGAGGGGAGGGTGTTCCATGGATGTTTTCTTAAAGCGAGAGCAGCCATGACAGTGTTCTGTCTCTGAATTCAATGATGTGGTTTTCTCTTTAATCAATGAGAGCTTGTTGTTAGTCTGTACAGCATTGATGCAGATGGCTTCTGTGTTTTTTTTGTTTGTTTTTTTTTTCTTTGTAGTCACCATGGTGTCTTACCTGTATGATTTTTGTGGTAGATGGAAATTTCCACAAGTGAGGTTTGGGTTTTCACAGTCATATTTATACCCAGGTGTAGGTGTCAGCAGGCCTGCAGAAGTGGATCTACCTGACTTGTTAAAGCTCCCCTCCCTGTGTTTTTTTTGTTATGTTTTATTTTAAGACTTTGGAGGGGGGGGGATCAGAAGTGTGCATGTGGGTGATTTTATTTTTATTTTTTTAAATATAATTTCTGAATGCATCTGTTTTCTAACTGTTTCCTTTCACTTTTACCCCCACCAGGAGCACTTTGCTGAAATCTTCGGGCAGGACGCAGCAGCAGAGAGCAGGAGGTCTCAGGAGAGTTTCAAGAAGTGGCTGCTGGCGGGGATGACCCTCGTGACCGGGGTCGTGGTGGGCTCCCTTATTGCCCAGAAACGCCTGTGAGGAGAGACGAGCAAGGTTCTTCTCCCAATGACCCTTTCTGCTGCCTCCTTCACTACCCTCACACCACAGAAGTTTAAATGAAGGTCCTGTTTGTGTCGCCAGAACTGCTGATGATGTTTACTTTTTTTTTTCTTTTTCTTTTTCTTTCTTTTTTTTTTTTTTTTTTTTTTAATTAATTCCCCTCAAGAATCTTATTGTCGAGTATCGTCACATGCTATTGAAAGACACGGGATGAGAGGGATGTTGAATAGTATTTACATGTTCACCTTGATTCATTAAAAAATGTTTGGTTATACAAAAACAGTAGGTTCACTCGCTTGAACCTTTTGCTTTTTTCTTTTTCTTTTTTCTCCACTTTTTCCTCTATTGTTTTTGTTATGTATGTTAGTCTTTAACTAATTTTTGTTTTTCACCCTTGGAAGCCCAGTCTTCCATTGTTCACAGTTAATCCAAACCTGTCCAATATAAAGAATCTGTGTGTTGCTTCATTTTGCCACAGACAGCTTTATATGTGCCATACAGAGAGAGATAAAATGAGGGGTGGCTATAGCTCTTGCCCCCTGAAAATCTTCTGTACAACATTTCCCACTTTGATGACTAACTACTTAACATCCATGACTCCACACACTGACTGCTGTGTAGCTCCATCATTAATGCCTTTTGGTTTTGTCATTTGAGGGGAAAAAAAAGTTTTCTTTTGTTTTTTAGCAAAACATATTGGTCTTAAACTAAGGACTCACTTTTTTGTTATTCTCAGGCAAGAAAAATGAAACACTTTTTATTCTTTTATTTTTTATTCATATTCACGGCTTCGTTTCAGTGAGGACAAAGGCAGGTCTACTTCTCTTAACATTATCTTCCCTATTTTCGATGAAGTTTATTAATCTGCGGAAATTTTCTCCCATTAAAATGACAACAATGTTCAAAATTTACATTCATACAGTTCTTGCATCATTCAATTCATAACTGCCCACATATACTTTCAGATTAAAACTCCATATAAAGGTAAATAATTATGAAACTTTGTTACATGGATTTCAGTTTTAAATTACATTCTTATTGTCCAACCCATTCAGCTTTGTTTTAACCTTGGTTAAAAAGGAAGAGGGGGGGGGTACATTTATTCGTCTCGATGGAGTAGAATTTTCAGCTCTAGAGTGGGGGACCTCACACGTAGAGTTGACAGAAACATTTGAAGTCGTCATAAACATTTGTCTTTACCTTGTCCTCACAGCCTCAATTTTCACTCTAAATACATAATTGTTTCACTAAATTTTAGGCCCACTCGACCTCGTTCTAAAAACAAAGGTTGCTGTCTAAGCAAACAGAATTACCCCTTTTTATTCTGTACTAGCCTCAAGGCGAGGGGAACCCCAACCACCTTCTATACACAGCCATGCACTTAAGATGATGATTGTTAAGTGGGAAAGTCAAAAGTGGACCATTTCTAACTGCTATCTGCTATCCACATTTTCAGCACCACAATCAAATTAGACATTGATGCATTCAGCCAAGTCTCCCTTCTCAAACACTGCAAACAGTTCATGTGTAGGTGTTGCCGTTTTTGCTCGGGAAGCCCAGGTTTGAGAGTTGTGTAGTGCTTCATCTCTGGTTAACTCAGGAGTCTCCAAGCAGTTCAGATCACCGTAGCAACATTTTAACCACAACTGCTGTCTCACCTCTTATTATTTTCAAAACTTAATTGTCTCCACATGTATTCCTTTAACTAATATACTGGAGTTTGAGTTCTTTCTCCCATGTTAATCTGTATGATGTGATTAGTATGAGCCAGTTGTCATTCAGCAGTTAATTTTAGTTAGTGAATTCTTAACTGACAGAACAAACACACAGACTCTGTTTCCCACATCTGTTTTACTCAATGAAAGCTTAATAAACATCATCACATCCAGCAGAGTTTCCTCTCTCACATTTTACAAATGTTGTGTGATTTGGGATTTTGGTCTTTACATAACCAACCAGACTTTGAGGGTTCCAGCCCAGCTTAATCCCCGATTGAACAACGGCTATCTTAGCACTTAGAATTACCATGGCAACAGATATTGCTAATAAGATGAACAGAATTAACACACGCATATGCAGACAAACCACCGCATGTACATGCACCCTGAATTCTCCAAAGCGCCAGCCATGGCCACCTTAGCCGCGGGGCTTCAGCAGCTACATTCCCTGAAAAACTTTGTCACACAGTCAAAGATACAAAGAGGATTCGAAGACTCTTTTTCCACATTTACAACTCTTTAAGCGTAATCAGTAGATCCTTCACAGCCGTGCAGTGTGGCTTAGGCTTTCACCTCAATCCAACAATGAAGGTAGATGCCAGCAACAGTCCTGACAAAGCTTTTACAGCTCGCAGCAATCCAACCACAATTTCTCTGGAACTTGCATTGTCCAGTTTGTCGGTGCATTTGTTTTAGGGTTTCTGGTGCGTTTAAAAAAAAAAAAAAAAAACCCTGATCTCTGCTGCATGGTCATACTTGGCCTCGGTTTGATTCCGTCTGTATTCCCTCAGTCTGCTGACCGCTAAGACCCGCTGTGTGTGTGTATGTGTGTGGCAATTTCTCCTAATCTGTGTAACTGCAGTTCATATGAGCAGGGCACCACGTTTAACTACACAGTAGCTGAAGAATGCAGCCAATACTGTAGCAACGATCCAGCGGATAGAGCAGCACTCAGACTGCTCTTAAAAGACAGCTCAAGCATAAAAAAAACAACAACAAAAAACAAAACAACCCTAATCTAAACAGGCTCTGATGTTTGGACGTAAAGCTGTCGTCGTGGCAACACTTTAATCCCCACTTCGAATTTAGCATCTATAAACAATATTAAGACAAACACATGCTATGAGGCATCAATAACTAAGTATATCTACTGTATAAAACTGCATTAAAAACAATAATTCATGATATAATGGTTTCAGCAATGCTTAATGATGTAAGTTTACAAATAGGTTTAATAAAGACATGTTTGGCTGACTTAAAAATAGTAAATTCTTTGTCTCTTCAGATTTATTCCCAAGCTTTCAGCTTCATCTCACTGCTGTCATCGGTGTAAAAAATATTTATATAACAAAATAATACTTATTCAAACATAGTGGATACTGGATTTTTTTGGGACAACAAATTTCAGTTTTTTTTTCCTCTTGTGATCCATATACACACTGAGTCACTATGTGTATAGAGTCAAAATTAAATATGGATATATGGTTCCAACTGTTTCCAGCTTGCCGGTAGCTGTTTTCTATATTTATTCACTCATTCAAAAGTTTTGATCCATGTGACTAAACTGAACAGTGGTGGGAGAGATCACTGATAATTCTGTTATAAAATCCCAACAATGTGCTGCACTCACAAGCAAAACGGGTTTTTCTTTTTCTTTTTTCCTCCATTATGTGCTAATCCAGTAATCAAACATCAGTCAGATCTTAACCGGAGCAAACATCACTGCCTTTTGAAGATTTATGTAGCAAACGAATGCAGCAGCAGCAGCAGCAGTTCTGCATCAGAAGCTATTTGAGTTAAATCCGACAAGAAACATGTCATATTGTGTGTGTTTGCTATCTTAAGCAAATCACCACCTGTCAGTAGCTGTAGGAGCGTAACACTAGATGCCCAAACTTTCATATCTCATCTCACACTCCCTCATTCCAACCCCCCTGAACACACACACACACACACACACACACACACACACACTTCTCCTCTGTCCTCCCCAGACATTTCAAATCTGTCAAATCTCCATCCGTCTCTCCTCCTCTTCCCCTCTCCATCCAGCTCCACCTCTTCCTCTACAGTCCCCTGGCTGTCACTGCACCTAGTCACGTGTGTCAGTCACAGCTGGCCCACCTGCTACTTCTCACACACATACACACACTTGTAATGTACACACCTGCCAGTCAGATAAAGTCCACAGGAGACAGGAAGAATGAGACCTTGTCTTTGTTTCTAAACATCTCTCCATCTTTAATTTGCTGTCTCGGAGTCTGGGTAGTGTTTGTCGCCTGGTGTTTCATGCATCATCAACTGGCAGCTCGATTAATTTACTGAGAAGGGAGGGAAAAAAGGTGTGTGTGAGTGGAGGAAGGGGGGTAATTCAACCCCTCCAACCGCTTTAAATTTGATCTTGATCCAAATAATGACTCCAGCTAACAACAACAACCGTGCCCTTGTGTGTTTGTAGCAGCGCATTGTTCGTGTGGGCAGGTGCCATTTTCTCATTAAACCACAGATTTAACCATATTAAAGGAAGAGCGTGAGGGTGAAAACATCTGGATATGCATGTGAACCATCCATCACAACATTGTGCCATCATCTTCAAAGCATCTCTCTTCATCAGTGTCAAAATGTGCTCATTTTCATCTTCACACTTTACATTTATAGCCACATTTCTCTTTATAAAGTGGTAGGTTGCACCAAAAAAAAAAATTAAAATAAAATAAAATGCAATGACTGATGAGTATCCCGCTCTAAATGCTGGTGACCCGAGCATCTTATTAGCCAAGATCTGCTCTCATACATTCCAGTACAGTATATATTATATTTTTCTAGTGTATTTCCCACCAGGAAGCTGCTCGCAGGCTTTTCTCTGCTAACTGGACCCTCACGTAGACAACTTCTTTTTACACATTGTGTGTGTGAGTTTGTGTGTGTCTGTCTGACACATTTGTGTGACAAAATGTTCCTGAAGGAGGCACAAATGAATAACGTGTGACAGCATTGGCACAACCATATATATATATATATATATATATATATATATATATATATATATATATGCTTGTAATTTAAACTGATTAGAATAGTACATTAGCCTAGTAACATATTTAAGAAAAGCAGAACTGATTGCTTTTAACCATTATTATTTAAATATTTATATTTGGTGTTTTAAAAAAAGGATAACCGTGCCCCTTCAAATGGCCTTAAACTCCACCTTTGGATTGATGTGTATTTGTTGTTTTTTTTTTTTTTTTTTTTTGGAGATGAAAAACTGCAAACAAAGCAAGGGGATGTTTTCCAAAAAAGTTCAGTCTCTGGTGCATTTTTGCTGGTCATAAGAAAATAAAAGAGGGCATCCATGTCAATTGTCTATTTGTATGTCTTAGAATGCCAATGTAAAGTTCAAAATTACATTCCACCTAATACAGTCCATGTTGGAAGAACTACTGAGTGTGTGTTGTCTTTTTTTTTAAAACCTTGGATAGTGGGTGGGTTACAGCATGCATAAGCAATATGAATTAAGACGTGTAATATTCAGAGCGTGTGCAGTATTACCAATGCAAGTTATTCACATAAATGACCCAAACCCCTAAAAAAGGAAGCAAAATTACCGAAAAACCGACAAGGTATCTACAAATGAGATTTATCATTATCACAGAAAGTGACACTTTCAGAAACAAAATGTAAACATAACACAGCCGAGAATAGACACACAACCGCTAGAAACTACAACCAAATGTCCCAAAAAGACACAACAGGATTAATAATAGAAGCGCGACTTGTCAGCTCGACTTGTCATCTTGACAGTCACTCATTGGTCAAACGGATCCGGGGCGGGAACACGAATGTAAACACAGTCTGTCGATCCTGTGCCGTTCAGGTGAATATTCCCCCGAGTCAAAAATTACTGTGAAACTACAACCATCTTAACACCTCGTGAAGACGGCGAACGGAGCAGGACACGTTCTTACCACGAACGAACCGCTTTAGAGTTCGTTTGGGGCCGGACCGAGACCACGTTGGATAAAAGGTCTCGAAGAGCTTGTTTTTACCGCATACGGGTCCGAGTGCTGTGTTCAGACGAAGGACAGTCAACGGCAGTAGATGTCGGGTTGTTTCTAGGCGTTTTGTGTTTGCTTTGGTCGCGCTTCTATTATTAATCATTTTTTGTCTTTTTTGGGGCATTTGGTTGTAGTTTCTAGCGCCTGTGTGTCTATTCTCGGCTGTGTTATGTTTACATTTTGTTCCTGACTGTTTCACTGACAGTTTCACTTTCCTACAGTTTGAAAACACGTGAGAGCCGTCTTGTCAGCTCATTGGTCAAACGGATCCGGGGCGGGAACACGAATGTAAACACAGTCTTTTGTAAATAGTATTAAATCTGTAGGGGTGAACTGCCATTTTCTTTTGATTGTTTTCACATTAGGGAGTTAGGGTTAGCAACTGTCTTTTTGTTTGTTTCTTTCTAGAGGCTAGCTAGCACTTTCTTTGGGAAAACTTGGAATAACTGCATACTTGGCATTTGTTCGTAATCATATTTTTTATCTTTTGCAATAACAGCAACACGTTGTAGCAGATGGCGTATGCACTTCATGACAACGTAAACAAAAACTACAACAATCCTAACACCTCGTGAAGACGGCGACCGGAGCAGGACATGTTCTTACCACGAACTAACCGCTTTAGAGTTCGTTTGGGGCCGGACCGAGACCACATTGGATAAAAGGTCTCGAAGCGCTTGTTTTTACCGCAAACGGGTCCGAGTGCTGTGTTCAGACGAAGGACAGTCAACGGGAGTAGATGTCGGGTTGTTTCTAGGCGTTTTGTGTTTGCATTGGTCGCGCTTCTATTATTAATCCTGTTGTGTCTTTTTGGGGGCATTTGGTTGTAGTTTAGTAATTTTGCTTCCTTTTTTAGGGTTTTGGGGCCATTTATGTAAATAACTTGGATTGGTTCCAGGTTATTGATAACTTAAGTAATTTAGAATAGTTTAATTTTGTCTTTGAACTAAGCTCTACCAAGAAGTATGAACAGTAACTAAGTGACTCTGGGTACGGAGTCACTGTACCCTATTTAATTGAATTAAATATAGATCAAAATGTCACTAGAAATTAGATTAGCAAGGTGACTATAAGTTACTTCATATAACAAAGCAAGTAGACAGAAACATCTGCAACAATTTATTGGTTTATGGTTACCACAATGTTATGTTATCACCATGACAGAAGGCTGCTGTGGTTGGAGAGGAGGCTACTGACTGAGCAAGAGGTGGCTCAGAGTTACATAACCCAGGAAATCCCAACAGTGTACAAGCCTAATCTTGCTAGTGGTCTCTGAAATAATTCATATTTTCAACAGCAGCTTCACACAGTGGAACAAAAACCATGTTCTGGGGTGAGGGGCCCTGAACTCTGTGCCACCTCAGCCACAGTCCAGCGGCCTCTCTCTTTTACTTCCACTGGCCCTTTTCATAGTCCCACTTGGCGGAGAAGCCATGGACGGGGTTAACTCTCATGTCCAACATCCTCTTCAGCTGTTTGGCCTGCCATTCTTCATCAAAGGTCCTCGGGCGCTTAGGAAAGACTAAAGAGAAAACAGGCAATATAGAGATACTCTAAACACAGTCCATATAAACATAAAAACGTCTCTGTACATGAACAAGATGGTGCACAAAGAGCGACAGCTCGTAGCACTAATAAAGCCTGCAGTCCCTTTAGATGAGTCAGCTCCCAGGGCTCTGGTGTTGTGCACGCTGTCTAACTGGCCTGGCTTACCGGAGCAGAGCCATCGTTAATGTTGTTAGGTACATCTGTGCCTTTTCTGCTCGAAAGTCAAAATGGGCAGAATGTTGCTCCAGGGTACAGGGTCAAATTTCAATAAAAGGGACCTTTATTGGTCACATTTGTCTCTAAAGTGTATTAATATAATAAAATATTTTAATAAAACTCAGACATAATTTTGATTTGAGGGAATATTTTCAATATTACTACAAATGAAAATGGCCCAGACAGATTTGTTAAAAAAAAAAAAAAAAAGGATCCTATACTGATGGATTATACTGATATTTCAAACTACAGTACATATCATTTTATTCCTGGTACATGTAAACAGTGTTTCTCATGCACAGTTGTGAATGAGACTAATAATAAGAGATTATAAAAAAAAAGTCAACATTGTTTGGTTTACATAGAGTTTAGTACATTCTTAGCCTGCACGTGAATTCAGTAAGTACATTTACTCAAGTATTAGACTTAATTTTGAAGTACCTGTACTTTAGTAAAGTATTTACATTTTCAGCAGCCTATAATTTTTACTTCACCATAATTGAGAGGGAAATATTGCACTTTTTTCTTCCCCACTTTCTTTTAATAACTTTCAGATTAATAGTACAAAATAATGAATAAGTACATTTTATTGTATTCCTATAGGTTACAGAACAGAAAATGATACAGTAAACCTACATGGTACTTCATAACATAATTCAAATTAGCTCCTTCTTTACCAGCTGCAATATAAACGGCATCGGTAATTCTAATTAATACACAGGGGACCATTTAACAAATATTTCTCGTTCTGGAAATGGAAGTATATTTTAAAGCTAATACTTTTTTTCTTTTTCTTTTTCAGGCTTTTACTTGTGACAGTATTTGTCTACTGTTATGGTTTAGGATGAAATTCAGAATTTGAAATACTTCCATAACTGGCAGCCAGAGGTGGGAGAAGTACACAAAGCCTAATTTAAAAAAAAAAAAAAAAAAAAAGGTAGGGGTCAAAGATCTGTTAGTGTAGGGAGGAAAAAAGATTACAGCTGGTAAAGGTGGAGCTGCATTTACTGTAAATCTTATGTACTTCTACGTGGTTAACTCCTACCGATGATTTATTAAGTTATTATACTTTGTGTTCGGGACCTGAAACTGATGTAGGGAAGTAGAAAAGTAGAAAAGTATAGTATTCCATTGATTAAAAGTAACATAAAATGTATCTTACAAGTACATCTAATTTAGAGTCCTTGACTGCTGTACTGTGTGAATAAGTTAAAAAATAATGTAATAGAAGCAAACACATTCAAATGGCCCATGTTGTGCTGGAAAAAACTGATCTCAGTTACCTGCAGTACGAAATTCATAAAAGGTTTATATTTCAAGAGAGTTGAGGCATCAGTAATAGGAAGAAGAGGCCCCCAAGGTTTAATTAATGTGGAGAAGGACACCTTTGATTAATCTGGGAAAAGAACAAATTATACCCCTGTCATAAAGGTAGATGTACTGTACCGTAGACCCTCTGCCACCAGATCACCAGGCCAGTGAAGCCCAGAAAGATGAAGATGCCCCCAAAGATAGTCTTCCACTCATTTGTTGGCCGCTTCATCTCCGCGTACGTCTGGCAGAACGTCAGCCGATACACTGCAGGGGGGAGGAGAGGGGAGATGTGGGAGATGGAGATCAAGAGGAGAAAGTCACTATGGCGGCACACTTTAATATGCATGTAAAAGTACTACAATGCAGTTTATAGTGTTATAACTGTATTGTGCCTAAACAGGCTCTTCCCCTTAACCTACAGGCAATCTTCTCCTCTTTGGTCAGCGCGTTCCAGGGTCCTTTCTCCTTCTCCTTCAGGGTCTTGTCCTCACCGGTCAGCACATCTTTGTAGGGCCTGTCAGGCATAGGGATGTCTAGACGGTCCCAGTACATCGGTTGAGACATGTCAGCGGTCTCCGACACCCCTGGGAGAGGGGGGTAAACGAGGAAGCTGCTGCAGTAACGTACAGTTAGACCCCATCTTAGAAGAACGGGTTACTATTGACCACAATAGACCCTTGGACCATCTGTCTAGAACGTTTCATTAGGTGAGTGCAGCAGCAGTGCCACCTGCTGGGGAGGGGCAGCTTTACACAGCGACCTCCTTTCTTTGCAAGTCTGAGTAATAGTTAAAGTCCATAACGCTACTGACAATTATTGTTTATAACAGACTGGTTGAGTCAGTGTAATTGAGCGTCATGCATCTGCTGTTTGCACAAATGTCAGCAAACATCCTCGTTAACAAACTTAAGGCAAAGCTTTTGAACAATATCAGAGTTTGAATATGTGGTTACCAGTGATGCTGCTGAGATGGTCTTTGTAATGGGTCACTTACACTACTCACAAAAAGTTGGGGATATTCAACTTTTGGGTGAAATTTCAGAATGCAGCTAAAATGCACTACAATCTTTACAGGTTAACTTAATTTGTTGGTTTTGTTTCAATGCGTTGTTTGAGACGAAGAAATGACAATTGCACGCTTCTACTTTCATTGTATAATATCGTCTCCATAAATTTCACCATAATTCATAAATTCATTTCATTCATAAATATCCCAAGCTTTTTGTGAGTAGTCCATTTGATAGCTGTGATTTCACTGTGCCTCATGTTTGTGACCAGTGTTTCGTTCAGTCCTAATTTGTTTGAGAAATTCTCAAAAAAGGTGAAAAATTATGACAAAGAGTTTACATTTAATTTATGTAATAAAGAAATTAAGAGGTTTAGTTGATGTTAACCACTTTGTGACCGACAGGTGGTTTATGCATGAGTTGATATTTTTCTGTCTTTTCTTCTCTCTCTCTTTTTTTGGGGGGGGGGGGATCTACACTTGCACAAAGTAAATTGATTTACTTTTTGCACTGCTCAGTGGTCAATAAGAACTTCTTCTTCTTCTTCTTCTTCTTATTATTATTGGGCTAATATAAATGAGTAGTTTTAAAAAGTGCAGCCATTACTTCCCTCTGAATTTGGAAACGAAAATACTCCAGTAGAGAGCAGTGATTGGAACTCGAGTAAAAAGTACTAAATTACTCACCGAATCTTTTGACCCCATGTCTGAAAACTGTGACTGCACCGTTTTCTCTAAACCCAACAGAAACTGTGGTTAAACGGTGTCGCAGGAAACACCTGCAGCTCCACCTGGGCCACTTTGCACCGGGGGAGCACAGTGAACTCGCAGCCCCCTACTCTGACTGAGAGAGAGGGAGACACAAACAAACAAACAAACAAACAAACAGCTGAAGCTCGTTCGGTTCTGGTACCGTGACCGTGGCTCGCCATTCTCGCGCTGCTGGTGGTCAGAGCCGCTGTCGCGCGCCTGGCTAGGAGGCTGCCCACGCGCCCTGCGGTCAGGTGGAGCATCTGAAAACAGGTAAGGACAGAGGTTTGCTTCGTTAAGTACAGTTCTCATAAGAATCTGAAATGGATGCGAGACATTTATTAGAGCTGCGTACAAATACTTCAAAGTCTCCTCAGAGGAGCTGAGTCTTACTTTTTAGGTGTCGGTGGCTAAAAATGTCCAAATGTTTTAGAGACGTATTTGTATACAACTAAAACACACGGTGAAAGATTGTCCCGTAAATGTGCAAAAGTCTCTAATTTTAACGTCGAAAAACCTGCTAGAAAAACAAAAATCAAAACATTTGAGTAATTAGTTTATGGACGACAGCTGGTTCAATGAGTGATCTGTAAATGCTGCCTTCAATTGCTGTCGGACAGAAATATAACGTAACAAAATAGCTTGTACACCCACTCAACTGCAGGTAGACAAACAAAAAGGTATTTTTTCAACACAAATGAAAAAAAAAAACAAAAAAAAAACCAAATGTAATTCATTTGTCATTAGTTTTCATACAAACTCAATTGCTACATGACCAAAGCACTTGAATGTTTGTATTTACAGCTCTCAGATGAGCCCCTAAAGGCAGCAGTAGCTTCATCTGAAGACAAGAAAGATGATGTTATTTTTAAGCTCACACATGCACTTACTCCATTTACACACAACTGCTGCTCCATCTAACTAGCTGCTGCCTCTTTATGTTGCCTCAACACTTAATCGCCCATTCATTCTTATTTAAAAGCAGCTGGTAGACAGTCTTATGTCCCCATGTGTTGTTATTCACAACAGTGGGCCAGAAGATCTCATTAAGTGCTTTAGAAAGGTGGCCTGGATGAATGCCAAATCCCTTCTTTGCCAGTCTGGTCACCCTGTTATCTTTAACCGATCAGCACAGTTTGGGGTAATTTAAAGTGAAAAAGCAACCACTGAAGTAGAAGTGAGGCGTTTGAGAGTTGAGGTCAGATTTGTGAAAATAAAGTTATTCAGAAGAACATTATGAAAAGAAAATCTTATTCAGTGAAGGCAGGGAGGGAGGGGAGGGGGTTACATGGATGCAGACAGATTCTCTTGGCTCATGATCCTCACATCACAGTGAAAATGTGCACATGCAAGAAATGCATTTCAGCTTCAGGAACATGCAGCATACCATTTCCACGAAAATCACATGTTGCACTTATCTTGCACCGCATTCGTGGGACAAGGCTTTAGTTTAAAAGTTCAAATCAGTAGTTTTAGAACTAGTTTCTCTCGTGTTGCTTTTGTCCTTTCTCTGGCCATTCTGTGGTGTATTACACTCACATACACAGCAAAAAATAAATAAAAAATGGCGGAAACTGGCAGTCAGTCAATTTAAGGGTTCAGGCTGACCTTCTGAGAGAGAGTCCGAAGTAGAGAGGAACATTTAACCTTTTTACCTAACACATTTATAATAAGATGTATATGCACTTTTTGTCCTAAGCCCTGTATGTGGATCCTTCCAGTATTTTTATTTATTTATTTATTACATAAGAAAAAGTACCAGAAGGAGTATTTGCGACTTATATGAAACTTAGTCATCCCGACAGCGATGTTGTTGCCACTTTTCCACCTGTTTTCTTTACTCCAGCATCAAATAATACTTGTAATTGGGGAAAAAAACATCTTTTCAAGCCAAGATCATGCTTTTTTTTTTTTTATTTAGCTATAAATTTGTCACCAGCAGGTTTGAAATACTTAATTGAAATACTTCTGCCTCTTGAGTAGTTTTAGCTTCTCATAGTAACACAGCTGTTTCCCAGTCCTGCTCCTCTAGAAATCTTCCAGCTCAAACTGTGGTTTGGTTTACTATCTTTTCTGTACGTCCGCCACTGTCCCTAGCTGTGTGGACTTAGGGGAGTAGGGGGAGAGTGTTTCTCTCCGTCGTCCCCTTAACTACTCCTTGCCTTGTTTATTTTATTCTGCAAAGACCAGATACTCACGGCGGTAAGCGAGTGCAACTGGAGGATTAGAAGATGCAACAGCAAAAGACTGAGTCTGGAGAGAAAAGGGCTGTCTGGGCCTGCTTTCCCGTTTCGTCTCTGCTCTTAACGCCACATACAGTAACACTACGCAGAAACCAAATGGTGGGCGGTTGACAGAGGCTGGACGAGAGGGAGAGGGAGGGAGTAGGAGGGAGCTTAGAAGCAGGACAGACCACAGCAGTGCAAGTAAACAATCTAGCAAAGCATGTGACAGGACTGGCGCAAAGAGCGAGTGGGTTGAGTTTGAGACCAGTCCCTTTTCCGGCTCCTTCCGGGGCTCTTGTGCAGACAGAACAGAGGGGTCAGTTTAGTGAGGTCGCATTAAGGCACAGGGCAGGCTACAGGAAATAGGAGCTAGTGTGCACAAATAAGAGAAAGTGGGGCCTATGTTTGGGGGGAAATAAGAGAGCAAAGACAGACAGAGACAGTAAGAGACAAGTTCCCACATTTTACTCTCACTCAACGCCTTCACAAGTGCAGGTTGGCCTAAGGCCACTAAATTCCCATCGCTGTTTGGCTGTGAGCCCAGAGGCTGAATGTCTCTGGGGGGTATGTGGTGCACGAGGCTGCCAGCAGGCACCAACAGGAGAGACGGGAGGTGGCAGAGGTCAGATAAGGACAGAGTTGAGTTCACCAAACAGTCACGCACTATTAAAATGTTCAGTAAACCTATTATGTTTGTTAGATGGAAAACACTTTCACAGTGTTACATTTCTGCAGGCATGAGCCAAACTGTAATTATGTAACAGTCTTTTGTTGCACTTAAGACCTCTTCTCACTATTTAGCCTGCACAGTTGGAAATGATGAAGTAGGTGGAACCGGCCACAGCTGTGTGGTGGAACGTCAGTGACGTGCCTTAGTGTGTTGGCCCCGCCTTAATTCTGCCTTATATAAAATTAACAGCGCTTGTCCCGGCGTAGTCGTCTGCTTTCCTTCCACCAACAAAGGCCAAAGTACATTCAGAGTGATAATATCATATGGCAGGAATGAGCACATGCGTATGAATTATTATCCAGTTTATAATTCTGCACCTGAGCAGACCATGCTTGAATTATGAAAGTGCTCTAGTGTTGTAGGCTGTAAATGGTAAATGGTCTGCTCCTACATAGCACTTTTCTAACTAATGGCACTCAAAGCGCTTTACACTGCTTCTTATTCACCCATTCACACACACACACACACACACACACACACACACACACACACGATGGGGGAGCTGCTATGCAGCTGGCCAACGCTCACCGGGAGCAACTAAGTTGGGGTTCAGTCGACATGTGACTGGAGGTGGGGATTGAACCAACAACTGTGAGATTGGTGGACTCTACCTTCCTGCGCCACAGCCACATGTAGTGGTGAACTATTGAACTAGAACCACCTGCTAATATATTGCACTCCACCTCTCACTATGAGGTACATAGTGAGATGACGCTCAATTACACTGACTCAAACACAAGGTAGAATCATCACATTTCTGATCGTTTCAACTTAAGTGACTGAGAAATAATAACCTTTTTAAAAGTCCGATTCATGGCAGAGCTGCTGTATTGGATGGGATTAGATGGTACATGTGTACCTAGTTTTGTTCTACACCAGTTTGAACAAAAGTTGAACACGATCATCTTCCTGAAGGGAGGCTTTGTTGCAAGCCTGCATATGTTTTTTTAGTCTATAATCACCCTATAAAAGTGAAAACAAATTATTACCGATCTGGTTCTTTGGCTAATTTATGCATCTGTTCAACGTTCTTCTTCTTATTAATTTTGAATGTAGTGTATTGATGACTCATTTCCCTTCAAGTCCTTTGGACTGGCAGCAGATATTTTGGAGACTAATCTCAATATCTGGATAAACAATCGTTATTGCTTGACAGAGAAAGATGTTGCTCTAATTGAAAATGCCACGTTACCTCCACTAGATGGCAGCACCACAAAACCTTTTAAAGGAGGTTGCAAACAGAAAATCTCCTTGGATGCAACAGATTTGAAAATGAAAAGATGTATTTGTCAGTAGAAATCGAAACACTGTTGGTTCTTGTTTGTCTTGCTGCAGCTGCCTTAACTTGCATTTTACTGGCAGTGAACATTTGCATATTTGTCAAGATCTTACTCCAAATAATCAAGCAGTTATTGAGTTTGTTTCCAACTACATTTGAATTCGGGAGCTTGTTTACCAAAATATCATCTGGGTCTTGTAGGTCTACAATTGATTTATTGGAAGTATGACCATGACGACTCACGGTGAAATTCTGCTTTCTCCAGATCCTCAGCGATCAACAGATACATCAGTGAGGACTCAGACTTCTTACGAGAGTCCTTGTCTGTATATATCATTATCTAACTACATGCAGCACAACCCGTTGGGTTTCAGTTTCCATTTATGGAAAAGCACGTGAAGCAGAGAAACTCGAGCGTGGTTCATGTGCGGCCTATTTTCCAGAAATGCGTCCAAAGCAACCTCGCAGATGATTAAATGATCTAAAGGCAAGCGTGATGAAGTGAAGTGCATTTATCTCCCCTGACAGGAATAAAAGTGATGAAGCTAGTTGTCTGTCAGACAAGACAGCAGCTGCCAGTACAACACAAACACAGTGGGGCACGCGTCCCTGATTCATTTATGGAAATCAGGTGAGGACCGTGACGGTGAGAATAACCCCAAATCAGCCTCCTCCGCCTTCCCCATTATCATACACACTTTATTCCTCGTCCCCTGCTAGATTTAACCCCACTCTGACCCACAGCCACCCTCTCCTGTCCCATTAGAATTGGAGATCTTTCTCCATCTCTCTGGAGGAAACGTTAGCCATCCGTCATTCACCCACCTTTTGTTCATCTCTCACCCATTATCCCCACTTTTTTTTTAATAACAATAAAGCAGCAGCAGTGAGGATTGAAGGGAGCGAATCGGCTTGGAGCATCAGCTTGGAGTCAATCTGGCACGTTAACCAAACATACGCACGACCCAAAACAGCCCGAACAAGCACGTTTCCTGTCAGACATCCTGACATAAGACAGATTCAGTCCGCTGTTTTCTGACGGTGACGGCAGAGAGCGTTGTTGTCACCCTTTACCATCTCCATCACGTTGTTTTGAATGAAACAAGTTCAGTTTACCCTGCGGGAAGGTTATATTAAGGGTGACTTGTTTTTTGCACTTCTCAAATTGCTCTTCGTCTCTTCATATACAGCACGTAGAAGAGTGCTACAGCTTAGTCAGCTGAGGACAGAGTGTCTGCTTGTTGGTCATGAGAATGCAAC
This sequence comes from Channa maculata, assembly GCA_020496755.1. Taxonomy (NCBI): domain Eukaryota; kingdom Metazoa; phylum Chordata; class Actinopteri; order Anabantiformes; family Channidae; genus Channa; species Channa maculata. Next base: position 4,291,124 of record CM035608.1, on the reverse strand, counting down.
TGCAACAAACCTCTAATTCCTCTAACGTGAATGTAGGTCACAGAAACACAGACTAATGGTGTGTGGCCTCAGATCTTTCTGTCAGTGCTTGGCCTTGTGCTCTGTGGGTGTGTGTGTGTGTGAGAGCCTCACACACGTGCCTGGATCTATCTGCCACTGCCTAACCTCAGCATGTCAGGGCTTGTTGTATTTGGCCTTGTCCTTCCTGTAGAACTTGTCTGGACCTTGGCAGATTGTGTGTGTGTGTGTGTGTGTGTGGGCACGTGAGTTTTGTGCGACTCTCGATTCCCTCCACTTCCACCCTCGAGGCGCCATGCGTAAATGGGTCATACTTATCTCGCTCCCATGCTAATGCTGTTGCTCCTCCTTCTCCTCATCATCCCTCTTCCCAGTCACTCCAGTCATATTCGGCTCTGCTGCTCGTGTGGTGTTGGTGGCCCTCGCCCCCTTATTGGCATCACCTTACAGTGAACACCTACGCATGACTAAGAATGAAAGGGATTGTGAAAAGTCCATGCTTAATCCACGACAGGAGCCAAACACGCAGCCTAAATTGTATTATTTCCTCCCCGTCTGCCGTGCTTGCTGAATGCTCATCATTTCCGCATGCTTAATTCTATACACCACTCTTTCATCAGCTGGCTTGGGGTTGCAGTAGCCCCATTCCAGGTTCCCAGGACAGTCAGGATAATCCCTGCACCCTGGATGTTGGACATGCCCAGAATACCTCCACAGGAAGGCATCCAAGAGGCGTTCTAATCCGATGCCGGAAACCACCTGACCCATCCCCAAGGAAGCAGCACTGAGCCCCACTTCAGACATGTAAGTCACTCCACAAAGCAAACACATTTTTGGCCTTGTATCATTCGTACATAATTAAGCAGTGGACCGCATGCTCATTAGCCTCATACAGCTGATGTACCAGCTGTGCTGACGTCAGTTGTAAGACAGCACATTGCCTGTAGGAAGTTTCCTCCACTTTCTAACTGTTTTGAAATTCGTTTTTTTAAACACAATGAACGTGTGAATCCAGTCATTGTTTTGTTATTATCCACCAACACATATTTCACAACAGCACCTGATGTGAAATATTTCTTGTTCAAAACTCGATTTAGGCCGGAAGACGGGCAAGAGAAACTATGAAAATGTCACAGGCCTTTGTGAAAAGGAAGAGCAGATGTTAACTACACATCATGAATTTGATGTGACCGTAGATGAATTACTGAACAGGCTACATGGACACAGACCTGTTCAGATCAGAGGGGACAGAGTCTCTCAAGTTATTGGTAATATTTCTTGTTTGAAAGTACTTAGTTGAAATGAACTAAAACTGGCAACGTCAAAACAAAAAAAAAGACATGAAACTTTCAAGAATAGACACAAAAAACATCCAAAAATAAAACGATGGAAAACAGACACAGAAATAGTGAAAACTGACACAAGATTTCCCCCCAAAATAACTAAATATAATAACAGACAAAAACCTTGACCCATAACGAGTGTAAAATCACCACAGACTCAGTGACCACAAAGAAAGGGTGTAGGGCCTTTTTCCCATCTGTGCCTCATGATCTGTCCATAAATGTTCTCTTTTATACACTTAGAAATAGAGTGATAGAACCAAAATACGAGAGATTCAGGCTGACAAAGGTCAAATGACTGAAATGTGACTAAAACAAAACTAACTGATCCCTGGTGCCGACCTGCATCCATCCTGTTTCACAATCAGCTGCAAAGCTTCACATTGTTCGATAAAGTCTGCAACCATTCACAAAAAGTAGAAATAAGCCCAAGGCCAATATATCACTCCTCTTTCTATTAAAAATCATAAAGAAAACATAAGACAAGATCCAACAGCTCCGGTTTTGCAAAGACTAAACTGCCCAGTAACTGACTTTGGCAGTGCCCCTATATGATAGCCTAATGGGGTGGGGGGGGTCTCTGAGTTTACCATTTTACTTTACACAGCAACACCATGATGACATACAGTTAATTATTCACTTCTTTTCCCATTTGACAGAATAGAATTTGAAAACACAAGTAAACTAATCAAAGCTCTAGTGCAAATAGTGTAAACAATCGTGCAAACTTGTTCTCTCCATGTATCTTCTAATACAGTTTCTAAAATCTGTTTTCCTTAGTTACTTTATTGTACACGCGTGGCAATGTGTCTTCTTGGTACATGTACTTCTTCTTTACTTGTCACTATGGCACATAACTTCCCCCCTTTATGGTTCAGTCATAAATCTAGGCCAAATATCATCATAAATGTGCATTCTCTTGATGAAAGATTTCACTTTGTTTTTCCGATGCTGGCCAGGATAAAATGCCTAATCAGCACTCTTCCCCTCCCACTCCTGCTCTCCTCTTCTCTTAGTGCTGTAAGTTTTTTTCTTTTTTCTTTTGGTTTAAAGTTGAGGCCTGGCAAAGGGTGATAACATTGTCTGTTTTTGTAGGCCAACATGCCTAACCCTCAGTTTCCCTCCATCCAGGAAAGCAGCGTTAGTTGTCCTTTCACTGTCTTTATTTACACACAGGACTCTCAGATTATTGGGAGGAAATGTCAGACAGCACAGAATAACCAGGTTGCGTGTTTAAGTGTAGCTTGGCAACAGTCAGATTTCTCCTCGGCCCTCGGCTACATCCCTGCACTAAGGCAGAATTATCATAAGTATGTTAATGATGATGCTGCAACTTGAGGAGTTTTTTTTTTGCTAAAGCATTTGCAGTGAGAACGATACAGCACGGCAGCTTCCTAACAGTGGGAATGTGTTTGGAATGCGTTTTGTTTTTTGCTTTGACCTAAATTAGTAGAGCGTGATGTATTTGTCTCACAAGCAACTGTTCTAGGTGGAAGCTGTGGTTGTGTTGATTATTTCAATTTAATCTTAGTGTTAGAGTTTTAATTATGTATATTATCTTACGACACACCTGTCTTAAAGTCTCTTTTCACAAATTTTCTCCTAATGTCATTTTAACAGGGTTTTGTTTTGAAAAAACATCCCACACACAGATTAAACCAGCAATGACTTGCATCTATTTGCTGTAACATGCGATTCCAAAAGCTGATGTAGCTTATTTGTCTGTAGATCTCCATTTTTGTTGGGGGTGGAAAAAAAAAAAGTTTAAAAACCCGCTGCAGCGGGTGACGTGATTGCTCATTACAAAAAAATGCAGGTTCGATGTTTTGTGGAAAAAGACAAAAGCATAGGAAGTCAACTACTTAAAATCCACTTAAACCACCTGGGGCCTCATTGCGTTTCACAAAACCGGGTTTGAAAGGAGCAGGGTCAAAAGGCTACGTGGTTTTGGAAACGCTGCTTCACAATAAATACCGTATGAGTAGCTATCAACAATGATGGAAAGTCATTTCAGTACAAACATCACTTTTCGGTCTCTGTGCCGATGAACTGAAGAGATTTTATCCTGATCCTGCCATATCCACACACTACATCCACATCATGGCCAGCAGTCGTATTACCAACAGTATCTGTTCTTCTTCAGTTAGCAGCTTTCTGTTGTACTGGATACAATCCAAACCGTAACCGTTTAGTCTGATTTGTTATAAAAATATGATTAAACCTTGGAGAGCCTAGTGCTGGCTCATCACCACGTTCCCAAACTGTCAGAGGGTGTGGGGGACAGAGGGGGACAAGGGGGGGGGGGAAACAACCCTCCCACTTTGTACTGGTCAGTTTTGGATCACAGTGCAGCTGAAACCTGGAGAATGTGGGTGACTCAGTCAGGGAGGATAAATTCATGTTACATGTTCTTTCACCTCAGCCACATCCACTGATGAAATAATCTTCAACTTGCATCACATTTGTACTAGAACAGGAGATCAGAGTGTTACTAGATTAAAACTGTTTCAAGGTTTTACATTGATTTTCATATAGCATTATGTATTAAGTCTCTTCAGCCGGTAGGTTTGTACTGACAGACTCCGCTTTCTCCTGACACCTCACTGGTCACCACTCCACCACCTGCTTCATCATCAACTTTGAAACATTTTTTAAAGCCCAACGCTTTTGTCCATCATCTCATTCTCGGGCATCGTGCGACAAAGCGCTAAAGTCCGTGTCTGACCAGTCAGTTTTAATCTGGGGATCGTTGTGTTTGTTGCAGTAAAAGCTGTTCCAGCTTCTTCCGCCACCCCTGTCTCTTTGGTACCAATATATAGAATTTATGAGAGATTTGCATTATCCGTTGGCTAGTTGTTGGAGTGTTTGGGGCAGCACAGTGGTGGATTGGTTGGCTCATTCAAATGGGCTGAGTTCTGTATCACACCCATCCGTGGCCTTTCTGTGTGGAGTTTGCATTTTCGAAAGCAAATCGAGTAAGAGGAGTAATTCGGATCCTGTCTGTTTTGAAGATTATCCTGCATATGCTCCAGACTGAAAACAGCTTGGACAATTGGATGAAATTGTTTTGTGCCTTTTATACATTTCTCCAAAGTCATGGCATTGAACTGAAAGTCAATATCTAACTTTCTGAGTTGCAGCACAGCTTTAACATTCTTCAGCACAGACTCTCTGAGCTCCTTCTTCCATTTTCTCCCATTTGGTGCATTGATGATGGTGGTGCTGCTCATTCCCATGATTTTTCTCATTCCCACAGATTTTTAACAATTTTAACTTTCACATTAAAAGGAGACATTTTGCTGGAAAAGGTTACAAAATAAAAGGTTTAAAATAACTACAGCTTGAGTTCAGCACTCTTTGGATACTGTTAGCATTCCTGTGGGGTTGTTTTTACCTCTGTTGTGTCTTCGGTTACTGTGGCAGCAAAAGCTTGGTTTTGTCTATGCCATGAAATTCTGTGAGACTTCCTCTGTGTGTCAGCAGAGGTTCAGTTCCCATGATGGATCACCTGTGGACACAATACCAGGGCCCTGCTCCAACTGGGTTCCCATCTACGTCCTAATTAACTTTATACCAATTAATCTACATGCCTTTGCTCGCCTCTGTCACCTGCGTTTATTTTGTCAGGGGCGTACATCGCCCAGGACGTCGGGCAAATGTGACAGGAACCAGTCAGGTCCTAATCTATGTAATTGGTCTTAATGGTTTTTCTTTTATAGGAAACAGACAGAAGAATGTTGGCTGAAGTCATTTGCTGTTTCTAGAGGGGGTCATGGCAACTTTGGTATCAAAGACACAATACGATGACACATGTGACACTTATTCAAATATCCCATTTGTGAAATATTTAGCAAATAAATGTTTTATGCGGTTGTTCACCTAGTAGGTTTTCAGCCATTTACTCGAGTTCTAGGTGAAAAGTCCAAAAAAGAGGGTGAACAACTACCACATGGGGGAAACATAATGCTTGTCTAGTTTCATTTCCTGTTTTTAAAAGGTTTAGAGTTTGGAAAAGGTGAAAATCTTGATCAACTTTTTATTATAAAAACTCCTCTTATATGTGGGAATGTCAGATATTGAATCTATATTTCTTGTGGGATATGTGAGTTACATAATGAATAGAAATAAAAGAAAAATATCCTTATTGATCTTTCAGCCACTCTGTAGTTGTGCCACCTCTAAAGTGAACAGAAAATGAATCTTTATCGGGTTTTTTTTCCATCTGGCTGATCGTGGCCTTTATATAATATACAACATTATATATAAATATACAATAATATCATATTCATTTGTGTGAAATGTGCCTGCATTATTTGCACAATGCCTACTTTGACTTTTGGTATTTCAAGTATAATTTGGTTACAGGAGAATCTAGCCATCAACAATACGATTTTGAAACTTTTATTTTGGAAATGTTCTTATTGAAAAATGTGACATACTGTAGTATGCAGAACTATTTCTAGAGAGTGTTTCTAAACTGTGGTAATGCTCCCAATAAGTAAATGGTCTTAGTGCTGCCTCCACACTAATCCACACTCCTCAGACACATGTTGCTGAAACATACACTGACTCTGTCAAACCCACCCCAGGAAAAGAATCAGGAATTCTCTAAAGGAATGTCTCCATATCCCGCTTTCCAAACAGGTGACCCGCACTGAGCCAAAAAGTGTCATGGATGCAGCTGCCCGAGGCCGGTTGAGCTCCATGGGAGCAGTTCACACAGACTTCCACTGTGCAGGAAACAATGCGGCGTTGAATACGCCACAAAATGTAGCAAATACAGTTGCAGATTAAAGTGTCTTTACGACGAGTTAAATAATTGCGTTCTGACCGAAATGCCACTATGAGAAAAGATTAAAGATTAAAAGGGATGCGGAGAGAATATTTCATAAAAATGAGTGGAGTTTGAAATTATTTCACAGTTTCTAGGTTTATTTTTATATTTTACTCCATTTATTTATGTGATTAGTTCCTGTCTTTTACTTTTTAATGTTGAACTCTCTGGGGTTTCACTTTATGGATGTGATTCTGTTGTGTTTTCTCACTGTCGACTGTTTAAATATTCATTTATGTCTCTCCTCCACTTTCCAAAGACCTCAGATGTTTTGCTTCTTGTTATCTCAACTTCGCCTGTTTTACAAGTATCTTGTAAAGTTTGTATTCACGCCACTTTCTCCTGTTTCCTACTTGTGTTTCTGACTGAACAGGTTTTTAATGATGAACTGAGAGTGATGGATGATGGCATGAAGTGTTGCTCAGAATCAGAAAAGAGAAATATAGAATAATTAAAGCAACACTTTCTGTTGTGGCTCTGTGCAAAGCACCAGACTTCATGACATTTTGAAATAATATTAAGGATTTGAGAGACTGTTGTAATGTACCAGAAGCGCATCTGTTTCCTGATTGGTCATGGACTCAGCAGACAGCCCCTGAAGGGACACAAGTGAAGACACCTTACAACAGAGGTTTAATTTATTCTAAATTCTTTACTAAATGTGACAAGTGTTTGTTGGCAAACACACTGACATCACAAACAGTGTCACATCTAAGGGCAACATCTCGGGGATGATTCAGCTGCTGTTCTCACTCAGTTGCACAGCTTCCAGCAGCAGCTACGTATATTATCTTCCTTTCATTATTCATTTTCATACCATCCATAATTCATGTTTTGGAGAAGTGCCTCTATATGCGTACAGCAGGTTCTGAGAGAATACGCAGGGGGTTCCACAGTGCTGCAGTCTGCCTCGTGCCCCGCGCTCTGCGTCATGTGTCCTAGACTGACGGGGATGAAGAGCAAAGGGGAGGGGGTGGGAGTGCCAGGGTAACATGGAGCTAACAGGCCAGTGAGTGGGTGACGTATTCCTTAATTCCAAACGAGATTGCCACCAATTGTTTAACAAATGCTGCGCCCACCCAAAACTTTTTCAGCAGTCTGAAAAAAGCCCCCGAGAGTCAGCTGCACACGTGCGTCCATCTCCTCCTCACAATTTCCAAATAAGTCGAAAGCTGATGTAAATGTTTTTAAACATTGTAACCTAAATTGTTGCTTTTTATTTGGTTCTGGTTCTGCTGGACAGATTCGGATACTTTAGGACAAAAGCAGACAGCTTCGCCCTACACCCGAACATCAGCGAGCTCTAAATCATCTTACACGAACAAACAGCTGTTTTGTTCTCTTTCACTTTCCCCAGGTGTGCACATTATGCAAAGATGTTTCTTTGCATAATCCAATTACACTGTTGCAGAACTTTCTGTGTTTGCATGTTTCACACTGTTGCTGTTTGCATAGAAACAAAGTGAAGTTTTGTGACCTGCTTTTCCATCATTTCATTAAAATGTGTTTAAGGCAGCACTTTTCTGAAAAAGAAGAACTTTAAAAGGATAAAAGAGACGGGGAATATTTTAGGTTTAGGGCCACTGGAGAAAGAGGATGACAGAATGGAGCGATTATGAGTTATCCCTTCCAATGGGCGTGTGTGTGTGTGTGTGTGTGTGTGTGTGTGTGTGTGTGTTGGAGAGAGACAGAGTGTTAAAGCTGGAGGTCAGGAGGTTTTCTCTCCCCTGAGCTCTGACCCCAACTCTGCCATTAAACTCAAGCCCAATACCATACATCTGTGGTTAAACCTCATAATGAGTGTGTGGGTTGGGTCTGCTGGACGGAGACCCCCAAAGCCAGTTAGAGCAGCGTGTCTGTGTGTGACCTCCAGAGACCAGCAGTAGTGTGTGTGTGTGTGTGTGTGTGTGTGTGTGTGTGTGTGTGTGTGTGTGTGTGTGTGTGTGTGTGTGTGTGTGTAGATTTCACACCAAGAGATAGGAGTATGTTACAACAACAACAGTAGTGGTGATGGTGGGGGATTCAACACAAAAGATCCTGGCACATGCAGCCCTGACCTTTGACCCTGAGCGTCTAGTCGCACCCATCCGCTCCCTCCCTCCATCCTGCAGGGCCCCTTTCCCTTCTCCTCTTGTCTACCTCCATCCTATCTTTTCCTCTCTGGGGATCATCCCTGGCTCAAATGGAGGTGTGGAGCAGCAGCTGGGAGGTGGAGGTGGCAGAGGGGTTCACAACGTAAAGGGGGTGGGGGTGGGGGGGGGGGGGAAGCTTGAAGAATAGGAAAATTGATCTTATTTATGGGGTTTTCTGCAACCTTTGCCACAGATTTGCACTGTTGTAAAGAGTTTTTGGTTTTCTGCGGTCGATCTGGGAAATTAGGTAAAGATTTATTACGGTGAAGTGGGCTTCACATTTAAACTGCTAGTCTATGTAATTGTGTGTGATGAAAGACAAACACCAGATTTAATTCTCTCTCTCTTCCCTTTTTTTTTTTTTTTATCTCACCGCTGGAGAATTCAACTGCAGCTCTTTTCAACCATATAATTTAAAAAAGTTATTGAACTGCAGCTTTAATGATAAAAACATTTATATCGATATTCTTTTCCACTTTTCTGGCTGAGAGATTGATACGATGATTATTTTCTGTCTAAAAAAAAAACACCTACCAGCATGTCTAAACTTTACTCATCAAAGCATCACATCTTGGTTGTTTACTGCATACCTGTGTAGTTTAGTTCAGGTTGAATCAGATTCTGCTTTGTTTGCTTCTAAGATTTGAACACAAAAAAAACTGACTTCTGGCACAGCTTCACTTTCTGTCAGGGTGCTTGAATGAGGTGAAGCAAACTGACTGTCAAACAACTTTATTTTTAGACCAGCGCGTTTCGGCTTGTGGCCTACGAGAAAGGCATTTCAGAGGCAAGGCCCTGGATTTCTGATAAAAAGATTTTGAAGTGCACCACCTTTCTCCTACCTATGGACTTATTATGGGGTCACCTCTGTCAATTATCAGACACACCATTTGCCTCTTTGCCACTTTGAGTAGATGACTTGCCAACAACCGCTGGCTGCTTGATCCCCAAATGTCTGAGCACAGCCAGCGTACTGAGGCGCTGCACTGAAACCCTTGTAAGGAAATGGTTACTGTCCAGTTACAAGCAGGAGTTTGTGCTTTTAACCTGTTGGCTCATGTGTAGCACTTTAGGATGTCGGTGATGTTCCTGAGGGGACCTGCTGTCAAACAGTGGTAAATCACCATCTGTCTAAGCTCTGTGACCACCTGACCTGAAAATGTCAACCTTCACCTTTACCCCAACTCACACACAACTTATTTAACACGTATGTCCATATGTGAACCTTGAACTAAAAAAAAATCACTTTTTTTTTACTTTATGCTAATTCTAGCGTCTTTTGTTTTTTTTTTTTTTTGTTGTTAGAAGTTTGGTATCTATTGTGAATGTATTTCACAACTAGACACAAAAACATATGCAACTTATTCCTTTATACTGGGTTGAAAATGTTGTTTTACTCACATTTCAATAACTGTGCTACTACATCACCCACATTCATCATATAACACTCACTGGCCCAAAAAGATTGTTTTATAAAGAATAATCACAAAAGATTTTCAAATGTTTCATGATCAAAATTTGATTCTGTCCAAACCTGTAAAAATATTACATTTTCAGTCAATGTGGGCTAATTAGTGTTAATTACTTTTTTAAACTTCCATATTATGCACCAATTTTGTAATCCAATATCTACTTTTTGTTAATATCATCCTGCTTAACTTAGAAAATAAATTACAGTTGTACATGGTAAAGACGTGGATGAGAGTATCAACATTTTTATCAACTTCTTACCTTTCTTGTTTGGAGTTTGGAAGCTGAACAGTCAGAGAAAACTTTTACTGAATGGGTCTATCGGACTTAGGCCCAGGGGCGCAATAGTTCCAGGTGGTCCAGGTGCCCATGGGCCAGAACCTGTGAAGTTACTGACCCTAAAGCGCTCAGTTTAAAAAATACAATATTAGGCCTATACAACATCCAATGAACAATAACCTGAACAGATATAAAACAACATAGAAATGATGAAGAATGACCTAAAAACACCCTATAAAAGCGCCAAAAAGACCAAACACATACAGAAAGTCCAAGAACTAGCTACAAATTGACTGAAAAGAGACACAAAATCCAAAAAAACTCCAAATGACCAAAAATAAACCAAAAGGATTGAGGAGGGTTAGAGGGAGATTCTTTTACGTTGTGATTAAACACAATTTATTTTTTAAAGACCTTGTTTGACAGAGAACATGGTAAAGGAAATCAAAAGCGACCGAGCTCTATGGGCTTTCTGTCCACGTCGAGTGACTGTAAAAATACCCAGTAACCAACGGGGACAGCGTGTCTATGTTTTGGTGGTTGCTGCCACATGTGAACATAAAATAGTTGACTTTATTATGAGCTCACAGATATGTTGAATGCAGCTATTTAGCAAGTACCTTTTTAAAATATATATATATATATATATATATATATATATATATATATGCCTGTGTCAGTTTTTCCGTTTTCTCACATTCCAGTGAGTGGAGGTAACACGGCTGTACACTACCATTATAAAACCCAGAAGAACGCTGTGGTCTGCCCCGCTGGATGTCTCGTCTGCTGCCTCGGCAATTGCTCTGTCCACAACTCACGTTTTTAACCCGAGCGCCAAGGCCAACCAGACTCAGGCTGCTGCCTGAGACTCGATCGTGTTTATGTCACTGTTTGCCCAATTTTTCCATAGTTCTGCATTGTTTCATCTTTTTTTTTCCCCTAGTTGATTTGCTGGTGTGGTTTTTCTAACCATGTTTGTTGCCATGCTGCTTCAACTCTTAGTTTTGAGTGTAATTATTTAGGACCTCACTATTATATCGAACAATAGTAGAATGCCCAAAAAACATAAGAATAAATTGCATCCACATCACAAATCAAGCTAACAACCACGGAACAGTTTCCAGGAAAAAAAAAATCCTTCAAGCTAAATTTGAAATAATGAGATTACACCACTTCCAATAAGCAACCAGCGACAACAATGCAGTGTTATTCTTCCTCTCCCTTTTATTCAGCAGTTACACAAATAGATTTGTGAAGGAAAGTGCTCAGTGTCAATGAGGAGGCAGATGACTGGTTGGATGTATCAAGTGGAAGACTTCAGAGAGTGGAGCAGCCTTTCTCCAGGAGCAGTCCCACGGTGTCTGAATAGCAGGAAACCAGACGTTTAAATAGCTCTACAGTCTTATGTCTGATGGAGGAAGCTGATTAAAATCTGGACAAATCCACATGGTCAAGGTGAGAGGGACATTGTATGGGATGCTTATTTTAATTCCTATAGGAAAACGAGAGCCAGAGCATAGGGTATGTACGTATGGTAGGATACTGAGCCTTTAAAGCCAGAGTTGTAACATCTTGTGTAATAGTTTTGATCAGGTTATGCCAATGTTTCAGGGGAAGGTATATTCATTCTAAGACACTATCTGAAGAGCGGGTCATTTTTAATTTTCTTTTTAAAACAATACTTTGAGACTTTTGTTAAAACTGATATCCTCTCCATCGGTTATTCATCTTCTAACTACCTTTTGTGACTGCAGATACAAAGAATGACATTGGTCCACACAGATTCTCAATGACACAGGCAGCAGAGTCCCTCCAGCAAAAACATGACATTTGCAGAAATATTATTGTTAACCGGTAATAATACCAAGTCATGCTGTTTCTTCTTGTAAGGAATTTCCAGGTGGGCTCCCAAAGCCTTTCCAGTCAACATTCAGGACAAGTTGTGTTTTGCACTCTCTGACAGTTCTGAGAAAGAAGGAAGGATCTGAGGGATGCACATGTTTACTGTTCACTTCCCTTTGTTAGCACACACTTCACCCCTTTTATTTTTTGTTAGAAGTTCACTCGAGGTAAGTCCCCCATGGATGTGAGGATAACAAGTCAGGAACTAACGTAAATAGATTTCCCAGTCCTCTCTTCATAGATCTGTTTTTCTGGGTTTTGCATGTGTAAAATTACTGTGCCGTGTTGAAAGTGTTTTGAGGGAATTATCACCTATCTCTGCAGGTCATCAGGCAATTATGTCTCTAGTCTGTCGGCTGATCTATGCGAATGAAATTTGCCGTTCGTGGTTCCCAGACGATGAATCCTGGTGACGCTTACTCTTGTACTATTATAGCTTTCATTTTTGTTTTAAGTAAGATATGTATTTATTTAAAATATTATTTAATATTCCGACGGAATTATTCTTGTGATGGATTTTGATCCTCTTAATACTCAAGTGCCATCATCAGGTCGACATTTAACTTTGTCCAATCGTGGGTTTACTACATAGAAAACTAAGGGGCCGTGCGACTAGTATGGTCTCACAGTGCAGTTCACGTGGCCGTTGATTCTTAAACGTGTTTAACTCATTGCCTTGGCTGCAGTTTTAATGATTTTGCCAGGCTCACAACTCTCATCAGCAAAATTCTCTCTTCACACAAACTGCCAAATGGCAGCTGATTTAGATAATAAATACATAATAAAACATTTTTTTCCAGGATTTGTTGAGAGGAAAAAAGGATAATGAACCCCAGCGTAGATTCAAATGTTCTGAGAATGTAAATAAGCAACTGTCAGCTAAAGTTCATCATACCACTTTAGCAAAGTGAAAAATTGGCAGTGTTGAGTTTGCACTGTGCCCAGTTTCCCAAAACCTCAGTAAAAGCTACAGCATGCATGATTTCTCGAATATGTTGCGACTGGGTTCACTAGCGCTGGGAAATGTTTTTGAGCAAGGGCAGCACTCTGGTGGAGCGGTTAGCGCTGCTGCCTCGCAGTTTGCATGCTCTACCTGCTCTACCTCAAAAACGCATATTTTAGCTTTATTGAAAGTGTAATTTCACTGGAAGAAAAGCGTCATGACCGAGGAAACTCTTCCTGGAAGAAAGAGCTAAAGATAACATTTTTTCCCTTTTGTCAATTCATGATGCTGCACGTACCGTAAACACTTCTAACTTGTTACCAGAACAACCAAAGCATCTGATGAAGCTGTGTCTTGCAGGGGACCCTGAATAATTTCCTTCCCTCTGAGGCCCGGGCCCTTACAAACTTCCTCCTCCTCAACGGGAAGTCATTGCAAGGACAATCAGCCATCACAGGTGGAGCTGTAAAGTACAGTCAGCCTGCTGCTTAACTGGCTCTTTATTAAAACGTGAAGCTGTGGAAAATGTGTTACTCTGTGGGGCAAGTATGTGTTGTGTTATATAAGACAGGAAACAGCCATGAGTATGACCGTATTTACAAGATGTCTGACAAGTGTTTAAGATGCTTAACATTAATGGATAAGGGATGTGCTTGGAGCTGTTTCAGTTTGTGAATACCTCCACTTTAAGAATTTGTTTTTTTTTTTCAAAATGAGTGTGTTATGATTGCCAGGGTGCGAGTAGCAGATAAAATAGATAAGACAGTTATGTAACCAGGAAAATTAAGACCTGCCAACACTCACAGCGCTAAAGTTAGAGGGAAATGCACACCCCTGCTCCAGACTTACTAAATAAAGGCATAATCAGACACTCAGATACCAAAGCTTTTGTTTTTTTTTGTTTTTTTAGAGTAAAAAAAAATAAATAAAAAATGCGTTTGTGATTCGTCTGGAGCTCGTCTGAAGCTTTCTCTCAACAATTCCGCTGCTGCTATTTTCGAAAGAGGATTTTAGAGACAATGTTTATTCCTTCGACACAAAAGGCAGCTTTTCATAACTTGTCTGTTTTTCTTTAATTCATTTTTATGATTGGTACATGTCACATCTCATGACAATAAATCTACACCAGTAACACATCCAGCTTTGTGCTGTCAACAAAAAGTATAGTTTATGTTATAGCTACGTTTTATTTAATCTGTGATTCTAAGAACAGTTCTGGAACAATATAGTGATTTGTCTATCAATTTAAGTTTTCCTTTTACATGGGGAAAAAACCTAGAACCTGCCTTAAATTTTGCTTAAAGGATATGAGCAAACACACATTCCTATTAGATCAGGTCATCTTACTCCTTTTCAGAGTTTTTTTTTATAATTCCTTTTTGGCACCTGGTCAGCCGTCAGAATAATGGATCCATAACTCCAAAATTTATGTCTGTATTGTGTATCATCTTCACACCAGTACGTTATGCTACACACCCCATCGACTCTGCTGGTTTTGTTCTAAGGGACCATTTAATTCAGTGTTTGCTGGTATATGTTTGTTCAGGTACCGGTGAGAATATGAAATAGAATCCAGGTGCCCGGTTGCATTGGAACCCTGGTTTTGTCAGAGACAAATGAAGGGGCTTTTTTTTTTCATGCTCCTCTGTTTCTGAACATGGCCTTACAATAAAAACATAGGACTGGAATGAACAGTTTGGAAAAAAGGACAAGGAAAAGGAGGGGGCTTTAAACTTTGAACTTTACAAAATGCACCTAAAATCTTATTCATAGAAAATAATATGCACTGATTAGTGGATAAATGTGTGCTAAACTCACCATTACCCACAATAGGTCCAGATAAGAATGTGGTGCTTTGTTTTTCAGCAGAACATGGTATAATGTTCTTTCCATCCAACCTGAGCTCCAGGGGGAAAAAAAAAAGGTTTTGCACTGCTCATGCTGCCTCTCTTCTCCTGCATTGTTTTTCTATCCTACAGGTTCTTGTTTTCTAAATAGCATAAGTGAATGGCTGAATGTGGGCAGAGCTTAACACAGCTCACAGTTTGCATGTTTCCCTTTTTTTATTTTTACATAAGCTGAACAAAAATGCTACACATTGATGTTGAATCCACAGAAAGAATTTAACGTTCACTGCCTGCAGTTCTAAAATGATTGTACCACGATCCCCTCACTTGCAGCTCTTTGATGTGGGGCAGGTATACTCATCGTTTCACTCTCACTCTTATCCACGCTGGCCCAGACATTTTAGTCTCTACCCCTTCCACTCAAAGAAAAACATGCAGAGGAAAATATTGGGTTTATGAGGAGAGCAAAACAGTGGTTATTCTCATGGGAACAGTGAGGTACTGTAAATGTTGCATCCCCCCTCTGCACGCACGTGGAGAAAGAAGTGGGGGAAAAACACTCTGTTCTCCTTAAAGCTGAGGTCATCCTGAATGAGTTAATTAAAGCAAGTTGTTGCCAAAACATTAGATCATCCGCCAGCTTGTTTTGTCATTAGCTGAACCCAAACCCCTTCACTGGGCCCATCTCTTTAGGGGGAACGTGAAGGAGGCAGATCGACCACACAACTGCGGTAGAGCTGTAATTAGGCCTAAAAATGCTGTATCCCTGTGTACTCTGATTTCCTCACAACAGGTCCTGTATCAAGTCTTAACTTTCCAGTTAGAAGACATACATTTCCAAAACCATGTGCTTAAAACACATACACAATATTATGATCACAGCTCAGCTTCAATAAAATCCTTCACCACAATGTCCCATTCATTTAGCACAGTGTAAAATGAAAGCAAACGAACAAATACGGAATGTATTTGTATTATTGACGTTAATTCATGAATATTGATGGTTATTTCAAACTGTATTTCACCAAGTTTAGAGTTTCATCTTCTTGGAAACATTTGTATATGATGAAAATAAGTTTTTAAACGTGTTATATGATCAATTTGCATTTAGATATGACGTACATTGATCAGCCACAACATTAGGTTCAGGTTCAAGGTTCAGCACGGCCACTCTGAGCAGTTTGTAGCTACACAGCCCACACACAGAAAATATAATACACTGTGCACAGAAGTACATTCTTACCCAAGTAAAAGTCCTATTTAGATTATCTACACTTTCTTTTAGTACAAAAGTAAAGGAACACTGATAATAGTAATTATGGCAAAACATACAGTAATTAATTTAAAATATGGGTCAAAGATGACACTTGGTAATGGTGGAGCTAATTTTAATCACTTTATGTTTTGACAGATAATGACACATAAGCATTGAGTTCATTATAGTATTAATAAAAACCCTATAGTATAAGTATATTAAAACAATAGGGCAATGCTAATGTTGTGATCGATCGCTGTATGTCATTAAAGAATTCACAAAGTTTGGTCCTTAGTGATTATCTGTTGATATTTTTTTTTAATGTAAAACAATTTGGCAAATGTATGCAATAGCTGTTTCTAAATTAACATAGCAGATATTTAAAGTTAAGTCTGGTTGGATATTCTTTAGATGGCATGGCCGCATCGCTTTGCATGAAGGTATCCAGGAAAATGGGTTAGTATATTATTGTTGGGCTTTCTGTGAAATAGATTTTAGAAGATTATAGATTTTTTGCAAAGTATCAAATCCTCTGATAATGTGTGGATTTGCATTCTAATAATGTATTTTTATGCACATAACATTGTATTTAATTTATATTAAATAAATGTTAAATGTTCTTCTGTTACTCCACTACGTATGATGATTGTCAGAGGGGGCAGAAATTGTATTGGTAAAGCCCCTCAATCCCTAATCCAGCATTACATGTTGTTACTGTGATAACACCGACGGTTCCATCACCAGACTGTGCCTGACAAAGGAGTCTATTCAACTTTCGAGGTTATGCAACCATCTGGCGATTAGTTTCGTGTGTCATGCTTTTAATTCTCGCGAGAAGATGTGGTTGTCAAGGTAGCGGGCACGCAGCGTCCTCCAAAACTGTTGCTGGCCCCGGCTGACCAATGAGCGCAACCCCGACCTTACCAAGGAGGGGATTCTTTTAGGGGCGCGCTATACAGATTTAGCATATAAACTATAGTTTGAAATATTTACCGCCTTTTGCAACGACTGGATCGGTGGTTACGTGAACAAATAAACTTCTTAACGTTTATAAAGGCTGTAATTGGTTCCACAAGTTTACCTTACAGAGCCATGTTTGTCACACACTGGTTGAGATTTCAGATGGTATCACCCGCGGGAACAATTGAAAGTTCGTGAAAGTGTCGTTATTAATACAGTCGATACCAGCTAGAATCCAGAAATACGTGTTCTTTTGCACCTTATACCAAAGTTGAATACACCATTTGACCTTAACTGTAAAAAAGAAAAGAAAAAAAAAAGGGCGGTGAAAAGTGGTAAGTGTGTCTTTTTAAATGAGCGTAGTGATATTGAACAATAAATGGCCTGTGTGCACAAATGTGCAGTAACTAAAGTTAGCGAAATGCTCGTTAGATAAACTGGGTGACAAGATGTGAATTCGCGCCGCTGTCCCTTTTATTGTTTAATTGTTTCTTTGAACTTTACCCAGTTTTTTTTCTTAACTGGTAACGTGCATCTCTCCATTATCTTTGCTTCGTGATCTTTAGCCCCGGTGTTTGCCCTCTGCTTCCGTTAGCACACAGTGGGATCACAGCGTCAACCATCGATTACTGTTAAAGTCTGTTAACCGGCGATGGTTAAAAAGCCGAAATGATCTGCTACGGACACTTTCTGTTGTTCCAAAGGTGCCTCTAGAATTCCCGAAGACATTTTTAAACATCCGGATAATAAGGCATCCAGTCCAATGCATGGTAAAAGCAACTTTTTGGCTTATTACTCAGGTTGTGAGTCAGTTTAATAATCAAAACAAACATGGCGTAATTGGGGAAACTAGTTAAAAATCTTTTTGTTTATGTGCAATGAATTACGTAATGTTATTTTCAGATGTTTATAGTCTCTTGGTTTTTAGAAAATGTCATCAGTACAACGACAGGCGTATTATTTTTTTTTTTAATCAAACGTTAGCTATTAATTAAATGTGTGAGAAACCAGTTGAACCTCTGTGACTGCAAGTCGTGGATTTGCAGAGATGGTGATGATGGGAAATCAGGCTTAGACGGAGTTTTGGGTTCCTAGAACAATGTAAGAAATTGTGGGTTAACATACTGTCTGTTGCATAATAAGAGGAAGTCCACATGGGTATTAGAGGATATGAGTGACTTTAGTCTGGCATAAAGGCCACACAAAGCTTTGCTGTTGATGTATTTATACCCAGGTTTTCACTGGAAGAGGAGGAGAGCTGTGTCAGAGCAGGAAGTTAATGACTGAAATGTACTGCTGGTGAATCATATGTCCCTTCCTGTATTGGCCTAGCTGACTTGTCTGTGAGTCAGCAAAACAAAAACCAAAACACAATATTTGTACACTATATTTTTGTGTTTGGTAAAATGGCAAGATTCTCAAGGAAAGTTCAAGTGATCTTCTGTGTTCTGGGGCGTCAAGGTCAGCTTCTGCTGCAGAGCTAAAAATCTAATTGAGGTGCCAATTTTGTTTTAGTTGACCCTGCTTCCTTTTGGCTGTGAAATATTCTGCTGAACCCCTTTTTATCCTCTTAGTATACATTTTAACATGTAAGAAAAGCAGACTGGCCAAAGTGTGTGAGTTTAATAATGGGCTCATACTCTGCAGAGAGTGTGCACGACTTGCAAAAGCAGTTCACCTTGGGCAACACCACAAATCACCTCGTAATTTCCATTCTTAATCATTCCCAGGCCAGGAATGTGCATCCTGCAGCCTAGAAAAGTCACTTTTTATGGACCCCTTACAGAGTGAGTGTTCATCCTGAGGGGGAAAAACAAGAAACACTCGGATGGTTGCTAGGACTCTATTTCTAATAGCCAATTGATAAAAGCATAATTTCGTTTTTCCAAACCTTAATAATGGTTCATGACAGGGTGCATAAAGAAGTTATGCAGATCTGCCTACTGCAATGCACATGTCTTTTGAAGAATCCTCAGAGACCTCGCTTCTTTCATAAGACAAGAGGAAGCATCAAATGGGAGGAAGAGCATGGGTTGTTGGTGTCTGGAAAGAAGCTTATGGGGCTTTTAACTTAAGACATGGGCCCACCACAAGCCACCAATGTTCTGTCCAGGGGGTGTACTTTTACATTAGTGGTCTCAAAGCAGATATTTACTTGTTCCAGCTTCCCCAGTGTGATGAATTCCTGGCAGAGGGTTCTGTTTTGTATAACGAAAATTAAATATATATGTGGGTTTTGAACTGTTGGACAAAACAAGACGTTTTGGTATGTCACCGACTGGTTGATGGACCATTTTTGTGTTTTCCTCCTTTTTATTTTACTACGAAATTATTAGTATAGTGCTAGGCAGATAAATAAATAATGAACACTGAACAGGTGATGTTGACTTTACCTTATGGAATGTCTTGATTTTATGCTTTCTTAGCTTCTTCAAAAACTTCTAATGCGAGTTGTTCTTTTTTTTATATTTGTGTTTGTGTGAAACAGAAATGTCTGCGATTACCTACTAACAAACACTTAGCATTATAAGATCTATGCTTATCCAATGTATGTAAGTTTCATAGCTTTCCTTAAGTAAGTCATTATGTCTGAGGTTTGCCCCAAGTATCTCTTTTCTGTCTGCCTATACTGTTTACTTTTTCAGTGTTTTGGTGCTGGTGGTAGTGATGCCCCGTTACGGTATTACGTTACGTGGACAGTATTTAGCTAGCCTGGGAAAAAAGGAGGAAATCCTTTTTGTAATTAATGACTATAGCAGATGTCAGTGGTGGTAATTTTACATGTTTGTGCTTAACGTAGCTGCCGCACAGATGATCGCGACGGAACATTTCACCTCGCCTGTTGCATCAGTCTGCTGTGACGACATGCAAAATAGAATAACTAACCACTGCTGCCGTGTGGACATTCCGGATGAGCCAACATCAACCGCAAGTCTGCGATTAGCTGAAAAATATATTGTTTCCTACCAAACCTACATACCACCCATCACAATGAATAGCCAGCAAATAACAGTGTGGCCTGGACTAGAGGATGCTCCACTAGCTGTGGCTTACAACATTATAACCAACATCATTGTTGTAAAACAACATAGGAAAATTAGTTTTTTTGTTTTTTGCAGGGTGCAGTCTGGGAATTGTTAGCTGTTACACAGCTAAATGAATGGTTTTGAGTAAAGAATACAATGGGTACTATTTCTGTTTTTTCCAGGTTTAAGGCAACTAGTGTTTGGTTGAAGTGTTGTTTGTAGAAAAAAAACCCCACATTGTCCTTGTTTCATACATAGGCTAAGTGTTACTCATCATGTCACATGGACTGACTCATAAGCTGCGTGGCTTAAATTCTCACACTTGCTGTCTGGCTGCTGTCAAATTGTTGCATGGTTCTGCTGACTGTGCAAAGTTGTGCTTGTCTCGGTTTCTCATCCTATCTCCCTTTTTGCAGTCTTAGGGGCAGACTGGCAAGAAAAAGCACCCTGGGACTTTGCTCTGAGACACCCCCATTTTGAAGTTAAGGTACAGAACAAGTTCATCAGTCAATGAGTCATGAATCAAGAATATATTGTTTTCCATTTCTAAAAACAGTAAACTTAATTTTCCAAGGTTTTTTTCCCCATATTTATGTGTACAGAAACCCAAACTCCATACTTGGATTATTGTTGTGAATAATAATCACCTGACACCCAATTTGAATTACTAGCCTGTTTTTTTTAATCAGTAATGCCACTAAAAATACTATTGTATTAAGACTTGAACATTGTGAGTCATCTTCTTAAGTCTTTAATGTAAATGGTAAAAGACAAGAAAAGAAAAACCTCAATTACAGGTAAATGTCATGCATTCTTAATTTCATTTAAAAAATAACTGCATGTAATAGAAGAAATCTGGGGCACAGAAGCCTCCTTCCACTGTGTGAAATGGAACAACAGAGATTGAAATATAGCGATATGATCAGGTATCTGCTTTCATGGTTAATTTGGCTTTAGGATTTTGTTTTGTTCTCGATCAGCATAACAAACTTAATGATAAGTATTTTTTTTTTTTACTTTGAAAAAGAGAGCGAATTGTCTTCTTGATAGTTTGGTTAAACTCTCTTTGCCCCAAATATCCTAGAGAGTGGAAGTCATGTGCCCGGAGTTCCTTTCAGCCTTTGGGTGCCCCCAGTGTGGGCCAGTCTGCCCCCTGAGGAATGAGGTCAGTGTGACTCCTTTCTGGGTCTGCTGTGTCTGTGTCGCCACTGAACTGTGGAGGCCAGCAGCTCAGGACTCACATGCTGATTCCTCACATGCAAACTGCTCGTCTTGTGTGAATGAATGAAGCTCTGAGCCACAGTCAAACTGACAGGGTTTTGCTCGATGAGAGGGGGGAATCCTACAAAACACAACTTATCATCTAGTCGTCAATGCAGTTTACATCTCAATGACTCTGTGCATGAAAATAAGCATCCTCATGATTTCAAAGCGTTGACTTTAAAGTACATCAGGCTTACCTTGATCCACTGAAATGGCATGTTGGTTGTTTGTGTCTGCCTGGGGAAGTTTTACCTGCTTGCTGCCAACACGTCACAGCCTAATTGGTTCAGAGACTGAGAACCAGCCAGTTAAGACTGACTCAGGTCTGACTATACAAATGCAGCGTGTCATTGATGTGCGTGTATTTGATAGGTTACACTGCGTGTGAGCTCATCAATTTGTCTTCTTGAATCACAACACACCCGCACTGTGTGAGTAGGCATGAACATTTGCATGTGGGTGTGTTTGTTCCTGTAATTTCAGAGAATATCCCTAATGCACCATGTGCCCCACCTCTTCAAGACAGATGACAAACGTGTGAATGGCAACCTTCTTTTCAATAATCCTTTCTTTTTCATTCCAAGGCCATCTTCTATCACTGCGCGTGAGACAGACTCAGTACTTTCCCTGCTGTCAAGCACTGTTTAGCAACATGCTTTTGGTTAACCCTGCCCCCTCCTCACTGGACCCACTGACCTACTAATCAGAAAGCTCAAACAAACAGCTTTAACGTGTCTGTGGCTTATACAGATCCCCGCTGCCGTGTCACGTTGGGATTGCTTTTACAAACTTATCTCTGTGTAGCTGCAAACTGTCTTTGGTAACAGAGTCAGGGTGTCAAGGTCCACATGAGGATGAGGTCAAGACGGAGTTCTGTAAATGTGCTTGTCAATCATTACCAGGAACTTTATGGTGCTAAGAAGCTAAGAAACTAAGGAAAGCAGCATTTGTTTTGCTTATTGTATTAAAAATCACAAGTTGTGCACATATACACTCACAGGCCACTTCATTAGGTACACCTGTACAATCTAATGCAATCCAATACAGTAACTGCATAGAATTACCACCCCTATATAGTTATGACCCGATTCTGTTTTGTGTAATTTCTTATCTGCCTGATAACATGTCCCTTGAAGTATTTTCATTTTTAACTGCCATCTATAATATATTTACGGGGCCAAATTCGAGCAGAAACACGATAATGCTGATAAAACTAATGGGTCTGTTTTTTTTGCATTTGAGTTAACCCTCTGCACAATCCCCCAGAACAGGTTGTTGCAATTGTGTTACATAGCTGTCACATATTGAGCCCATAAAAGGAGAGAAGCACACAGACACACACAGACCTTGTTGATAAATGGTTTGGTAAAAGTTGGATAAGCAGCAAAGCAATGCCCTTCACACAAATATTTGGACAATCTGTGCTGATCAAGATGGGAGGGGCAACTTAAACTTTTTATTTTTTTTTTTAGCCATTTGAAAAGTTCACAGAAAGTCAGTCTGTGCAAAGTGATAAATCCCTCGAGAAACTAGCACTTTAGATTTGAGTGTATTTATGAGGATATGATTTTACAGCTTCTTCATTTCTATAGTAACGTGAAGGGGGGGAAAAAAACAAAACCGGAAACTTGTCACTCTCTTGCTTCTGCCTCATGCTCATTACTCAGGTCCAGTTTCAGTCTCTTGACATTACCTGACAGTGTAACATCATGCCCTGTAGGCTGAAATATTCTGACATCTCAGTGACCATCAACTCCTTGACTGCTTCACACATTAGTCATGGATCATGCTTTAGAAAGATTTATATATTATTTTTTTTTTTTCTGTGTGTTTTCTGCAGGAAGGCCATTCGGCGTAACAACCAAACGTTGCCTAATCAACGTGCAGAACACGTTTCGCTGTGGTGATCCCTGAAGGGACAAGCCGAAAGCCTTTGATTTATATATTATAATATATTTATAATAAATTATAATTATGTGTGTGGGGAGCTGAGAGGTGTGGCTGGAGGATGCCTCTTCTGCACATTCTCTATGTGTCCAAAAAACACAAACATTACAGGGCGACTGCACCAATTTTCAAATTGCTTTCAATGGCTTCAGTTTAGGGTGTAAAAGTGTACATTGATGCTTTTAATCTTTCCTCTTACTTCCCTGTATTAAAATATTTCTCTGCTTTCAGCCGAAAAACTCCTCCAGATGACATCCCCTGGAGGAGTTTTTCATCATTAGGAGTTCAGGTGATGTAATGATGGGGGATCTCTGGAAAAGCAGGTTGACCATGATCACAACGTCTATAGTAAGAGCTAAAGGTTCCTCCAAGTGATGTGATCTGGAGGCATTTTTCAGTAGTGTGATATTTTAATATAGTGAATTCAAAGGTGAGTTTAATGGCATATAGGTGCATGTTCTACTCAAACTTAGTAACAAGTTCAAAATCAGTGAAGGCGTCCTTCAAGTATGAGAATCATTTTTGTCCCTGGAGTCCTGGAATAGTTTTTTTTTTTTTTTTTTTAACCCTTACAAACCTCACAGAAAAATAGGAATAAACTTGCATGTAGGTAAGTGTGGGTTATATACTTCTAACAAGCAAGTTGAGTTGTGTTTCCTTCCTCATGCGTTAAAATGTGCACATAAATAATTATTACTCCTTTAGCTCAGCCTGACTTTCCCAGGAGATTTATTCCAGTTTAATGCAGTTTGGTATCCGAACTAAACCAGGATGCAGAGTGACGGGGCCTGCTTGGGCATGTCACTGACTAATGTGAGCAGTCATGTGAGATGTCGGATTTATGTGTGTGTATGTACCTTTTGATTTTGGTATGACAGAAAGTAGCTACATCTGTTGTAACTTTGTACCCCTTGTGATTAAAACGGAGCTAATGCTCTGTGTTAAGTAAAAATAGACTAATTGTTGTCTGAAAGAATGAACATGTGACAGTGTATCATGGACGACAGAGTATTTGGCTAAATGAAAAGGCATTGCACACACTCACTAATACTCTTAATCCACCTGCCTCCTCTGTGTCTCTGAGCGAAGGAGTGTGTTCTCATGGAGCCTGGGATGCTTACAGGGGTATTATGTTGAAAATGTTCCCCCTCAAGCACAGAGATTGTCTAACGTCAAGAGGACGTGGGGACAAACGAGTGTTGGGAAAGAATGTTTAAAGAGAGTAAGAAGAAAAGTGTGGGTAAAATGGATCAGTCTAAAAGGAGGGATGAGAAAAAAACGACGAATAAAGCAGATTTGTGGAGTTTGAATTTCTTAAAGAGACATGGACCAAAGGAATAAAGGGAGTGGGGTCAGGGTGGGCTATTGATTGTGTAAATAGATGCAGGCAAGGTGTTGAAATTTGTTGACCCAGCTGAAACATTTATTGTCCCATCTCATCCGCTCCCGCCGCGTGTCGGTTGCTTTTTCTCACCAGTGAGGAGTTGGAGTGGAAATCTGCTCCCTCTGGAGAATAAACTGACCCCTGCGTGTGCATGTTAGGCTTTGGATTGTGTGGGTGTGGGGGCCGGAATGTCTGCATATTATACATGTGTTTAAGTTGTACCACAGGGAAGGTGGTCCGCTGCACCCTGCCCTGCTGGCTGCTTTAAATAAGCACGTCTGTGTGTGCGTACCTCGCCTACGGTCGGCAGGGAGTGAAATAAGCTACTGATATGTACATTTACTGGCTTATTTATTTTTATTAAATGGGCATAAACCCCTGTATATAAATTCACAAATATTCTTAAGTTGCTACATTAAAGCTTCACCAGCCTGAACCACAGTTTTACAGCCTGTAATGACAGGATATCCCTCACCACACCCCTGTCATAATATTCTTTTTTTTCTCTTGTTCGCCAGCTGTCCATTATCCCGTTGCCCTTCCTGACTTTCTCACTTACTGGAATACACTGTGCTTTATCACAAGGAAGAATCTGTGGAATTATTTAGACAAACATGTCAATGTTTTGTTTGGTTGCTGTGAGGGATGTAGTAAAAGGTTTACCCACCTAAACTCAGTTGATTTCCAGCATTTATCTGTTTACTATGCAGGAATTATTTCACAGAATGTGTAATCGAAAATGTCTTTTTACCACAGTTATTCCCTAGGACGTAAGTGTTGCCTTAGGAAGCAACGTGTACATGAATGGGATGGTGATTTTT
The DNA here is from genome assembly GCA_020496755.1 of Channa maculata. NCBI lineage: Eukaryota > Metazoa > Chordata > Actinopteri > Anabantiformes > Channidae > Channa > Channa maculata. Next base: position 4,265,700 of record CM035608.1, on the reverse strand, counting down.
ATATGTCCAAACGTCCCTCGAGTCACTTACCTGGTTTCTAGGTCAGGCTTGTTTGATAACATTTCCATCAGAACAGGATAAAGGCGTAAAGATAATCGATGGAAGACAATATTTTCTGTCATGTATGGTGCTGCACAGAGAAATGATTTGATGATGAACAGAAATGTGTAGCTTGTATAAGATGTTTAATCCTGGTTTACCTTCTCGTGTCTGCACACCTGGCTAATCATGCGTGAAGTGGGCGTGAATGTGGATTTGTTAGTCTCCGAGAGTTCAGGGATGCATTCCTGCTCGATTTCTCTAAATATTTCCTACAACTATTGAACCATTCTCAAAGTCTGAAGAGTATCTTAACGCTTAACACAGAAAACAGCCCTCCGGTGGCTGTATAAGTGGGGGTGGGTTTGGAGGTTCATCAGACACCAAAACACTACAACAATGACACAGGCTTTTACAACTTTGTAAAGTTAGAACAGGTTTTTTTTCCCCCCATTGCAACAACCATGAGTTAAAGTGTGGGAATATTGCCTCCATGTTACTAAGTAACCCACCAGGAATTTGCACTTGCATTTCACTGGGCAACACTTTCCCTTGCAGGATGATGATGATGAGGTCCTGTGTTATATGTAACATATGACCCTGGTTCAACTCTGTGTCTGTGCACCTCTGTTTGCAACCCTGTTACATCAACACATCGGTCCCATCCACTGATCTCGTGTGTGTATGTGTGTTGGTTGTGTGTATATTGCACCTTTCATTTGTAGAAAACTATCAGTGGTTTATTGGTGCTTCAAGGTGAAGCAGAAGCAATAGTCAAACAGTCTTCTGTTCACATGCTATGCATAAACTTTGGTGTATTTGAGGAACAATGTGGTTACTTTTGTTATAAATTGATCTGGGATTGCTTGCAGCCCAAGGTGAAAGCTTGGGCTGCAGGTACTCACAGTTTCTTAAGCTGGAACAAGTGTCCTTGGGCAAGACACTGAACACCAATCTGCCTCCAGAGGGTCAGGCCTCGATGGTAGCTCGGTCATTGTGGGTGACTGAGCAAATAAGTGACTAAGTATTACCTTTGTAAAGCTGTTTGGGCAGTGATAAGATAGAAAACTGCTAAAAAGTGCAGACTATTTAGCGTTTGTGGTTGATGTTACATTGCAGTTCAGGTTCTATGCCTTGTCTTGCTATATTCATAAGAAATGAGAATAAGAACTGTGTAAGGAGATAGTATCTCCGTTGTAAAACAAGAAAGATGAATTTTGTGTTCACCAGCAGCCGCAGAAAGAGGAAAAAGACAGAGGCTGCCATGCAAAGCAAAAGCAGAAATGGTGTGAATTGCAGAAACCGCTGAAACTTAATTAAGCTGCTTTTCACGGGACTTTACATGGTTTAACTGATTTCTATGTGATTATGTAAATGTGTTTTTCTTTTTCCTTCATGATCACTAATGACAGTTTACTCATTCCATTCATTGCATTAGCAGAACTTAAAAAAAGCAAGTGGTCGTTTCCATTTCCTGCATTACTGGTGCCACAAGTCGGGTGGCACCATGTTTGGTAATGGGGGAATAGCTCTTCGAACAAATGTGAAGGAATTGAGAAAGTGACAGGAAGATCACGTGATTGCCTAAAACAGCTCTTGCTTCTTGCTTTCCCAACTCTTATCCTGCCTCTTGACAAAGAGGGCGGGTCTTCCCCTGCTGTGGGAGGAGAGTGAGCTTAGGAGCAGAGAGACGGGCAGGTTAGTCTTCATTTGGCTCACCACATGCGTACTGGCATATTGACGCTGACTCTTCTTTCAGTGCAGCTTAGGACTCCGGTGTTTCGAAGTTGTAGTTATCAGGTTTCTCCCACATTCCTGTATTGACCCGGCTTGTGATCCTGACACCTATACACATCATGTAAGTAAACCTTTCGGTCTGTTGCGGTCAAAGAAACGTGTGTGCCTTCCGTATGGAGACACGTGGCTGTGTTTTTGAATTTAAAAAGGGGATGAGAGCCTACAGCCAACACTGTCAACATTAATACTGATGTTTTATTATTGTCACTGTATGTAAAGACATTTGAATCTTTGTTACTATTAATATCTGAAATGTAGGATAATGACAAGAGGTCAAGCATAATGTCTTTATTGTGACACACTGGGAAACCACCAAATAGAGTGGAAAACCTCAGTTATATTAGAGGCAGCTGTTGTCTCTCCTTTGTCCCTGCCTGTGCTTTTTTTTTTTGTCATTTGAAGGAATGCAAAATCTAAAAATACTTGTCTTGATTATAACAATTGGCAACTCTGCTCCAGGATCATTTTCATTCTCTCAGCTGTAGCACAATGATAGGCTGTGCAACAAGCTGGTATAGTGCATGTGTTGTATTTAGAACCAGTTTGATGTGGTCGTGGTTTATCTCATGTAGAAAATGGTGTTGTTGTTCTCAGTTCATCTCGTGAATTTTCGTTTATGATCCGACAAAGGTTGATGATAATGTCTCTCCAAAGACGTTTTTTCTTGTGTTTTTACGCTTGTGTGCATAAAGGACATAAACCATTAGGCTGCTAACTACAACAGAAACTCTCCTTTTTTTTTTTTTTTTTTTTTGTTTGTTTGGGGTTTTTGCCACTTTTTAGACTTTCACTTTCTTTGTCAGTGAGTTAGAGAATGTGTCCTGTGTTTGATTGTTTGTACTTGTGAGCAGAACCAATGGCGTGTGTGTGTGTGTGTGTGTGTGTAATCACTCCCTGTATTCAAGCCGGCATTGAGGCGACTCCTGTGACCACTCTCTTTCTAACCAGTGTGCGGGTGCGTGGGTGGGTTGTGGTCCTGTAGCTGAAGGAGGACAGGAGTATGTGATTGTGTCCCCACCTCAACATCTCTGGAATGTGTTCATCATCACATTAAAGAGTGTGTGTGTGTGTGTGTGTGTGTGTGTGTGAACTTCATGCAGTTGTATCTATTTTAGAATGTATAAGCACACTTTTTTTGCTTGTATGTCCCTAGGTGTGTGTTATCTAACAAATTAGCTCTAGCTGAGATCAAAGGAAGACATTTCTCCAAGCCTATATAAGTGTATTTTATATAAGTGTGTGTGTGTGTGTGTGTGTGTGTGTGTGTGTGATCTTCCGAAATTAGATCTGCAGATCAGTTTGGAGAAGGGGGGGGGGGATGTGATTTTCCATGTACAGCAGAAAGTGTTTGCTGGTTCAGACTAATTTCACCTGCTATGGTCTCAGCAATGCCAGGACCCTGTAAATGTAAGGGGTCCTGCATGTTATTTAAAAATAATAAGAAAAATAATCACCTAAAATTTGTATTTGTTATATCTAAAATTCAGCTACTGTCAAATGCAACTTTAAGTTCTGGATGAATAGAAATCCTTCCAAAAAGCGATATGGAATTCATCGGCTGTCAGTGGCTTATCTACGTACTGTTTTTCATGGTAATGTGCTCACCTTTAATGTTTTGGAGCCCGGAAATGTGCAATTTTTGAATATTGATGTTCATTTAGCTAATTACTATAATTTATCTTTTTTTTTTCTTCTTCTCTCAGACATAGGACAATGGCAGATGTTATAGTATGTTGGCCTTTGCTGTTGGCTTTAGTTTTGCTGAGGGGAGACACCTGCTCTCCACTGATTACCTACTCTGTCCAAATGCTCCATGACACAAACACACACACACCAAGAAAATGAGGGGGCTGTCATTCATGGATGCACAGCTTTACACATGCACATATGCAGTGGACCCCTCCCCATTGCACCCATGGGTGTAATTGTGCGTGGACGTGTGTGCATCCTGGGGCCACAGACTGATGGCTAGGTGGTGGTGGGGGGTTTAAATGAAGAGGGCTGTTCAGAAATGGGGCTAGATGCTATAACTGTATTTTTAAGATTTGGAAGTTGTTTTTGCAGTTGACTAGACCCTTGTGTGTGTATATAACGGTTACATAACCGTGTAGTCCAGACACTTCAGTCATGCATGTGAGCAGAGTCTTATACTCGGCCAAGATCTGTTTTTTTTTTTTTTTAAAAAAACAAGCAGCATGGCCATGGCTGATCTCTGCACAGCACAGTCTAGTGAACCTAGGGCATTAATGGTTGAATCCCATGCTCTGTTCCTCACCTCTCTGTCTTCATTAGCTGTCTTAGCAGCTCCCTAAACCAGTCCTGAGGGCGGGGGAGTGGCTGATAACCTTTTGAACTCTTCTTCTAAGCTTTTTATTTACTTAAAAACTGCAGCACGTGTCTGAGTGGGGTGAGGGGCTAACGGTTTGAGATGCATTCAGGAGTCAGCGTGAAAATACTAATTGCCTCAAATAAACTTAAAGTAGCATCAAAAGCAGTTCTCGAAAATGTTATTTAAAGATGCTTTACTGCTTCTTTCTTAGTTTTCTTTAGTGTAACTGATATTGAGAATATTGAGTATATCTGCAGATACATCTATAATTTTATTGTGTGACATTGTGTAGGTCAGGAATGAACATTTACTGTTTAAAATTATTCTCAGGACTTAAATGTGCACTTGCAGTTGTCAAATTCATGTTTCTCCACCTTAAAAACATAATATGTTGGATAAGGGCAGTGACCTCATGCTAGGATTTTCTAGACTTAATAAAGTCTATATTTAGATATTAGCTTTATATTTACAACATTTTGACTGTTAGTGCCAATACTTTGCAAGGGTGCTGTTGCTTCATGTAAAAGAGGCAGGTCCAATAATAGCTGGACTAAGTCCATCCCGAAACGGGGTCAACCTGGTCTCACACATAAACACAAACACTCCAGCCTGGCACGTTTGTCTTTCTCACACACTTCCTGTTGTGAAATGAGTCACTGCTTCCTGCTCATCCCCGCCAGTGGGCGACGAACCTGCGAAATCACTGCTGACTAACTGGCTGCAAAATGCCCCCATTTCTTTTCTCTGTCGTCTGTGTGACTCATCTGAGGAATAGTTATGCTACTGATACACTATGTAGCTACATTGTTACTGAGCAAAATACAGAATCCCCTCCAGGATATGAGTTAAGTGAAATCATCAAATCTACATCTAATCTAATCTAATTTTTTACAGGGTAAATGTTTGCTGGGACCAAGGCCACTCTGATACGGCAAATCAGCCAGTGTCACAGAGGACACGCAAATGCTCCTTTTTCCTCTCCCACAGTCATTGGACCTTTTGTGTGCTGCATCTTCTTATTGTTTTGTGATGTTTCAGGATATATTCTAGGAAGAAAGGTATTAAAGGCAATGAAATATGTTCTACGTTTCCTCCTTCCTCTTTCCTTCCTTAAGAAACTCACTTCCTCACATGTTGTGGAACATATTGGCAAGTCAACTTGCACCCAGTTCTGCACTCTTTCTGTAATTTGTGCTTTTCAGGCTGATTAGTATATGACATAGTAAGTTGTAGTAAAGTGTGTGTGTGTGTGTGTGTGTGTGTGTGAGACCCACCTCTCGTAATTGACCCAAGTAAGAATTATCCTTCTGCTGTGTGACATTGTGGTTGGTGCCTGTGGTGCGATGGGCGATTTTTGGAGGCATCAGCTGTTTGTGTAACTGCTGAACAAAACATGAATGGAGACGGAGACAAGAAGGACATGTTGAGGGATGTTTTGTTTCCAAAGAATTCACACAGACCCATTGACTCTTGATGCTTCACTAATTCACACCTTGTGGTTTGGCAGCCACAGGTTTGGTGGCACCGTTTGCTCCATACCAGAGGGTTTTAGCTGTCTGACCCTGTGCAATGAGCAATTAAATGACAATAGCGGCTGTTTTTAACAACGTGGACGATCCAGCCTGACAACATTTGCATGTAGATGGCTCCAATCTGAGCTGAGCTTTAACAAGGCAAGTAATTGGATTTTAATTTACATACTAAGAAATCTGATCTCCATAAGGTGCAAACTCATTTAGCAGCTTTAATTGACCGTCTCAGGCCTTTCTTCTAGATTATTGGACCCTTGCATTGAATAATTATTGTTATTAGTTCCAACTTTTTCTCTCTGTCTCCACCTCCAACAGGTAACAAAGACACTGAATAATGAGTGGCTCATAGGATCACAATTATCAACTGAAGTGGGTTTACGTTGCTTTTGTTTGTGTGTTTGCATCCTCAACCCTCTTGTGTTGTCGCTGAAACCTTGTGTTTTTATAGTGCTGAACTGAGGAGATAACTGACTCTCTGAACAATAGACAATTGTGCACTACACTACAGTGTGTTTGATAGAGCTGTATATACAAACAGAGATAGAGCCTTTACACTGCATTATGTTATTAAAAGGATGGAGAGGAAGGGAGGTTGGTCGGTGTACACTTTTTTTTTTTTTTTTTAGTACTTATTACATTTCAGAGTAGAGGTTTGCCATTCTTTAAGAAATAAGTCTTTTTGTGGACATGATTAGGCTCGACTAAAGTGTGTGTGTGTGTGTGTGTGTGTGTGTGTGTGTGTTTTGGAGAGAGGGCTGTGTAAGGGTAATGACATACCAAACTTAAGGTAGTTGAGGTTTCTGGGATCTGGCAAAGCATTTCTTTATGATGAGCTACTATAAATGAACATGTGCAACCCTTGCTGTAATTACCTATAGCTTTTCGTTTGTTGTAAGGTAGTATTTAACAAAGTATTCCCCTTTTAGACTTTCAAAAAAAAAGCATTTGAATATTTTGAAATAAAAAAAAAAAAAAAATCACCAAATTGCACTCTGGTGTAAAAAAACAAATACACACATTGCAATGATAGATGTTGCTCCGATTTAAGATGCAAAGTGTTTGTTTAGAGTTTTTTTTTCCCATGGTCTTTTGTGTGTGGGTGCAGACACTTTTTTTTTTTTTATTCGGGTGGAGGCGAAAACATTAATTTGTGATGCACACTAATGGCTTACTGCAGGTGAGGAGGAGTACTACTGGCAATCTGGAAAAACTACATATAGTCTTTTGTTGCTGCAGAATTATTTTGGCATTAGAAAGAAATGATTGATGATCATTTCAGTCGTGATTCCAACCTGCTAAATAAACAGAGTACTCTGTTTAGTAATTTAAATCTAAGTGTGAAGACGGGTGTCTGTCCTCGCCTAAAGCTTTTTAAACGAAGTCTCAACTGGGATGACTCCATCGTCTCGTCTGCATCTTATCTACATTTTCTTCCTCTTTCTCCAACAGAAACTAACTGAACTTTGCCCATGTGAAAATGTCTTCTTACCCAGAGCACTGTTTCCATAATATTTTAGTTCTCTCTGAATGCTCTCCCGAGGGATTTGCCTAAAGGCTTTTGGTAGCACAGTGTTTGTGAATCATTATTTTCTGTGATGCAAATGTTTTTGATTTAGGCTGGACTATTTTAAACTCTTCTTTGGTTGGTCACATGATTAAGATGAAAGCACAGTGTGTGTGTGTGTGACTGTGTCGCTGTGTTTTCAAGCTCTGGAAGCACCTGAAAGCGAGTGTGTTTGTGTGTATGTGTCAAAGTGTAGGCTGTCACGGTTGCTTTTGCTCTTTGCTGCTGGTCCGCTGTTCATGGATGAGAGAGAGCGAGAGAAGATGTGGGGGAAACCCGAAACAGAGACTGTTATAAAAAGACTAATTAAAAATGTGTGGATTGATTGAACAGATATGTTGGAGAAAACGGAGATGAGGAGGGCGAGAAGGGAGAGAGATGCATGCCCGCAAAGAAGGCGTGATGTAACCCTGGAGTGTAATGTTGTAATAGATGCTGAGGTGTGTGTGAGTGTGGGGGGATGGAGAGAATTGTTTTCCTTTATTGAAATTAAAGCTTGGAGGAAAGAGGGAAGGGGGGGAAAAAAAGATGATTTTATGCTTTGAAGTCCCAAAACTGAAAATGTAATTGGCTGCTAAAATGTCGACCAGACAAATGTTTCACTTTGTGTTCAGGTGTCTTTAAACCAGGGCTGCATTTATAAGGCCACTTTTGGAAAAACTGCACCAGCTAAGTGGTTAAAACACAAATTAAAGCAGAATTATACGTGTAGCAAGATGGTCCTCTCGCTTATTACGTCTCCGTTGGTCACACTGCCCCTACTGTGATTGAGACAAAGAGCTAGATAACACTTGTGCACACTTTCATTGTTGTTCACAATGTTTTTATAGCCCCCTACTGAGCTTGATGCAAGTAAATGTAAAAAAAAAAAAAGAATTGCAGCTGTTTTATCCGTTGTCTACTTTCTTTCTCTCCCTCCTTTTCTCCCTTTCAACGAATTATCATTTGAATGAAAACCTTGCTTCAGTGTTTTGTTGTGCTCTCGGGTGGGGGGGGGGAGGGGTCCAATTGGTCAGAATCTCTTTCGAGTTGGACCAATGCGAGCACGCCTCCTGCCTACTACCCCGCCCCCTCCCGGGGCCCCACTGAGGCTTCTGGCCTGACGTGTGATAGGCCGGCTGGGAGGAGCCAGACTCTGTATTAAAGCCTGTCCTGTCTGCTCCACTTCAGTGTTGAAGAGAGTCCCTGCCTGTCAGCTGGAGAAGTGTCTGTGTGTGTGTGTGCGCATGAGTGTGTGTGTTTTGTGAGAGGGAGAAAGTGTGTGTATCAGTGTGTGGATGCTACGACACAGAAAGCATCGTGCTCTACTATTATCTGACTTGGACTTTCGTCTCTTTTCAACCCTCTCCAGGACTGTTGGACTCTCTCTCTCCAGCTGAGTTGCCGGGTGGCTGTTTGTGTACGAACACAGCTGGACAGGCAGACGGGGGCTTAACAGAGACTGTGAAGGGGCTGAAAAGGCTGTCGTGTTGCTGGAATCACTGCTTACTGGTCTGCCAGACCTGCATTTCGGATAACTCCCTGTGGCTGACGGGTGACCCCGATCCACAACGAAATCTACTTCTGGGTCACTGCTGAGCTAATAGAGGTGGTCTGACCGGGCCTGATGTGGAATTTGACCCAGACTGACCCTGTCCCGCAAGCAGCGTTTTACTGAGCCCAGACTGGGAAAAGGGAACGATACAAGAGCAAGAGGGTCGTTGGAGAAGGGAGAGCAGCACAGGGACTGGTAAGGAAGTTAAAGGGGGCTCTGGGACTGTGGATGGGAAGAGGGGGAGGGGAATGTGAAGAAAAGAGTACAAAAGAGCTATTTTCTTAAGCTTAGACAGGACATGTGTGACTTCTTAAAGGATTTTTGCTGAATATGGTACATTTCCATGTCCTCGTCTTTCTGGCTTTTAAATTAAAGGAAAAAATCTATAAAACTTCTATTTACACAGTAAAAACAATACACAGAGAAGTGAGTCCTTCTCTCACAGCCCCTGCTCATCGCTTTTCTTCTATCTTGCATATAATTCTGTTTTGGACGCTTTTGGTGACAGAAATGTGTTTTTCAGCTCCTCCAGAATGCCGGTGGAGACTCTGAGACCATCAGACGGACGTCTGGCTGGAGTTCCCTTCACCTCTGCGATGCCCTTCAGGATACTAAACAAGGGACCTGATTACTTCCGTCGTCAAGCTGAGCCTGGGGTTCGTAAGCTGAGCGCAGTAGAGCGTCTGGAGGCAGACAAGGCCAAGTATGTTAAGAGCCAGCAGGTGGCCCTCACACGCCAGGCCCCCATTCAACCACCAATCATCCGCAAACCCCTTATTCCTCCAGGGATGATGCTCCAGTGTCAAGTCAGCACTCCCCCAGCACGCAAAGTTCTCCGCTGCCCAGCGGATGTGGAGAATAGAGGAGGGAGAGACGGACCAGCAGGGAGAAGAGGACCTGCTCTTAACTTGGATATTCTCAATAATCTTATCAATGATGTATGTGATGGACCGTTACCCTGTTCCCAGTCCTCTTCCTCGACCTCCCCCTCCTCATCCTCTCCTTCATCCGGAGCTAAAAGCATTGGCAGTAGTCTGTCGGCAGAACAGGAGAGGAGCAACCGACTCCTTAACAACCTCAAACCATTGAATCACGCCGCCATCAATTCTTCGTCCACCTCTTCCGGCAATTCCTCTCCACTCAACAACGGCCTCCGACCCCCTGCAGTAGAACTCACCCACCGTCCACCTCCTGTCCCGGCACGGGTTCCCCGCATCGTGGTTCCAGCGCCCTATAGCTCCCCAAACTCAGTGACTGTACGCAGGGTGGATGTTCGGCCTCAGGCTGAGATACGGAAGCCTCAGAGGGCCCAGCTGCAGCCCCAGCTTAGGCCCAGACAGACTGCACAGGGACAGGTCGCACATCCCCAGGTCCCACCTCCGCCACCACCTCCACCTCAGACTCCACCACAACCTCACCTACAAGTCACCACCCCGTTACAAACTCTGCCCTCCCCTCCAGCCTACCTGCCTCCCAGTCCCATGCTGGTCCGAGCGGGCATGATCCCACCTGCCTCCCCTGCTTTCACCCGCATATCAAACGCCAGCTCCAGGGGATCTGCGCGTAAGCATCCGTCGTTACACCGTTCCAAGTCGGACCTTAGCGACCGCTACTCGCGTGCAACAGCTGACCTGGAGCGTTTCTTCAACTACTGTGGGCTGGACCCGGAGGAGGTGGAGGGGATGGGCGGCGTGGAGTGCTTCACTAGGGCCAACTCGGACATTGTGTCTGTCTCTAAGCTCCGCAGTGTCAGCACACCCAGCTCAGAGTGCGGGGACGAGGCTGACCAGGCGAGAGATGACGGAGGCGACGACGACGACGACGACGGGCCCGCCAGAGCCAACGAACGGGTCCCCTATGGCATCTCCGTCATCGAGAGGAACGCTCGAGTCATCAAATGGCTGTATGGCATTCGTCAGGCGCGAGACGCCAACAATGCTGTCTCTAACGTGTAGGCTAGAAAAGACTTAAAAAGACTTAAAAGGACTTGGAAGGAAAAAAAAACAGGGAAGCAGTGCTTTTTACACACACCTGAATTAATAAAGCCCATCTGTTCATCTTCTGCTGCCTTACGTCACATTATTGGATAACAAGGAGTTGTTTCCTGTGAAGACTCACCTTTGTTTTGGGAATTAACAGATCAGAGATGTTTGGGCTGCAAGTCAGGACTGCTTCCCAGCAAGACTACATGTGTGATATAGTTCACTATTCCTACTTGTATAAGAATATTGGTATAAGAAAGCAATAATTGACTGGTATAAATATTAACGAGGATGAAGCCAGAGGATTTTGCAATTGTGATTCCTCACATAAAGGTACTGTGTGTGTGTGTGTGTGTGTGTGTGTGTGTGTGTGTGTGTGTGTGTGTGTGTACCACAGCTCGGCAGCACAAAGCCATACTGGCTAGAGATCTACAGTGTGGTGACTGTTAAGAAGGCCAGAAAGAGAACCCCGTTGGTACTGTGAAATGTCACAAAAAAGCTTCATAAACATTTGTATTTTCAACAATCATTTGACTGTAAGACTGTTATTATACACTCATTTTTGTCAGCATGAAAGTGAAACATTTCTAAACATTTGTTTGAGGGTATGTCATCCCAACAACCCACACACATATCTAATAATCACATCATGACACAGGTCTGCATTCAGGTCAGTGACAGTAAACATGGTAGCAACTGCAGTTAGTGCTGTCTGTACATCTGACTAGAACCGTGTCTAGTAGATAATCTTCTGTCTTGGAGTTCGCTGCGCCGGTGCAGTGAGAAATCAGTTTACTATGATTGTCCTGGCAAGGCTGAGAAAGCAAATCGTATGATAAGGGAAGAGCTCAGATGTGGATGGTTGAAGTAAGTGTATGAGAAGGTTATTTAGCCTCCGGAGACGGAGAAGAAATCAAAGGAGGACTGAAGAGTATACTCATGGATACAAAAAAAACCTGTATAACTATGCGTGTGGTTGGGAAAGTTGCTCAGGAAGATCCACTTGGCATACTAATGAAAATGGACCAATATTTATTATTTGAAGAAAAAAAAAAAAGTAATTTAATGTATTTTTAATATTGGATAACTTTGTGTACAGAATTATTGCTCATGAGTGCAATCTGATCACAGCTACTACAAAGACCGTATATGTAGGATCACATTTTAACACATGTGCAAACACACAGGCACCATTCACACGTGTCCATGTTTTAAATGGGGGGCGAATTGTAAGTGCAGCCTGCTGCTCCTAAGGAAGTGGGGGCGCTAAAAAAAAAAAAAAAAAGTGAGACTCGTGTTGATTTGGCTTCCTGTTTTGTCGCAGTGGGAGTGAGAGATGAGGTCAGTCTTCTCTTGCACGAGTTCTCCACCCTTGGCATTGACTTCCTCACATTTTTCAGGATATTGGGTTTCAAGGGACTGTGAAGGTTTTTCCTCTTCATACCTGCAGCAGTCAAATCGAAGGGAAGGATGCGACTGCAAAAGCAGGGAACAAAATGTGCTGCTGAATCTGGCACTGGATGCCCAAACAGTCTACAAGCCAGAGATCCATATGCTTCACCATGTATTCTAAACAGTTAATAAAGATTTTAAAGTATGTTCATGTTTACTGTTTTATTTTTTTCCCCCCCTCCCTGACTTTTGAATGTACTGTAAATATCACGACTGACCAACCTGGTTCCTGCATGTGGCTGCAAAAGCGGCGCTCCTGATTTCTTCAGTGTTTTGGCACTTTACAATTTCCTGCTGCTGCCAAGTCCTCTATTTATAATCTAAGATCTGGTGCGGGTCCAGTTCAACGGAGGCAGGTGTTTGGCCCCGGCAAATCGCATTTCCGCATCGATAATCGACGCACAGTCCTTCCAATGAGCTTCCCTTGATGCTTTTGTTTACGTTGATTTAGTTTGACCATTTGTGTTATGCAGGCAACTGTGGACGCACACAGTGTCTCTTCTAGTATCTAACATGAATCTGCGCAACGTGAGTTCTTGTGTGCCACACTCTGCAATCTAGTGGGGTGTTGTGATCACCCCTCCTTTGCCCCCCCCTTCGTGCCACACCCTGTTCCAGTGTTCTTGACATCCCTTTGAAATGGGCGTGAACGGCGAACTCTACTGAAGCTGTCCACACCAAAAATGCATGCATTGATTGGGCTGTAGAGACGAGATGCTTACAGGCACCAAACATCTGTCTTGACCATCAAGAGTTTGACGTCTAGTTTGAAAGTTGACTGAAATAAAAGTAAAAGAAGTAGATTTTGCTGCAAGTGTGGCTGTTTTCCCCATAACTCTAGGTCACTATTTCATTTTAGCAAATGTGCTTTGAATCAGTCTTTTATCCTAAATAGCTAAGTTTTTGATGCTAAAAAGGAAATTCCAGCCCCTTGGAAGTGTACTTGACATTACGTTAGGGTACATCATTAGATGCGTGGTCTCCTCCAGAATATGGCGTTAATTTACTCCTCTCACAATTTACTGGTGGAGTGCACTGTTGCAAATGATAAATACTGGGGCCTGGGGCTGGGCAGCATGACGGGGGTCGCCTGATGTCCCAGGCAGCTCTGATTACCAGCCAGCAACACCGAGGGAAAGGAGAGAAACGGAGATCTAAAGAAGAGCGACAGATTGAAGGCGTCTAAAGGCTCAGAAATGGAAGGGGATCAGAGAGGAAGTCTGATATTTGGCAAAATGAGAAATGCTGAGAGTGCAAAAGTGATTTTATGCATGTAGACACAGCTGATAATGCGTCAGCTTGTATTGCAGAAGCTGGGCTTTCATGTCAAATATGGGACATCAGCAACTCTGCACTCGGCAGGTTGGACTTGACTCTTTTCATTAAACGCTGATATTAAATTAGAGGTGTTTTTTTTCCCCATGCAGTCAGAAAGTGTTTTGCCAGTAACTCTGGCACAAAATAGCTTTCAGTGTTATGACAAAAGGCCTTTTTGTGTCGCACCGTAGCGGCAACCTTTCCATCACTTTTGCAGTATGAACACTACTGCACCCAACGTTGATCTTGCAGCAGCTACAAGATAAAGAGCTGAAACATTGGATAACATCACATGTTTAGCCTGCACTCATTCCTGAGCTTAGCATATAATAAGTTACAGCAGCTGACTTATAGATAAATGCAGGTGTATTACAGTAGGTGGGTTGCTGATGCAGGTTTGCAAAATTGGACTTGGGCAGGAAGTCTTTATAAACTTGTACCTGGCTTTGTTGGTTAGCTTTCCTGTTTTGTTGCAGACTTCAGAAGTGGTCCATAAGTGTAATTCTTTTCCCTTCCCAGATTTTATAGATAAATAAAGGCCAGTATATAAATGTTATTTTATACTTTGACATTTTATTGTTAGTCTCATTTTGTTGCTTAAAAATTTGATTTAATTAAAATTTTTTTGTTAAAAATGATCTCGAATGAAATCAGTCATCCGGTGATGTGTTGTCGAAGATCCAGGTTACAGACAACCGTACAACCATAGTACTGATCCATACTGAATCGTAGACTTTTAATATCTCTCCTTAAAAACAAACCCTTGGTTTTTATGCAGATTTATAAAGCACAGAGATCACAGATTGACTGAGCTGCCAGGTTTGCTGCCAAGCTGTCGCCGTTTTTGTTTTGGCCAGCTCGTCCCATGATGCACACATTTCGCATGAGTTCGTCAGACCGCTCTGTGCACCTTACGTAACAAACCAGTCCGCCTGGCACGACAATTCCTCTGTTTTCATCCCCTGACGAGCTCATCCTTACATAACCAGGAGTGAGCACCTCTGACCTGCTCCCCGGGGCGAGCTGAAGAGTCAAAAAGGCTAAACGCTTCAGCTTTGAGAAAGGAACACATGTCCCCGGGAGGATAAGATGTCTCCGCCTGCTGTGGACTCCCTGCAGACAGATGAGGAAAATGCACCAAGAACCACGACTGTGCCGTCCTTGTGCTCTCGGTCCATGTCTCCGTCTCTCCCACCGAGGCCGCCCATATGTCCATATTTACCGAGAGATCAGCTGGGCTTTGGCTTCCTGTCAAAACACAAACGCACACTCAGTTTGTATTTTCCTCCGCGTGCTCAGTTGCGTGTCTCGCTCATGTCTGCGATGTTTTTCTTTTCCAGCAGTAATTCCTCTGCACATGTACATGTTTAATGATTTCTATGGTGCTTACATTAAGATGATGTCTCCATGTGAAGTTGTTTGTTGTCTTTGCCTGCATGCAGCTTAAGTCCAGATTTGGGCATGTTTGGAGCGTGTTTTTGGCTCTGATGTGGTGAACATGAGCGTGTGTGTGTGTGTGAATGTGAGAGAGAGAGACAGAGAGAGAGAGAAAGGGGGTGGGGTGGTGCTGGGTTAGAAACTGTATATTACTTGATCCCAGTAGTGCTGCTAATGTATGTCAAAGCTTCATATAGTCGTTCTGAGCGGCCTCAGTGCAGAGAGTGATAAGCTGATTAAAGCGCCGGGGCAGATGGGATCTCTGTGTTTTTGCCCCTCTGGGACCTACTGTATATCCCGTGGGAAAACAAAACTGGGATGTCTGTGTTGTTGTAGAGCTTCCCATATCTCTCCACATCCATTTTTCTATCTTCCTCTCTTATCTGTTCATCTCAAGCATGTCAGCGCTGGGCACCGGCTGCTGCCTAAACACACAGCGAATGCTGTTTTGCTCACGCTCGTCTCTACATTTGGAGCTTTAACCTTTCATCCAGGCAGCCTCCAATGGCATCGAGCAGCAAACATCCTCAATTGTGTTTAGGGTTTTTAAATTTAGCCCGGTGACACTGTGCATAGTTGCATAAATTATCGTGTAAAATAAAATTACAGGGCAGCTGAAGCCCTGAAAGTGTCAGCGTAAAGTGTCTTTACACTTCTGCAGCAATTAAAGTAACGTAATGACAGCTTTGATTTCCTGTCCAGATGACGTGGAGCAGTGAAACGTCTTCGCCTTTGCTCTTTAGGCCAACTCCACAGACTGCTGTAGCATTTTCCATCTTTTCCACACAAGCCAATGCGTCTCTGTTGACGTGAGTAAAATGACACTGAAATTATGTTTTCCAAGCGCCCTGAGCCAAGTTTTTGCTGTGGTTTAGACCATCCAGCGCGACGAACAGACAATATGAGGGAAAAGTGCAATGAAGAGCTGCTAAAAACTGTTGACTTTTTAGTATTTGGTATTTTTAATTTGCTCCCAACTTTAATTATATCTAAAACTTATGTCTATAGGACGAATGCCTAAAAGGACATCGATATCTTGTAAGGATGAATCCGGACTTTAATAATAACCTAAAAAGACTATTGCCACTATAACCTCCTCCTTGCATGTGTCTTTATTAATAGGATTAGTTCCCCCTGCTCTGGTTCCTGGAAATCATTCCTTCTCGCTTTAAATCCAGCTGTTTTCTTGGTCCCATTTATGACCGGATTGTTTAAATGGGTTTCAGCTTTCAGACTAGGAAGGAGGCACGAGCACCGATGACAGCAGGAGCCCCGTTAGAAGAAAGGGTCATCGCCTTGGCAGAAGAGACTGATTAGCACGATTACTAGTACACCCATGGCGTGATGCCAGCTTGTTTAGGAGGCAGATAACCATGAACATGTCAAAAGCTTCAGAGAACCGCTCGTGGGCGTGATCCCACCGCCTCACGTATCCGCTCAGACAGCCGGCCTTGTGGGTAGAGAATACGTAGGGCATCACATCACCTTTTCAAGTAACTGTTGTGTTTGAATCTTAAGTGTAGTGGTGACCAAGTCCTGCAGTGTCTCTGACTGATAATGTCCAGCTCACAGTAGAGATTGTTGGTATCAGACGTGTTCTCATCTACTGCAAATAATTCTTTTGGTTGTGGCTAAAAATGTCCCGACAACACTTTTCCCAGCCTTGACTAAAAGGAAGTACTTGCCAATATGAAGTGCAGATACAAGTGCTAAGCTACTTTGCTCCTAGACGGAGTTTCTGGAAATACATTAGTACATCAATGCATTGCAGTTAAGCAAATCCTACAAGTTCTTCTGCCAAAACAAACATGGCGAAAACTGAAAAGAAATAAAGAAATGGGATTAGATCCTGGAGGGAGAAGCACAGACAGCGTTGACCGTAGAGTCTACACAGGAATACTAAGGTAAAATAGCTTTGTAAAACCAAGTGAACTGAACTAAAATTGATGCAGGACAACCCTAGTTCTGGGGAGGGACCGTGTCTGGGTGCAGGAGACAGGACATGACACAAAAGGTATGATGTGGAACTCACACGGAGTGATGCCAGTCGCCCTGTGAGATGTGAGATCCAGCTGCTACGCACATCAGCGTTCCCACTAGGTGCTAACCCAACCACCATTGCACCACTGCAGTGACATTTTTTGGACAGACATTCATTGTAGTCAGCCGATGAATCCTAATGAATTTAGTTTGTTTTTAGCACCTTTGTAGCTTTGTTAATCTTCTGCTTTAATTTTCAGCTGATGCCATCATCAGGTTCAATTAGCCAGTGCTTTGGTTTATCAGGCCACCCCGAACTTACAGGACAAGCCGAAAGAAAAAGAAAGAAAAATATATATAACTATCACGGGATTGTGTCTTATCTCACTAACATTTAAGAATGGGTACTAACATTGTGCAAAATGGGTTTCTTAACATGCGGTGCACTGCTGACCTACAGACAGATGATAAATCCTGTGTTTCCTCACATCGCAGTAGGATGTGGGCTGATGATCAGGAAAGCATGAGAGAGCACTGTGATTAAGAGCGTTACGCTAAGATGCCGGCGTTAAGTTTAATGATGTGGACTGTAGATGTTTCACAACACTGACGTACTCACAGACCACAGCAGAGACAGAAACGCACACTTCAGTCACACACATACACGTCTCCCCGCGGGAACAACATTAAGGCTCTTTAAGGAGGTCAAGTGCAAAGAGAAATAGTGAATAATTTATTTGCCTTTAAAAGCGGCGTGTGAAGGGGATGAGTGTAACCTCTCTTGGAATAGTTTTCAATTTCATGGATTATCAGTCATTCACTGGGTTAGAAAATGTGGCATGTAAGATAAGAAAAAGAACTAGTTTTCCTGGAGGATTGCAACACATTTTAACCATATTGTCGTAACTGGGGCCATTCATATTAACGTTGAACTCAAAATCTCTCCTGAAAGAAACGTGGGGGTGTGCACATCAGGGCAAGCAGCACCAACATCCCACTTTCCCTCAAACGCAGTAGAAACTTCCATTTAGTTTCAGTGTGTATCATAGTGAAAACCAGCCATTACACTTTCTCTTATTTTAGTCTGAAGAAAGCTAAGGTTTTGAAAGTTTTTGTACTAATTTTCTTATTATTTTGTACCTGTCACTGTGGCATCTCTCACTAGCTCTCTTGGGATCGGTCCATCACCTGAGTGATGTCCCTTTTTGTGCCTGCGTGGGCTCATTCTATCCTGTGATGTCTGTCTTCGTGTGCAGCTCTTCTCTTCTAATTTTTTTTTTTTCGCCTTTTGCTCTGTTCTTCAGTCCGGCAGCCGCACAGGTTTGTTTGCATGTGCTTTTGGGCCTCTGTCCTGTCCGCTTCAAAGCTTTCATGGGAAATAAAAGTTTGGGAATTTGGGAATCCTTATGTGCCCCTTGCCCTGATAAAGTAGCCAGAGTCCACAAGTTGCAGTTCCCAATAACAGATGTAGAAAGAACAAAGTTAGCATTAACCATACGAATGATGATGGAACCGAAACTGTAAAATTTTAAACAAACTTTTTCCCTCGTGTCTGTAAATTCTTTAGCATGAAAATCAGCAGCCATGATGGAGCCACTTCTTGGAACTTAACATGAGCCCTTACATTATCTGATCATAGCTGTAAATGCTCTGGTTGTTGTTGTCTTTCACTTTCTCTTTACTGTGATGCAGTTGTGCGTCTCTCACTCATGTGTGGACTTCCTGACCTCATATTCAGCCCAGCAATCTGCTGGACTTTGACATGACAACAGCCCCACACGCAAACACCAAGCAGACATGCCTCGCAGGCTGCGGTTGGATCATCCACAATCCTTTGCACTCGGGTAAATTCCCTTTCATTCAGTGTCCAAAGCCAGGAGGTGGGAAAAGGAGTCAAAATAACTGCACAGGCAGCACAGGACATTCAAGGAGGGGAAAAAGCAATGTAGAAGCAAGGAAAAATTGATTCACAAATACGTCAATTCAAAGCTTAAAAGAAGAACGTAGGATTTCTCTAATGTTTGGAGGGAAATTCACACCATCGATGTGCAGCCAGAACTAAATCTCCGGCCGGCAGCTCTTCAGCAATCGCAGGGAAACATGGAATTTACCCACTTGTAAAAGCTGCCAGTCGCACAGAAAATGTGACTGGCAAGTGTGTTAGAGGAGTGTGGGGAAGTAAGTTGAGTTTCTGAGGATTAATGTTTACCTAGTGAAAAAAATCCCCGTCTGTGACCTAAGAGCATTGTAACCACAACCCTGCTGTTATTTCCACTTTTCTATTTACTTCTTACCAGAAACATGACAGAACTGACAGAAACATTCAGTCTCAGTATTTCACCTACAAATATAGTGTAGATTCACATAAATATGAAGAATGAGACCAGATCTGAATTCACTGTAAACTTTGAAACAACAATAGACAGAAATATTTTACTGGATATTGGCAATGGCACTAAATGAAGAAACAGAACAATCAAAGTCCTCAGGTTGAAAACCCTGTGTGTTGCTTGTTCCTGCTGTAAGAGTTGGCCAAGTGGAGGAGGACACACACTCTTTCCTCATAAAATCCTAAAAGTCCCCTCAATTTCGCCCCAGGATGGTACATTTGCTCAAAATGACAACACACCACACAAACGCAAAAGAGCTGGACTAAAACTGTGTAAACACAGCGGTTTGATTGGCATTAGGTAGGAAACAAACATGGTTGGGTTAAGAAAAAATGTCATGGTTTGGCTTAAAAATCACAGCTTCTCTAACGACGCGACATCATGTTGTGTGGCTACAGTGACCACAACAGGAAATTCTTACACAGTGGACGCAAAGTCCGGTCTCCAGAGGGAAAGTCCTCTGCTTTCTTTGGGCCACATTCACAAGATGCGTCTTGTTGGGATGCATAAGTCCAGTTAAGTGCCCTCTAAGATGCCCCCAAATGCAAAAAAAGTGACCCCATACTAAAGTAAGCAGGAGGAAGTCATGTGGCCTTCCAATCATGCATCATTGTTCTGTGCCAACGTCAGGTGCCCTTTAAGTTCTGTTCGCCCCTTAAAGTCAGTCTGAGCTCTTCAAATCTGCACTTATTTGGTCAGAGTTGCATTATTGTTGTGAGCTGAGTAAAAGATTAGGTTTAAAGACTGTAAAATGTCACATTTTTACAGAACTTCCATTAAAACTCAGGTTTGTGGAAAAGTTTCCCAAGAAATTGCAGAGAAATAATTGGTTCTGTTGCAGATTTGCATATAGGACTACTCTCTCCCACCACAGTACTGGCTCACTGTCCCCTTTCTGCACAAAGCTTCTCTGTTCTTTTGGCAGGTGTCCACTGGCTGCCTTTTGTTTTGGATGGGGCTTAATCAGAACTGAGTCAGACAATGAACCAGCACATTCCTCTTTGGACTGGCCCTCTTCTGTCAAAACAGCAGCCGCATTTCTCTCTGAATCATCTTCCTCTTTCTATTCCGTCTCCTCTGTTTGCTACCATTTTTTCCGCGTGTATCATATTTTCTTCCTGATCACCTCTGACATGCTTTTGCACGCGTACGCCTGGCAAGCATACGTTGTTTTCTATAGATAAGATAGCGGCAGTGTTTGCCCTCGGTTAAATATTCACCGCATTGAAACAGACGCGTATCTGCAATGTGAATTTCTGAGTGCACGTGAGGTTCGAACAGCAATAACTGAGTCAGTCCTTGAGTGAACAAGGTGATGTTAAAATGTATACTGAAACCTTCCAAATGCTAACAAGGCCCGGACTTGTTAAAGAGCTTGGGTTTCGAGAAATTGGTTTGGTGATCTCCACGTGTGCCTCGATTGCCTCCTCATGTGCCTCGATAGTAATTATGGCGATTGGTCACGGGAGCCTCATGTGCACATTTTGTGTGTGTGCACCAGTTGTATTTCACAGCGGGCCCTTGGACCACAGCTGGTAGTCAATGATACAGTACAACCGCCGTGAGCAGCTGTCATTTGGACTGAACTGAACTGTGGGAAAGTATCTAAGCCGGACAACAGCCGTCCAAGTACATCGTGGTTGTGCCTGTTATTGTGTAGATGAAGTCCATACTGACAAAATGTTTTAAAATCTAAAACATTAATTGGTCGGTGGCTGCTCGGGTTTAAATCGGGGTCATTCAGGAGCTGAGTCCCTGCTCAGATGGGAGGGGAAGTGAAGCGTCGTTTCAAAAATGGACCTAGATTTGCAGCAACTTAAGCCTGAATCTCCTCGTCAGTCTCCAAGCTGCCGGGAAGAAACACCAAGAAGAGCCTGGAGCAATTCGAAGCAACACACACACAGACACAGAAACACACTCAAACCGTGTAAATAACTCAACTGCGACATTTGCACAAACAGTGTTTCTCCCAGGTTTGCTTTCATCCCCTTTTTCTTTCCCCACTCTCTGCGGGTCTGTGGAGATTCTCAGAGAGTAAAAGCCCTGCTCTAATTATAAATGCAAAATGTAGCCCACTTTTGGCTTTAGCTAATGTCTGAAAAACTGCCTCCATGAGGCGCCTTATCCTCTACTCCACTGCACAGTGAGGCTGCTGCGTGTTCCTCAGGCTCCGTTGTTGTTCTTCGTGCGTCTTTCTGAAGGCACGTGCAGCATCTTACATCAAACACATCTGCATCACCTGTCCAACACACTGCCTGTTCCCCATATGTCCCATAGTAGCCATATCTGTAATGGTGCACGTGCTGAAAAACACACTGTGACAATGGCAGAGCTATTGTGACACTGGCATTGACATCCTGCACACAGAGAACCAAAGATGTTCTGGTGCATTAAACACTGTTTAAGCTGCAGCATCCCATCGCATGCAGGCTATGTAAATGTTATGTCACATTCAATCTGTGCGTGATGGGATAGCGTGGCAGCAACACGCACTGATGTGCTTCCAGTTTCCTCCATGAACCTGCTTTGTCAAACGACTATTTAACGGATCATAAACTGATTTAGAGGAGCAGTTGTGATGGTCTGTCATGTTGATTTTTATTCTTTTTTTTTTTTTTCTTTTCATCTTCCTAGTCCAGCTGCACAGCATCACCCAGCAAGAAGTAACTGAATTATAACAGTGCCATGAAAGACCAAACCTCTTCAAATGTAGGTTACTGTTTAGTGCTGTTTCTCATCTCGTCTGCCCATCTCAGCACTCATCTGAGCAGGAGTATCTGTGAGCTTGCATTAATATTTAACGATTGTTGTAACATTACAAAGGATTTGTGTGTGTGTGTGTGTGTGTGTGTGTGTTTGCATGCACATCTAAGCTGTTTTACTGTAATTTAACATGTAGGTAAATTAGGTCAGAGGTCACTGTTATGGTCCTGATGCTTTATAATAAGCCCAGCAGATATGTCTCTCTGACTAAGGACATGTCCATGGTGAATGTTGTCTTCAACTCTTCTATTACACACTGGCCTCTAGTTATTGTGTGACCGTTTTGATGTAAAAGTGACATATGTTTTTGTTTTTTTTTTTCAATGCACAGTTTCCCAAAAAACAAACAATTATAATTCTGTGCAACTATTTAAATGCTTGAAATGATCCCAGAAGCACAGTGTCTGCCATCATAGAACTAGCCATCTTCCCAAACCAAGAACCTCGGTCAGGGAGGTGAGGAAAAACAGCCCCTGTAGCTGCGTTTAAGACTCTGCAGAAATCTCGGAAGAGTCTCGGAAGCACTCAGTCGGACCTTCGTGGTACAATGCTAACCCTGAGTAAAAGGACTTGCCTGAACTCTACAAGCTATGTGTGCCATCGTGACAGTGGAGGGCTTCTACTCAGAAGCACACTGAATGAATGCAGTCATGCCTGCTCTGGGGTGCACATGACCCCCATACTTTAGGATAAGTCTGGTGCTGTCCTTGAATGGCCTGGCCAAAGACCCCAGAGAACAGTAGTTCTCCCGTCTAACTGAGCTCAAGGATCTGCCTGGAAAAATAGGATAAACTGCCTAAATCCAGGTGGCCAGACCTTGTAATTCTGCTGCAACCAGCACATTTATTTATGTGGGAAAAAAATAAATTTTTGAATGTGAATTTGACACATGAATTTGCATTGACTGGCCAATCACAAGCCTAATACCACCAGCTTTGATGTAACTGAGAGCTACAAAGTTTCAAACGTTACTACAAGTGTGACAACATGTATATTGATTTAACCTCTTATGCTGCAGCTTAACCTGCTCCATAAATGAGTGAGTGGTACAAAAATGTCTTACTGTTCTTATTAAACTGTGAAACAATTGTCCCATTTGTGACCGAGCTGTCTCTGAAAACTTCTGTCACCTTTCATTTCTTCTCTCATAAAGTAGTAAAATTGTATAACAACATGTTATCACTTAGTCATTATGAGCTATTGTGTGTAGAAAAAACCACCGAAAAGTCTAATTGTGGAGTGCAGTACTTTCCAAAGCCACCGTACTGATTGCATACTTGTGGTTTAACTGTTGCTTTTTGCACAATAACGTCTGGTTTTCTCTGTGGCTCCTATAATAATTATCTTATATTTATAAGGCTGTAACTTGTGCAACAATCCAGTACCCAGGATACATTCTGAGACAGTGTGTAGTTTTGCGTAGCAAAATGTGGTCACTGATGCAAACGTGTAATAAAGAGTAAAGACTACAGTTACGCGGCCTGGAAATTGGACAGGAAGTATCCATCTGATCCAGTGTCCACACTGCACAGTGTCTGTCACAGGGTCGTCCATGTCAACCAAACGTGCAACTATAGCTCTTACAGTTTATTCTGTCCGGCTGTATATGAAACATTGACAATAAATAGATTATTATGTGCAACTGAACACTTGAGAATATTTATTATGGAGTCATAAAAACGGATATGGCTAAGTGAATAGTTCACATTGCTTTTCCCTCAAGAATTGCCAGTTGGTAATTGAGCGATATCTCCTCCTGCAGCACTATAATGGGCTTGTCATGCTGTGCTGCTCAATGCATCTTCAAAAGGAACCAACTCTCTGTGGCTCAGAGGCGAGGGCTGTAAACTAGGTCGCCAGAATGAGCCAAGGAATTTTGCAAGACAGGAAAGAAAGTTAGTGTGTAAGTGTAGAAGGGTGAAAATAGTACATTATTAAGGTGTAATGGCTTGAGCATGGATGGATGCCTCTGCTTTGGTTTATTTGGGTCTGGGGAGGCATGTCGAAGTGTGGCTTGTGTGCTTTGAAAATGCCATGAAGCCATTCATTTGTTCAAGAGGCACATGTCTATCATTTGTTCTATACGAGTTATGTAAACTGAGGCAGAGTTGAAGGTAAGACGAGGGTGAAATCACCAGGGGTAGAGCGGAAAAAGAGGGCAGAGTGTTCCTCTGCCAACAGTATCAGTCAGATACGGGAACATTTTAACCTCTGGAGTCTTGTCCATGAGCGTTAAAAGGCACCACTCCTGTGTGTAAGAGGTAAACGATAATGATGATGGTTTTCCCCCTCACCTCCATCTGTTCCTGTACCATCGACACTGTCCCATCCGTAAAAGGTGTCAAACCATTAATTCCCTTCTCTTTCCCTTTCGGCCCTAAAACTGGTGCTTAGGAGGGGGTACGCGCACAGTGTGTGTCTCTCTAATGGCGTGAGTCAAGGGGACTGGTGCATGTGATGATAACAGCCCAGCTGAGTGCCAGACGTAGGAGGCTTTTACATTGGACGAGGTGCGAGCCCATGAGCCATTTTAACATATCACTGTCAGTCAGAGAAACACAAACTGTGGCCGTGGACTCGCAGACCTACTTTTGGTGTTTGTGAATATGAAAGTACGTCACAGAAGCGGCTTCCTCAAGTTTGCACGTGCACGCGAGCAGTAAAACATGGCCCCCAGGGGCCCATAATTTAGCATTTGTCCATTAGGACTCAGACCTGCATGTCTAACTCATGAAAAATGTAAACAGAGACTCTGTAAGCAGTTTTGTTGTAAGCTTGGCCCTTTGTGTGTGTCTGTGTGTGTGTGTGTGTGCATGAGCATGTGTGCAGGCGTGCATGTGTAGAAAGGGTGTGGATGAATTATAGAAAGGCCTTGGGTTTCTGAGATCAGGCTATCAGGGAAGGGCAGCAGCTGTGGCTGCATCTTATGCACACAGTGTTTACATTCTTGGACTTGTCTGCACATGCAGCCTGAATGACACTGTGACATACTGGTACAGTTATTAATACACAGGCCATGCACTAAACAGAATCAGCACACTGCTTTGAGATGAGCATAAAGTCACGACAACGTTCATGAAAACAGAGGCTAGTTGTTCAGATCTGGCCTATTAGCGATGTGAATGCGTGCGGTTTTTATGTGGAATTCTTTGGTGGAGGAGAAGTATGTACCCCATTACCATCGCCTGTGGTTGTGGGATCAGAAGGTGCTGAAAAATGAAAAATTCCCGTGGTTGTTTAAGCATGAATTCTCATGTGTGAAATCGATGAATCAAATTGGACGACGCTTAAAACAAAATGGCCTGTGAGAGAGCAGACACTGAAGCTCAAGTTTCCGCCTTTGTGCTGAGTCATGAAAGCAGTGCAAAATTAAAGGCAGTGCATTTTAAAGGAAGGTTAGGACAGATTGTGCTCCACTGGAAATTATTGAGAGGGTGGGAATAAGCTAATGTAAATCACTGTTTATAGAGTCTGTGTTATCCCTGTGCTTTCTACATTGTTTTGATGCACATGTTCAGGTTCTTCAGTAACTAAGGGACTTTAACACTAAATTAAGGAATTCAAAAAGACAAAAAGCCCACAGACATCCAGCTTTTTTCAGCAATGACTATGCTAACATGTTCATGTTAACATTGTATAACTAGCACCAAGTACGGTGTGCAGCTGGGGCTGATGGGAAAAAAAAATTATTCCAGCACTAACATTTTAAACACACCTGATCCTGACAATGGCACTGGGTAGAGCAGGTACAGTTGGTAAACCAGCAGGGCAGGGCCCTCAAGGACCAGCGTTGACAACTATTGTTAAAAGTGAATCTGTTGAAAGCGGAGCTGTGGGCCAGGAGATGGAGATGTCCTAGGGCTGGTGGTTCGATTCCCAGCTCCTTATGTGCACTTGTAAATATGTCCTTGGGCAAGACACTGAACCTCAAGTTGCTCCAGATGCTCCGGACAGCACCTTCCATCACAGCTGGAGGCACTAATGTGTGATTGGGTGAATAAGAAGCATATGCTATAAGAGTGCAGACCATTTACCATTGGTCTTTAATATAGAGACAATTTAATTGTTGAAACATCTGTCGTGCAAAAAAGTAACAGAAACAAAACTACTAATGTAGTACTTCATAGTAAATAGTGTGCCAGCATCTTGTCCAAATTGTCAACAAAACAAATCTGCAGATAATTCTTTTCTTATTCTTTCTTTTTCCCTCATTAGCAGAAGAACAGGGCTTATCCTAATAGAGTGCCATGGGAGTGGGTCCTGAAACCCAGAAATTAGCAGTTCTTCAAAAGGGTTTTTGGTTAAACATCTGAAAAGTCAAGAGATTTTCCGTTTTTATTCTCTGATATAAAATCATGCTGAAAACAGAGGCTCGTCCAGTCACTAATCTGCCTTTACAGCCTTGTTGATTTTATTGCTCACTACCTATATCAGGTATAAGAAGAAAGTCAAATGACAAATTGGAAGTTTAGTGTTGGTGACGCTGAAGTCGTGCCTCCATAGGATGGTTCATTGATAGCTTTGTACTTGTGGGACTGTAATTAGGTTTAAAAAATACACGATAGTGATCATCTGCGAAGATTAGGTACAGTATGATGCACTTCTGGTTGTCAGGAAGCATAGAATCTGCAATAACCCAAATGCCAATAAAAAGACAAAACAAAAAAAAACATCAGCTGTTTGTCAAGGAAACCAGGGCAATGCTAACTTCCAGGCTGACTCCCAAAAACCTCGCTAGGTCACAGTGTCATCACAGGGGGTTGAGCTCAGAGGCTTCGGTCTGATGACCTACAATTTTCCCCATTATACACAGGATAAATAGGGGGTACACAGAGGGGAAAGGGTGATTAAAATAATGATTAGTAAACCTTTCATACTGTCTGAATGGGGGTCTTAGGATACAGGGATTGAAAAGAGGATAGGAAGAGGGCGGCAAAGAGAGGAAGAGGATGATAGTGGCGGAAGCCGTGGAATAAAGTCTTCCAGGAACGCAGTTTGATGACACTTCAATAGGAGATTTATTGGTGGAATTTGAAGGTACAATGTGGGACATAACAGAGACAGTAGAAACAGGTCCGTGGTTGAGCCGGAGAAAGAATTGAAGGCAGATTATGATAAACTGTTGTTGACTCCCGGCTTACAGCTGGTTGATTGTTCATCTGTCTGTTTTGCCCACAGACTATTGGACACACAAACAATCCTCTTACACGTACCCGAACCCGCGGCCGTATAATCCCTCGCCTCTTACTCCCATTCAGCTTCACACCGTCGCAGAGCACAGGAGCGGTTTCACTGATACCTGCATCAACCATCGATTTAAAATCTGCAGAGCTACAGATACGTTGTTGCTAAATTAAAAAATGTGGTTTTGAGAAACATAGTTACACAACAAAGTCCATACCAATTACCACCGTTAAGTATAAAGATACAATTGTATTATCATAGTGCAGATTAAAAATGGGAAATACCTCACCTGGCTTTGTCTAAAGTTGAAAAAACCTGCCCTGGGAAAGCTTGTTAATTATGTGGTTTTAAAACTATTTCCTGTATGCGCTGGTGACTTTACAGTGACGATAAGACTCCATAATAAAGCCACTGCCCCTGGCTAGAAAAATCATCACAGCATGTAAAAGCCCCATGAAACCAGGACACGTCGGTTTTACAGGTTCGTTTATGAGAACAAACGTGAAAACGCATGTTGATGGGATAAAACGTTGCCCTGAGTAACTTTTGTGCTTGTTGTATAACTTTTGCCCGCATGACATCTCCACTCACCAACAGATGTCATCCAGCGCATCACTCGGTCCGGTGGATTGGAGTTTTTTTAGTGTCTATGTTTACTACGCTATATGAACCATACTCTGTCCACATACGTCAAAGTCAAACATAGTTTATCTGCTATTGCCTACATCTGTTGCTATTTCAGTAATTACCATGACATTATTATTTTTTTCTTGGTTAAGTGACTAATGCCTTAGTATTTGTGAACTATTGCCCCTGTTAGTTTGTTGGAACTGAGATATTACCTCACTATAACTTTGTCTTTGCGTAGGTGTTGCCCCCGACATTATCTTTTTTTTTTTGAGAATATCGTGCCACCATTATTTGTTAAAAGGTCACACGGTTTAGACGGCAAACAAACAACAACAACAAAAAAAAAGAAGATAAAAAGATTTTCAACAAGGCTAAGACTCCATGGGTTTGTGAGAACTGTCAATTGTGAAATCATCACGATGACGGATTTATTTTCATCATTCATTCGTTTCATTCCAAACTGCTAATAAACTGTGTTAAAATTCCACCCTGAAATGAAATGCGGGTGGGATGTTTTTAGACTATTACTGAGATCAGGAGTCAGTTCAGATTTTGACTACTGCTTGTTAATCTGTGTGTTTTAGAGGTGTAAATTCCATAGAAAAGTACCAGGTAGCAGGAGAGAGGTCCAACACAAATAAACTCTTACTCACGACCTCCTTCATGTCGCCGCGCACTCACATCCCAACTTTACGTAATGCAGCAACACTGTGCACTGACTCACTGTGGCATTTCCACGCAGGCATATTCTGGCATTCTCTCATTCTTTCCCCACATTTCCCTTTGTTTTCAAATGCATCCAAGGTTACAGAAGGTTTTGAAGGAAGATCAATAACAAAGGTGTGAACGCTGTGATGTGTGCACAAAAAAAAAAAAAAGTTCCGGGGAAAATGTGTAGTCATCAAACTGGTTTCATCTGGCAACACTCACCTAAACATCGAGGAGAGATTAGCAGATAAAAGCTTTGGCTTGAATCATGTGTTGGCAAGCACATGATGAAACACAATTGAAATCAATCTGACAACCCTCATGTGTACAGTGTAGAAATTTAAATCCTATAACATGACTGGAGGCTTGATGGAGATGAATCAAATACAAATTTAGCTTTATTAATTTGGCTTCGCAGCCATGGGCTTTAAAAGAATGTGTGGAAAACCGATAACTAACACTAAAACACCTAAATAAGAACAAATAAGAAGAAAACAGGCTGAATTGTCATTTTAAGAACGAGAGATAAAAGCAGTTGGAAATCTGCGAAGAGTGAAATGTTAAAAGAGGCAAAAATCTCAGTTCGAGTGTTACAGTGGAAGTGCATCAACTAAGGCCTTTTGTTTCGAAATGTTCTAGGGAACTTTTCATCCTCTTGTTTTTCTCTGTCTGTGCTTTCAGAGGAAGAGCTGCTATTCATACACTACAATGTAACCTGAGGCAGAACAGAGCGATGGTGTGGAATTTCACTCAGAGTGTGTCTGCAGGCGTGTGTGAGTGTGTGACTGACCGCTAGACAGTGTCTCTGTGTGTGTGTGTGTGTGTGTGTGTGTGTGTGTGTGTGTGTGTGTCTTTTTGTGATTTTCTTTTAGTCTATATGTGGAGACATGATTATACTGCTTTTATGGTCACCTCCAGGCAAAGGAGAACTAATATCACACTGTGTTGGTTTCTGTTCCTGCTCAGGATTTAATGCATGTTATTATAGCCTGTCGTGTTGTCATCTCCTCGACACTGCAGGGCCTTGTTCTTTTTGCTCCCTCTATCATATTCCCACGTCACTAAAGCCCAGGAAGAGATCTGTTTCAGAAGCTGTTTGTGTCACGGCTAAGCGTACTACTCCAAGACGCACACTTATCATCTTTTCCACTGTGTCATTATTTTAGTTCGGACCCAAGAATGATTAGATGTTGTCTCGGCAGCTGGTCAAACAATAAATGTTTTCTCATAGGATGATAGTTTTATCATGCCCCCGCTTCCACAGGGAGCTCGGGTTCAGCCTCATAACACAGGCCAGGGGCTGGATCATGCACAAACCGGCTCAAACCTACACAAACATGAGGAGAACATGCAAACTCCACACAGAAGGGCCCTGCCTTAAATACTTCAATAATTTCCATATTGTGTTGTTTTGACACAAGTAGACTAATCTCTCTTTTTTTTATCCTGTAAGTTCAGGGTCGCCACAGTGGATCATTGGTCTGCTTGTTGATCTGGCACATTTTTATACCACATGCACTTCCTGATGCAAGCCTCCCCAAATTTGCCGGGATTGGGACCAGAGCTGCATGGCTGGGGATGAGGATGGGTGGTTTGGAGTTCAGTGTCTTGGACTGTTACGTAATTTCCCTAAAGAAAAGTGAGACCACAGAGAAAGAAAAGCTGCTTCTGCTGAGCTCCTATATGCAGATTGTTCACACACGTAAACACAACTCTCTCAAACAACAAAGTGTTAGTCCGTATCCCTTATAAATAAGTCATCTGGCACAATTCAAAAGGCAACACTGGATCTGAAGGTTGGAATTTTTGCCGTGGGTGTCGCTCCCGGCTTTCACTTTTCATCTCCTCATCCTAAGTGAGCTGTCAACTAGTTTGAATCATCTCCGCTTCCATGTCTCTTCCTCTAAAAGGTCCTTTCGAAATCATCCGGCTCAAGCGCACACAAACACAAACACACACCGATACCTGTGTTAAGGGCTGGAACACCTATGGCTGTCACTGTGACGTCACTTTGACCCTGAGTTACACACGCACACTCACACAAACTTACAGTAACACGCAGTACTCTCAGCACACAAACAGTCCCCCTCAGGTGAAAGGGAGTGTATTTGTGGGTGTCAGCCCTAAATCACCCCCACCTTTAGTCCCAGACAGAAAACAACAATGGCAATTCTTGTGCAACTTATGAAAAAGCACTAAACTTCCTATTTTTCCATCACTGTTTGAAGTTCCCCCCTATTCACTTCTCTGTTCTGTCTCTTTTACTTCTTATTTCCAAATGGTATTCAGTCAGTTTAACCTTCACAGACGTCACTCTGTCTGACAAACAGTTGCTCTTGTGTTTGCTAAATAGGCATATTAAAGTTTATGGTGCAATCATGTGAACTGCATAACTCACGTAGCTCGATGTGTCAGCAGCTGACAGATGACTGTTCAGGAGTACAGACAGCAGAGAGCAGGTCTAAATGTGTTTTTGCATCTAGTGTGATTCTTTTCATCAGAAATATTAGTTTTTTAATTAAACCCTACTCCTGCACATTTCAATAATGGTTTTAAATGTTTTGAACTAAGCTTTTTTATATATAATAAACTGTATAATAATAATAAAGCATTTGTAAAGTGTATGGAACTATAACTTCAAATAGTCATAAACAAATGATAATAAACAGAGAGATAAGAAAAAAAGCATTTCTTGCAGGGATCATCTGCCTGCTTGCGACTTTTAGAAAAATAAAATGTGGCAAATGATATGAAAAAACTTGTACAGAATAATACATTCATTTTTGTTTATATTGATTTATAATGATCCATCCCTCTGGCCCTGGCTTTGAGTTTACCTGCTGGACAGATGCCTTTTACTAGAGGCTCCTAGCCGCAAAATCCTGCCATGGCTGAAGGCTGCAGCCACTGAAAGTGCAATGCCACTGACGCCTGCTAGATGCCCGCTCAAAACCTCCTGCCTCAAATTAGTCACAAGTTAGTTGTTGCTTGATGTGACTTAGCCCTAGGCCAACTTGGCCAACATCAGCATTAAGTTAGTAGTGAGGTGAAAGGTGGAAATGAGGTTAAGGTTGCAAAAGGCCATATGCTTTATGGAATTGTAGTTGTAACTTCATCTTTCAACTGATGCCGAAGAAACCACACAAAAACAAAATCTCATGTTTCTATGTGCTCTGACCTACTCAAGGTTTTCCAGGGACCTTTAGAGACCAACATGCAAACATCATCAGTTCACTAATGGAGCTTTTTTTTTGCGTCAGCACATGAACAATGTCCACAGTTGTGTCCAACTGCTCTCATAAAACATCCATGGTTAACCACTCTGCTCCTCCCACCAGGCGGCCTCCATGATCTGGCCAATCAGAACAGAGTGGACATGGGGTGATGGGGATCTTAGAGAGACAGGAGGTGAAAAAGAGGTACTGCATAAATGTTTATTATAATACAAAAAGGCAGTTTTTAAAATTGTTAATCATCCTCCAGAGTAAAAATATAAACCTGAATTAATGCATAATATGACCTCTTTAACTGCTTTTCAGATGCAGATTAGCTTCAATGCAATATAAAATGTACAACCTGTTCGTCAAATAAAGATATCATAAAATACAATATCTGCGCAGCGAAGTTGTAAAGTAATGCAAAGCAATAGTAAGCAAAACATCCAGCTGTGACACAACTTCCAAGTTTAGACATTACAGATTAGACGAACTCGGATGTTCTTAGCCTAACATGTAACTGATATACAACCCCAATTCAAAAAAGTTGGGACGATGTATAAAACATAAATAAATGTAATGTAATGATTTGCAAATCTCATCAACCCATACTTTATCCACAATACAACATACACAACATATCAGATGCTGAAGCCGAGACTTTTACCATTTTATCATCTCATTTTGAATTTGATGGAAGCGACACATCTCAAAAAAGTTGGAAGAGGGTGATGTTTAGCATTGTGTAGCATCCTCTGTTCTTTCAACAATTGTCTGTAAATGTCTGGGAAGTGAGGAGACCAATTGCTGGAGTTGTAGGAGAGGAATGTTGTCCCATTCTTGTCTGATGCAGGATTCTAGCTGCTCAACAGATTTTTTGTTTTATGATGCGTCAGATGTTTTCTATTGGTGAAAGGTCTGGACTGCTGGCAGGCCAGTTCAGCACCCAGACTCTTATCCTGCGAAGCCATTCTGTTGTGATTGATGCGGTATGCGGTTCAGCATTGTCTTGCTGAAATAAGCAAGGTCTTCCCTGAAAGAGACGTTGTCTGGATGGGAGCATATGTTGCTCTGAAACCTCTATGTACTTTTCAGCATTGATGGTGTCTTTCCAGATGTGTGAGCTGCTCAGACCATAGGCACTAAAGCTCCTCCACACAATCAGAGATGCAGGCTTTAGAACTGTCTGCTAATAACAAGCTGGATGGTCCCTCTCCTCTTTAGTCCACAGGACACGGGGTTTCCAGAAACAATTTAAAATCTTGATTCATCTGATCACAGAACAGTTTTCCATTTTGCCTCAGACCATTTTAAATGAGCTTTGGCCCAGAGAACACGGCGACGTTTCTGGGTCGTGTTCACATATGGCTTCTTCTTTGCATGATGCAGCTTTAACTTAACATTTGTGGATTGTACAGTGAATCGTGTTCACAGACAGTGATTTCTGGAAGCGTTTCTGAGCCCATGCAGTGATGTCCAGTAGAGAATCGTGCCCGTTTTTAATGCAGTGTCGCCTGAGGGCCTGAAGATCACACCCATTCAGTTTTGACCTTCGGCCTTGTCCCTTGTGCCTTCTTCTCTGAATCTTTTGATGATATTATAAACTGTAGATGGTGGGATCTTCAAAGTCTTTCCAATTTTACATTGAAGAACATTTTTCTGAAATTGTTCCACA
Source organism: Channa maculata (assembly GCA_020496755.1). Classification (NCBI taxonomy): domain Eukaryota; kingdom Metazoa; phylum Chordata; class Actinopteri; order Anabantiformes; family Channidae; genus Channa; species Channa maculata. The sequence continues at coordinate 4,232,172 of CM035608.1, read as the reverse complement.
TTTTTTAGACACAGTTTCTCACAGATTGATGAACCTTATTTTCCAGTCATGTTACTGACCTGTTGCAAATGTATCTATTTAGCTGTCAAATGCGCCTCCATTTGTTCCAACTTTTTTGAGAAGTGCTGCTGCCAATATTTTTATTTACAGTTTTAAATATGTTGTACATATACCATTGTTTAAATGAATCATGTATTAAAACCAGGATAAGATTTGGCCAACTGGCAAACACTTTAAAACCACATTTATGTAACATTACTTCTCACCATTATTAAAACTTGATATGGAGCTGAATACATTTTGGCAGAAATATTTTATTTTATATCCATATTAGAAACAAACAATATAGCTACAGGAAAAAAGGTTAAGCAATGCTTCTTGAGGCCCTCAATGAAAAATTGATGTTATGTTCCAGTGAGCTCTCGGTTGAATCGGCTGAATATTTGATAAACATTTTTCATGTTAGGACCAGTTTGCTGCCCTGAGTATATGGGACAGGAAGCCACTCTCAACACTTCCTGTCTGATAACGCACATGCCTAGAAGATCAGGAGGAAACCGCACCAGAAGAAACAGGAATAAGGAAAGTGGAAGGTTGGGGAATCAAGTTGGATACTTAAAAATAAAACAAAACGAGAGGTGTTAAAGAAAACCGGAGAAGAAGATGGATTTTGTTCAGCTATTCTGGATGTCTTAGCAACAAACTGCCATGCCATGCCTAATAAAACGTCTAATAAAATCAAAAAGAGAAAAGGATGAGAAGGAGTGTATGAGAGGAAAACAGGAGAGAGGGAAGGTAAAGAATGATGGACAGTTTGAGAGAAGAGCAGTAAAAAGACCCAGACAGCAAGAAAAAGACACAGTGATAGCGTGGCAGCAACTGTGTCACAAGATCCAAGGACGTGTTTTGTCTTTGTGAGAATCACAGAGAGGAGGAGGAGGAGGAGGAGGAGGAGGAGGAGGAGGAGAGCCAGGAGCGACATGTGTATGTGTGAAAGAGAGTGAAAGACAGGGATAAAGTGTGTACTGCTGCTGTGTGATGCCTGGTGTGTATGTGTGATGAAGGGTGGAGGGACTCCAAGGAAAACGAAAGTCGACTCAGCCTCCAAAAATCCCTTTCATGTGTGATTGGGGCTGTGTCTCTGTCTCCTCGTTATCTCCCCGCACAGGCCGGGTATCGCTTTCTCTGCGCCGAGAAACCGTGTAACTGACACCAAGTGTCTGCAAAACAACTTTAGCCTGCTTCCCTCAGCCCGTATCTCCCATCAAAACTGATGTGAATAAGGACAAAACGTGAATGGCTCCGTCTTCTCCCGCTTTTGACCCGACACATGAGTAAGAATGTGAGTAATGTGAAGCCTCAAAAATGGCAGCTGTATATGAACTCATCTCCACCTGCTGTAAAAGAAAGATGTGGCGCCTTAGCGAACAGAATACATTTAAATGGCTGTTAGGAGGGATCAAGCTTGCGATTTAAATGTTGTCACCTTCACTATTTTAAGACATATCATAAATAAGCGATATTATCTACTGTGAAATTCGACTTTCTATTTGATTTAGTGAAAATATCTACAGAGAAAAGGTTAGTCCGTCTAAAATAGTGATGTGCATGGGTTAACGCACTGTTTTCGATATCCTGTCATCATCTGATGCATCATGACTTAAATGTCATGTTTTAATAATCAGGAGTAGCTACTATGTATTGTTTCACTTGCCTCTTTTGTTTTGCTCATGACACACTCCCTCAAATACTGTTATACTTAAAACATTAGGTCATAGTTAATATTAGAGCCGTAATAAATAAGGATAGTTGTCAAAACGTTGGACCTTTATCACTAGAGCTGCTATAAATTATAGTGTAGTTGGACATATGAAAACATGTATGCCACTTCACGGGCCATTATACTACTACTGACACGCACACACATATAACCATATCTGCTTTTTGTTTGTTTGTTTGTTTGTTTGTTTGTTTACCGCATGCTGTAGCATTATCGGCATCACAACAAACGGAGGTCTGTTCAGGCAAAACAGAACGGCAGACTAACAACACACACCTACCCGGTGCAGAAACAGCAGCATGAAATACAAGCGGCAAACCCAATGCAAGAAACAATCATAATCAAATGCTACAGTGTGAAATTGTAAACGGCATAGGTCAACCTTTGATGGTTAGAGCAGGGCAACAGAGCAGGAGCGTCGAGTGTTGACCACAGAAACTATTGCCTTACAGTGCAAAGAATACATGTCTTGAGACTAGAGAAAGACTAAAATAGAGAGTTTTTAATCAACACAATATTTAATGCACCTTCTGCTAATACAAATGTTCTTGTCAATAGTTAAGGAGTGTATTAAAACAATGATGCCAGGGCAAAGGTTTGCATCCCCCCTTGATAAACCCTCTAACTTGATTATGTAAAATCAGGGGTCTTATCTCTTAAAAAGACTATCAACACTTAACAATGCTTGATAAGTGGCACCAGGTGTGTTTAATTAGGCTGCCACTTTAAATGTGTAAGTGAAGTGGTCTCCATTGAGCAGTTTGCTGAGGGCGACTAAAACGTTGAGAGGAGGACATGAGCTTTCAGAAGACTTCACAAAGTTGGAGAGGGATATACAAATGTTTCAAAGCGTGTAGGGAGATCGTTACCAAGTGTGAAGACGTCCGATATGCGGAAGAACAAGAAAAAGTATTATTAGAGCAATGACTTATTTTACTATAACTTTCTTTGATACACTCCGTGAGCTGAGAAACCCAAAGCTCTAAATGAACAGCATTGCTGCTGATTTGTAAGGCATCTGTATAACCCTGTTAATCGCTCTCACCCTATCCAGCTCGGTGTTCTGTCCGTTCATCTCCCTATTTTCTCTTTCTCCCTCACTCCCTGTTTTGCTTTGTTAGCGGCTTACGTAAGCATCATGCATGGACGGACAGAAACTAAGCCTTTTCAACGCACCGATGACTTAAGTAGAAATCCCCCCGAAAACAAACAAAAACTGAAAAGATGAAAAGGCAGAGAAAAGACAATCTTTGGTTTATTTATGATGAAAGGAAGACACTTGGTAGCATTTGTGTTTTGTGTTAAAGGCCTGGATGAGGTAAATCGGTCTCCTGATCCCTGCCATACTAGCAAATACAGCTTGACATATAGTGAGAAACTAATCTAAAAACACACAGAAATAGTGTCGGAGCATGAAAGGAATTTCCCAAGAGCCCGTCTTTCTCAACTGTAAACATTCATATGTTCTCATTAGTTTTGACTCATTAGCAAAAAAAAGGAATATTTATGTTCACCATGGACTAGAGTCCCCAGCCCCTCCCCCAACACAGAAGCATCTACGGTACACTAACACAGACACAGAGACACTAAAGGCTGCCAAATGTCAACCGAGATCTGGGGCAGTTTCCTCGCAGGCATGTGGCACAGACGCCTATACGCAGCCAGATGAGGTCCTGTATCTAGCTGAGCATGTGGTTACCACGGTGACCCCAGTCCGTCTCCATCGCCGCCAATGAAAATGCTGGAAAGCTGCAGAGGGGGGATTGTCTGGGAGGCATTTAGTGGAATGTCATGCGGTATTACCCCAAACAGAATGTGTGTGTGTGCAGTGTCAGCGTTGGACATTTAAAGGGTTTGAGAGGCCTTGGAGGCTGTCTGGATGCCGTGGTAATAAAACACACACAAAGAGACTGGGCTTGTTTATTGTTCGTTTATTGGCTGTTTTTATCTGCGTCTGATTTAGGTTTAGTAGCCGCTAAGAGCAGCACAGAGTGCCAGGGGGTGGGGGCTTTATTGCACAGATGATTACACGGGCTCATTGACTCTTTTTAAGTTACAGTGTGGATGCACACAACGTTATTAGGTGCTATTTGAATGGACATATGTGGCCCTTTCCACGTTTATTATGTGTTAGTCTCTCACTCTGCCTATTGGCGGCAATTCCCTGCACCAAAATACAAATATAAGCATTATAAGATGGTGAACTAAAAAAAATGCCTCTATGAAAAATATGTGTGAGATGTATTATCTGTTCGGAAATAGTCAAAATTTAATCTAAATAGTTTTGGAAAGCATTGTCTTTTCATGCCCTTGTGTAGAAATGGATAACTATTCCTATGATTTGATTGATTTGATTTTTTATATGTATTATCTTCTTTAAATTTTTGTATTTAAAAAATAAAGGGACAGTTCAAGGAATTTCAGGAATTGGGCTTATTTGCTGTCTAGCGACAAGTACAGTGCTTTCAGTTCTGTCTCCCTGAATGAGCTATTTGTACCTCAGTTGTCATTTTGATAACAGTAACTGCTAAAGGCCCAAACGGATAGATAGATAGATAGAACAAGAACTTTTTGATTAAACTATTTTTAATTTAAAAATAAATGATCCAAGTCACACATCTGCCAACTGTAAATGAGACAATTACACACTCTTTGCACAGAGTGACCCTCTATCCATGTTACCTGAAGTTAAAAAAAATCAAAGACAGAAAACTGTGTACATTTCCTATCATTGTGGATTTATTCCCTTAGCTAGCATGTGGATGTGGAGGGCGCTTGACCCTCTTTGACACTGAGATGGGGAGGGAGCAAATGCATGAATTAGAATAGAGGAAATGAAGGAAGGAAGATGGGTCCGAAAAGTGAAGAGGGAAAAGACGGGACAGAGGTGTGAAAATAAAAAAGGGGAGAGAAGATAGAGAGGAAGGGGAGGCGGCACACACATTGTTGTAAAGCTTTCTGTGGCAGAAGAGAGAGGAGAGGGCTATGTCCAGATTTATGGCTGCCTGCTGGGATAATAGGAGAATGGTTTGGAGCCTATTCAATCGGCTCTTCATAGCTCTGCCTGCAGCTAATATCAGGCCTCACTGCTGCTATATGATGATCTGTATACTGTATGATATGTTCTGACTTTTTAATCCAGTGCGATTTATAGCAGATAAACTCTTGTCATATGTAGGTCAGTTGCTTCTGTCTGGTCCCTGCAAGCCCGGTTCTGCCAAATGCATCAGGTAATTGTCTCCTGGCATGGAGATAAAAATTGGCGCTGGCTCTGGTTCCCCTCTTTGAAGAGACGGACAAGCAGACGCAGGCAAACTAACGGGCTATCTTAATAGTATAATGGCTCAAAAGATAGTGTGCCCCTTCCTCTTTCCTTTTTCCTGTCGATGCCCGATTGTTTCTCTTCAGCACACTGAAAGCCTCAAGGACTGAAGCAAAACAGAGAAAACTGGAGATGATGTCTGGATGCCTGCCCTGCCCTACATAACTCAGGGGAAAACTCAGCAATGATTGAAATTGTAGATGTCGTTTACCTACAGCAGTGTTTCCCAAATATATTCAAGTAGGCCAACAGCACATAATGTAAGTTTTACCCAGGTAATTTTACTAGACAGCTATTTTCACTAGTCAGTATTGGATCAAGATTTTACATGCAAAATATTTGGATTGTTTAGAAAATACATATAAGGCTGTGATAAAATAAACTGCATAGACTGTACTAGAAACAAACTAACCGCACTTCACCTAAAATCAAACACATGTTCAAAGAAAAAGCCAACGATGTGACAAAGGAATGAATTGGAATTTTTAAATCAATCCACTGTCCCTGACGCATTTCCTTTCCTTTCCTTCTCTTGCAAGCAAACAAAGAAATGACTCACGCTGTCGTCTTTTCCTAGTAAAATATCTGTAGCCTAAGCCTACAAAGGTGCGTGCTGCTCCCATACCCACCTACCTAAAAGGTGGCTGTATACCCGGTGCCTCCAAAACAAAGAAGAACTTGCAAAAATAATGAAGTAAGAAGATACCCATATAAATACAATACATAGTGTATATTAGTCTGCAGCCATGATAATTGCTGTGAGCCTGTGTAAGTAGGGCTTTTAGCTAAATGTTAAATCTGCACGCTAACAAATGCTAATAGCGCCAATGGTAATTTTAGCAGGCTTGCCATCAGCTTAGCATGTTAGCATGCTCACATCTGCTTGCTAACTCAAACACAAAAGTGGATGGGAATTATATTACATTATATTATATGTATTATATATTTATTATACTTTTTGAAATATAAACTAAAGTTAAAAACTTTGTTATGAAAATATCACTAGATTAAATGTTCAGGGATCACGAAAGTATTCCATCTTCTGGGAAACATTATTGTGCCTAATTTTATGACAAAACGTCTAATCGTTGCTTGGATCAGTTTGGACCCAAATGGTGGCGGGACTCTTTTTACTACCTCTTTTTGCCCCCTGAGGAATACATATATGTGAAAACCTGCTTAGCAGTTAACCCCAGTTTGGATCAATAATTCAGCCCTGTGTAGAAAACAAATACTAGTTTAAGGTGCTTTAAGTAAAAAGTAAATCATTTCTTATGTGAAATTTTTTTTTAATTTTCCAGCCAATTTATGTTGATGTTGTTCTCTTTTGAAATGATGCAAATAGCTAAACCTTATTTAGTCAGATGTGTATTTCTGTCAATGCATCAAGAGTCAATTACTGCATCTCACGAACGGTGAACCATCACAAAATCTGTTTCCAGGGCTCCTCGCTAACACTCAATCCCATTCCACATGTTTAACCCTTTGACCAAATGACGTAATGTACATCCCAATGGTATTATGTCAGCCAGATTCAAAGAGGTAGGTCTGACAGTTTGTAATTATGTTTAGGCTGTTGATGGGTGGGAACAAAGCCCAGTGACAAAGCCCCCTAGGGCAGCCATTGTTCAGGCTGACTTCACCTGGACTTCTATGGTGGTGTTTGACTGTTCTCCCAAAGGGAAATACCAATGTATTTGCACAAGTGGCTTCAAAAGACTAAACCACCGTTAGTTATGAAACTGATACAGGCAAAATAGGCATCCCTAAATCCTCTGGCTCAATGCAACTAACTTATAGCAGAGAGATCATACCACGCCACTGGCTACAAAATTCTGTGATAAACTCAAATACAGTGAGATACTTTTACAGGACTGTGTTATGGGGAAAATCTCATCTAACAAGCAACAAGCCCTGATTTATGTGCAGTTATGAGGCAACATACAAAAACAATTAGTTTTCTATATCTTGGTATAAAATGTTTTTTTTATAAGCCCAACATCACCCCTGGGTCATATGCTCGAACATCATGTGCTGTCTTGTTGTGGGATTCCTCTTTAAATAACCAATGGTTTATGGCCATGTTGACCTTTACTAGGGCAGTTAACACAAGGCCTTGACCCTTCAGACGGCATTGTCACTATTAGTTACTGCCTGCCTTGACGCGAGGGAGGACTATTGTTCAGCTTGACACTCCTCCAGCAAAATACATGAACAAAAAGAGGATAGAAGTCTCATAGCAAAATCCAAATAAAAAGGGAACCAGTTTGACCCTGTAAAGTTTCTAGTCAGTGTCAACGCCACAACTTTAATTTTATAAACAAGAGATAAGATTGTCTCATTTTATTTGAGGTCGGCCTTCGCTTCCACTCACTTCACTTGCTTTAAAGTGCACAAAGGTCCAAATGTTTGGTGTTTTTCCAAAACTCACAAGCTGTGTTTAGGCTGGGAAGAGAGCCACTGTTCCCTCAGTAGCTGCAATGCTGTGGTTCTCTTTACGACATGGCGCCGTTGCCCGAGGGAGGAAAGAAGCACAAGATAATTTTTTTTTCTAAACTTGTGTGATTTAGAGGTGTGGGGAACATGGAAGTGGGGGGTGTTCTTAGGTCTCTGGCTTTATGGACACTTGTCCTAATCAACCTCTAGCAGCCTTGGTTTTATGAGCTGTCATCTCACCTGAATTTTTCAACGCTCTGCTGGTTACTGACCTCCTGCAGATCACTCAACGTTACTTTACAGGGCTTGGCTGTGTACGGTATCTTCGAACGGGAGGGTGCTTTTCCTCTAAAGCCAAAGTGCAAGTGGTCAGGTGAAGTGAATACTCATGCAAGACTTGTTCTTCTGTTCGGAATTTGAGAAAAAGTACTTTTTCAAATAATCATGAGGATTTTAAACAGACATGTATAATTTAAAATGAGTAGCTATTGCACTCTTACCGAGCTGCCCGTGCACCTTGGACCAAGACACTTCCTGCTATGGATAAAAGTGTCAAATGACCAAATGTAAATGTGTGAGTGTGCATTAATTGTGGGGCTGCAGCCAGCAGGTGACTTATTTTAATATAAAGACCAGAAAAAGGAGACAAACATCTCAACTGTCTCAGTAAAACTCAAAAATGTGCATAGAAAACTCCTTCTAATCAAATCATTTTGCAGTGACATGATTCATATGCAAAATAGCTTTTACACTGACTTACTGACACTGGAACAGAACTGACTAAATTAAAAAACACAACCTGCCATATTTAGATTTTGATTTTCTCTACAGTGTGATTCCACTTTAATTTTCTTTCCATTAGGTTCTAGGTGCTGCTGTGATATCCTGTTTGACATGTCTCAGGGCCTCAGACACTTCCTCTGTTGAAATGTCAGTGTTCACTTTCTGCTCCTAATCTTTTGTAACCATGCACTGGTGGTATCATTACACTATCGTTACACTACTTCCTGGAAAAAGAAAGCATGTATGTCAACCTACATCACGTGCCTTCAGTGTCTCGCTAGGGCAGCATCCATAACTGCCAGGAAGGCAGCTTGGTTATCCCTGACTCTCCCTGTTACTGTTACTGCATAATGTTACTCCTTAGGTACACAACTACTTTCTGTTCTTTCACAGTTACCTCTAATACTTGATTTGTCTTGTTTCTTTCTCAATTTCTCTCACATCCGCAGGTTTTTCTAATGCATCGGTTGGTAAGTTTGCTGCTTTCTTCTTATCTCTTTCCCTCTCTTGCCTTGTATTTGGGTGCTGTTGCCTCATCACACAGACCCCGAAGCTAAAAACATCCAAAGGGGAAACAATATATGATCACCACTGCTTAAGGGCCCCTTGGCAGGATTCAGTGGATTTTTTTTCTATTTTCCCTTGTTCTCTCTGTGCATGTGAGGAGAGATGGGGGGATGTGTTCACGAGGTGAAGTGACAACACGGTTTTCTCACTTTGCTACAGATTCATTAGCATCGTAGATCAAAAACCAACAGTAGACACGTGAAAACTCTATCACTCATTTACCCCAGGAACAATTAAGATCATCCCAGTCTGTCTAGGACTCATGGCTTGGTGCCATCTGACCAGGCTGCCTCTAGACACCTTATCAGTGGTACAAAGTTGTCCCCCATGGGAATGTCGTCTCCATCTGCTTATCATACTGAAGTCGGAGGCACATGTTTACTGAAACCGTTTTGTGAGAGGTGAGCTGTCTCGCACCTCAATCAGCATCTGTTTCATGGTGCACAGGGAGATAAACTAGAGATACTACAGGTTAAAAGTGTGATAAGACACAGATTAAGATCTGATGCTTTGCGGTCTAACAGCAAGACTTCAAATCTTACTGAGACCGGATGGGATCAGATTAATGAGACAGCATGACAAGCTTAGCATTGTGTATGAGCAGCATCAGACCTAAAGACAAATAATCTGTTGCAAAATGCATTAGAAAAAGAGACCTGGTAAAAGCAGATGATAAAACTGTAAATAAAGTTATAGTTAGGATGAACTTTACATAGTCTAAGCCAACCTGTGAAACCAGTGACTAATCATTTGCTGAATTGTTAGTTTATTTAATCAAGAATTCCTATTGAGTTCAAGATGTCTTTAGCAAGAGAAACTGGACAACAAAAAATAGAACGAGGCATTTCATCCTCCTAAACAAACATGACTCACACAAATACATGTTACATGTATAACTGGTAACATGAGCTAACAAAGCAAAGCTTTAAATTCTCTAAAAGCAGTGAGTTGCATATATTTGCTGAAACCAGTCTTCTCTTTTTAGCTGCACTGTCTGCTGTGATCAGTCATAGTTATGAGCCCTAAATTTCTCAGCAGCTCACATAGCTCTGTGCTACAGATGAACAAGGATTCTGATCCCATTTGTAATGTAACTCACAGCGATGAAAATGATTTCTGTCTGAAATAATAATGGAATAATCGAATGGCAGATTGGTGCAATGTATCATGGTTTTTCTTTATTTAAAGAAAAAGTGGGTTTGGTTTAACAGCCACGTGAGCCCAATTTGTTGTTTTAGTCCTAATAGTTATGCACTCCCTGTCAGGCACACTGGGACATCTTGCTCTGTGATCCCTGAGTCAATACTTTGATTTCTCTTCTTCACAGAAAATGGATATGATCTATTGTGGAGTATTTGTGAAACCTGGAGATGCATTGCCCCCTAGTGATCAAAACAGTGTTAGTGGTCCTCCACATCGTCATCAAATATATATGTTCTTTTTATTTAAAAAAAATCTGTTTTGTATTTTAAAGGAATTACGTGTGTGTTTTAAACTATACGTTATTCAATGTATTTTATTTCATATGTTGCTCCAAGTCTCGGTGCTTGTGATCCCTGGGTTGAAACAAGATAGGAACCATCATCAGTTGCGTGTTTCCGCAGGTGGAGGCGGACGAGCCGTTGAAGGAGCATATCAAAATGGCGAGCCAAGAGGAGTCAGTGCGGGAGTTCGTTGCTGTTACCGATGTAGATGAGGAGAGAGCCCGCTTTTTCTTGGAGTCCGCCGGCTGGAATTTGCAAGTAAGCCTTTTTTGTATTGTTCCACAGGGGTGTGAAGAAATGTCCCGCGACCAGTCAAAAAAGTAAACGCGCTAACATGACATGTATCAGACGGATAGCTCGCCGGCTAACGTTAGCATGTGTTGCCGGCAATTTGTGCAAGTCACCATTTGAAAATGGCCCGACCGCTTTCACAAACCAAAAGCTTGTTGTACAGTTATCAAGCGGCCACGGTGATATTTAGATCATCTTTGAGTTATTTCAAATTCAGTTGTCATTAAAAGTTTGTCGTGGGTTCATTGTGAGTTCATTGAGCCGTGCTCGCTCGCGTTAGCTTGTAAGCTAATGCTAGATTAATGTTGGTTTTGTAAACGCAACAAAGAACCATAACGTTGCTTAGTGGCGCAGCGTCGTTTGTTCCTTTTGGATCTTATGTTTATGGTCAGGAATATCACGGCGAACAGATTTTCTGGAGTCTAATACACAAACAAAGCGAAACTGAATGAGTTTGTAATTAGCTTGAGTTTTCTCACTCAGACTAGCGCATCCACTGTAACAATGGAGAAAGGGAAAATATATTCTATTAGCTGGGATATTATAGTTTAAACATCAACCAAAAAAGAGACAGAAACCAGACACATACAGGGCTAAATGTTGTCTATAAGGCCATCAGTAACAAATGACGCTTGTTTGATAATTAGGTGCCACTGGTAAGTTGTTAGTCAGCATTGGTTGAGGTTGGGTTAAGCGTCATAAAACGGGACTGGTTGCAGTTAGGATGAAGGATTTGCTTAAAGTCACACAATCTCACGATTCACTGGAAATGACATACTGTGGATTTCTTTTTGTTTGGCCATGATGTGACACTGTCAGATTGCCCAGCGCTAGTTCAACTTAACGTTAAGGTCATGGTAAACACATCGCACGTTTTCTCTTTCCAGCTTGCGCTTGCCAGTTTCTTTGAGGATGGAGCTGATGATGACATAGTGACACTTCCTCAGCCTGAGGGAGGCTCCTCGGTGTCCCGGTCTGCAGGGCCAGGGTAATGTTTACAGCCTGTCACTGTTTTTATTAGCATCTCAGTTTATATGAATGACAAATTATTGCCTTACTTACAAGCTTAATTTCTGTAAATGCAAAGTCCAATAATAGTCTTCACATCATTAAAAACACTGCTCATGGTTTATCATCAGTATAAATTCAGTGTTCTCTGTTGTTTTTCTTTACCGTCAGCACTCAGCCCAGAGTGACCTCCTTCAGAGATCTGATGCACGAGGCAGAGGAAGAGAGTGATGAGGAGGAGGGCCAAAGGTAAGTTTAATTCCCAGTGTTAGTTATTTAAGTACCTGTCCCTCAGTTTAACAGTACCACAGGGTAGCCTTTTTGTCTGCCACAATTTTAATTAATCATGATGCATGAAATATTTCTCTTCTTAAGCTCATCCTTAAGAAGCTGGCAGACCAAACATGGATAAGTTATAGAAAGTCTTCATAAACCTGCTATGGATTGGGTGTCATGCCCAGTCAGGTCTGACATCTGATTAAAATGGACTCGGAATAGACAGTAAATGCAGTCACTGCCCAGCTTAATGATAACCCTTGAAGGTTTTTCTCATCCGTGTCCTTTGTTGTGACAATTGTTCAAGGCTGTGGACATGGTTCTCTTTGAACAGCAAATTCTCAGTGTTTGAATGCTAAAAAGTAGCACCTAGTGGCTGAGTCCATAATGGACCACACTATTTCTGGTCTCACCTCTTTCACTGTCAGCTGGTTGGTTTTCTGCAGCATCAACAGATTCTGCTGCAGAGGCTGTGCATTGCACTGGTTGTTAAGGGACTGTGTATAGGTTCTAATGGTCTTTTAGTCGAGTTTCATTGTAAGTTTCATTGTAAGACAGCTGAACTAGAGAATAATAATTATTTTGTCTGAAGTCAAATTCATACAATATATATATTTGTCATATTTTAGTCTTGCAGAACATGATGGCTCTCATATTTAATTGTTTGCTTGGATTGACCTCACTTTAAGTTTCCTCAATTCTTTGACTGTGTACACACAAATAGCTACCTAGACACCTGCCACAAAAGGAACTATGTGCTGGAGTTTTCCCTTACAGTGTAGTACAGAGGTTGTAACCACAACCACAAGTGATTTTTAATATGATTATGTTAGTGCATTATTTGTTTTATCCAGTAACCATCTAAGGAGGTAAATAAGTCCTTGTTGGTTAGTTAAACAGCATCTTAAACACCTGTCCCCCAAACCGAAATGTTCAATCATGATGTTTCTCACTTTCTACAGAAAGTAGAAATCAGTTCATAATTTTCACTTCCTGCAGTTATCGTACAGCTGTGTGAAAAGTTAGCAGTTCTTTTAAAATTCTCTTCAGTTTTTTTTTAAAAGTTCTTAAACGTTGACTTCAGTTGATTTTCATGTGTACAAACCGAAACTGTGGCACTGTGGATCCTACTTAATAGATACGTGCAAAAGTGTGCCATTGTATTCATTGTAAGTTTCAATATAGAAAGTCAAAGAGAGTAGGCTACAACATGAAGCTTTTTATCCCTGACAACAGCTGTAAACACCTTGAACATGCTCATCAAGTGGACAATAATTGGGACATACTGAGATACTGCACAAAAAAGTTAGTCTCCTTCAGGCTTTACCAATGCAAAATACTTTTTTTCTTATTTTACTGCTGAAGCCTTAATTATTGATTATTGTGAGTGCACTCTCTTTTCCTCTCCCTGAAGTTCCCTGAAACATCATAATCCTTTTCATTATTTAGTTGATATAGTGAATTCTTAATTATTATTTTTTTAAATATAATGTCTCGCAGTGGACACAAATAAAATGACAATTAATTTTATTCAATTCAATTCAACTTTATTTATATAGCGCCAATTCACAACAAAGTCCTGTCAGGGCACTTTACAGAATAAAGTTAAGACTATGAAGATGTATAGAGAGAACCCAACAATTCCCCCTGGAGCAAGCCATAGGCAACAGTGGAGAGGAAAAACTCCCTTTAAAGGAAGAAACCTCCAGCAGAACCAGGCTCAGGGTGGCCGGCCATCTGCCTTGTCCAGTTGGGGTGAGTGGAAAGTGAAGAGAGAAAAGAACAGGGCAACAACATAACATCGGGCAGGTTGGTAGGACCAGTAGATGCATGCTGGAAGACACACAGCTTCAAGGCTAAGGACACCTGCAGAAAAGGACAGAGAGAGGGGGACAGAGAAGGACAAAGACATCTACGGGAGAAAACACACAGAGTTAATGACATACAGTTGTGACAATTGCGGGGTGAGAGGAGAGAGGAGGAAAGGAGCTCAGTGCATCGGGGGGGGGGTGGGTCCCCAGCAGTTTAAGCCTATAGCAGCATAACTATAACTAACTATATGCTTTATTAAAGAGGAAGGTTTTAAGCCTAGATGTAAAACTAGAGTTTAAGTATTTTGTTGCATAGTCATTCATTCACCCATCCACACAGTTTACATGAATGGTAGTTAAAAATAAAGAGTGGGCATTCTGGTCTGATTATTACTGTGGTTGTACAAGACTTTTTTGCTGGGGGGCTCCAGTGTTTCCTTCATTACTGGTTTTATTTTTTGTGCAAAGGAGGTAGTAATTGAGTGATCAGCTTTATTACAGTGATCCTAGGGACCAAAAAAGACATGCTTCTCCTCTGTACAAATTTATTTTTGTGTTCTCTAGTCTTTATGTTAACCTGGGTAAATTTACTAAAGCTGTTTGATGTGTTATACGTGGTACAAAGTTGTTACGGATGTAGATGTGGTTCGATCTGCTTTTATCCAAAGCGACTTAGAAGGGATTTTCTTTTTATGTGGTGATTGGACCAACAGACACAGTTTGTTGGTGGAGCACAGTGGGCAGGAGGCACTATAGATCTAAGTAAGGGAGATGAGGTAGGTCAATGCTGTTGAGTTGACCCCTCTGCAGGCACGAGTCAGAGCTTTAAACCTGATGCAGGCAGCTACAGGAAGCTAGTGCAGAGATCTAAACAGTGGTGTGTGTGGTGTCCTTTTTGGCTATTTAAAAATGAGACGTGCATTTTGGATCATCTGGAGGTATCTTGTGCGCGCTGTACTATATATACTATATAGAAATATTAATGTGAAAAATATCAGATTTATAGCAATACATGTGGGGGCCTGGTGGATCACTGGTAGAGCAGTGGGTTTGGATGCAGAATTCTGTCGGTTTGAATCCCAACCTACTAGGTGTGGTCCCACCAAGGGTCATCTTGGTGTCGGTCCCAAGCCCATATAAAAATGGGAGGGTTGTGGCAGGCAGGGCATCCGGCCTAAAAACTCGAATCAACATGCGGTACGTGTTCTGCTGTGCTGACCCCAAAACCTGTTGATCTATAGCAATACATGTCAGGGAGAGTTGTTGGTGTGACAGTATTCAGTTGAATATCACTAAGCGATGGGAATGGCAAAACATTACAGCTTTGAACGGCATCTGCTATTGGGAAATGATATGCCACTGAACAAAGCAGATCAGAAGTGGTATGTCTTAGTCACTTTTCTGTCTTTGTGCAGCTGTTACTGTCTTTAGTCTGATCCTCTTGTGTCCCCCTCCAGGTTTTTTGCAGGTGGGTCAGAACGCAGTGGGCAGCAGATCGTCGGACCCCCCAAGAAGAAAAGCTCAAATGAAGTGGTGGAGGATCTCTTTAAAGGAGCCAGGGAGCATGGAGCTGTGCCTCTGGACCGTAGTGGGAAAGGGCTTGGAGAATCCAGCAAAGTCAGGGTAAAGTGAAGCCAACAGGGAAAATGTTGTCTTTTTTTAATTAGTTTTTTCCACAGCTGCTCATGTTGGTCACATCTTTCAAAATACTTTTTCTGTGGTGCGTCTATAATTTGCTGCTCTTCGAACTGGATGCTGAGCAGGTTATTTAACTTCTTTTCATGTTTGTAACATTGTCATCTTGTGTTTTTTTTTATGGACTTCTCTCATCACATAGGCCTTTGGTGGCGGTGGTTACAGGCTGGGAGCAGCTCCTGAGGAGGAGTCAACTTACGTAGCTGGAGAGAGGCAAGGCTCCAAAAGCCACCAGGATGTGAGTAAAGATGCTCATAGGTCCTGCTTCTTATTTTTCTCATGTCTTGCATAATATCCTGGATCTTGGGAACTAGTCAACCCCCTGTAAGTGGCTGTGTAGCTTCTAAAAGGATGTGATTGTTCAACCAAATATGTGTATACACATACAGTATTGTTGTGTAAAACTCAAAGAAAAAGACAACCATTTGGATTGGCCTAAAAAGTGTGTGTGTGTGTGTGTGTGTGTGTGTGTGTACATGTGGTGCTTAAACTGTGGAAGACAGGTTTCAGTCTGGATAATGGTGAACTTAGAAACTACAGTGATCCGGGAAATGCCAACTTCCTAGAGGCAATCAGAAGAGGGTGAGAATATTCAATTATATAAATGTTCATTTGAGTCCACTTTTTGTTCTTCCTGTAAATATGAAGGATGGAGTTGAACTTAAAAGTGAATCACCTATTGTAGCAAAGACTTTGTTGTTGTTGAGATCATGTGATTAAGCTATTGTTCATCTATTGTTTGCAACCCTGAAGGGAGATTCCCCTGGAGCTCAGACAGCGTTCTCGAGGGGGCCAGGTCAACCTGGACATGGAGGACCACAGAGATGAAGACTTTGTAAAACTCAAGATGGCCTTCAAGGCCTTTGAAGGTGAAGGACAGAAATTGGGAAGGTGAGACTGATTAGATTAATTTTACTACGCATGTTTTTTATATTGTGTCTTCTCTGAAATGTTACAGGCCAGAACACAGCAGCAGGATTCAATGCAAACCACAAAGGCTGGAAAACCAGTAGTACTGGTTTTCACCGGTACTACTGGTTTTCCAGTGGAAATCATCTTTAGTCTTAGCATTGACTGTCTGCATGGGCAAATTTCAGAATCGCTGACTGTAAATGGTTGTGATAGAACTTTTGTACCATAAAATTTTGGAGCACATTAAGCTTTCAGTTTTAAAACTTTAAAACAATCCTAATAATAAGACATATTTATGTCCAATTTGTACAACTATAACTTTCCAGATATGCACTTTCAGGATTCATACTTATTAAACTTTAAATGGTACACGTAAGATGGCTCTTCAGAGCGTTCTTAAAAGTTAAACAAAAAGTTCTTTCAAAGTAAAAGTAAAGGATAAGATATATTTATCAAGCTGCTTGATCCCACTTAGACCAAAGTTAAAGATTAATCTCTTAAAAGCTCATGAATTTTCACATGAAGGCTTAAAGCAGGAATATGTGGTATCTTGGTCCTTAAAACAGCATAAAACTAACTTTAATTTACAGATGTCTTAACTTCTGTAGATAGAAATGTCGGTCATACATTTTTGTTGTATGATGTCAGAAACTATTGAAAGAAACAGATAATTTACAGCTCTTAAAACTTTGCACTTTTCTTGTGTTCAGAAAGTATTCACACTTAACTTTTTCCACATTTTGTTATGTAACAGCATTATTCCAAAATGGATTAAATTCATTATTTTCCTCTAAATTCTACAAACAATACCCCATAATGACAACGTGAACGAAGCTTGTTTGAAATCTTTGCAAATTTATACAAAATTCTCTATATAAGGTCCCACAGTTAACCGTGCATGTCAGAGCACAAATCAAGCCATGAAGTCCAAGGAATTGTTGGTAGACCTCCAATTGGAGAGACAGAGAGAGAGAGAGAGAGAGACAGAGACTTAAAGAAGAACAACCACCACATGGTGGTGGCAGCATCATGCTGTGGGGATGTTTTTCCTGGGAGACTAGTCAGGATCAAGAGAAGATGAATGCAGCATTGTACAGAGACATCCTTGATGAAAACCTGTTCCAGAGGACTCTGGTCCTCAGACTGGGGCAGCAGGTTATCTTTCAAGCAGGATAACAACCCTAAGCACACAGGCGAGATCAGAAAGGAGTGGCTATGGGACAACTCTGTGAACGTCCTTGAGTGGCCCAGCCAGAGTCCAGACTTGAAGATCTCTGGAGAGATCTGAAAATGGCTGTGCACCGACGCTCACCATCCAACCTGATGGAGCTTGATAAACTGCCCAAAAATAGGTTTGCCAAGCTTGTAGTTATATACCCAAAAAGACTTGAGGCTGTGATTGGTGCTAAAGGTGCTTTAACAATGCAAAGGCGGTGAATATTTCTGTTCATGCGATATTTTTTTTTCATTTTTAATACATTTGCAAAGAGTTCAAACAAACTTCTTTCACGTTGTCATTATGGAGTATTGTTTTGGTATTGTAGAATACTTTCTGGATGCACGGTACCTGAAGCTGGTTTTTCTTAGCTTGTAATCTCTAGGCATTTTGGAGATGCATGGTTTTCACCAGACAGCAATGGCAAGTTGACGAATAAATTAGAAAACCGTTGTGCTAAAGATAAAGGAGGTTACATCACGTAAATAAATGCAGACAGTAAAGTTGCACTAAAGGTAATGGCAAACAAAATTAGTACCAACTTGACTTGTTTTCTTTGCTTTCCTGATAAATGCCAAAAAGTGCATAATGCTATCAAACTTGTAATTGAAAATAAAATGCTGAAACAGTTCTAAATTTTACATATTTGTTCAGCCAATGTACTTTCATTATGACCATAGTTTGTATTATTGTAGTCCCAATAACTTAAGACGTTCTCTCCTTTTTCGCTCTGTAGTGCCACCCCAGAGTTGGTTTCAGTTCTAACCACCAGCGAGCAGGACCAGGCCGCCAACGAGGCACAAGCCAGTGGGTCTGTCAACCTTGACCCCTCCCAACCCGTCACTAACATTCAGATCCGGCTGGCCGACGGTGGCAAGCTGGTCCAAAAGTTCAACCATACCCACAGGTGATTGATTAGCGCTTTTTACCTCGGAGTTGACATGAAGAGCTGTGCCTGTTTAGTCTGTATTAAGCCTCAATTTTTCCCACAAGGTAAATCTATTTTTAACTAAGCTCTGCTTTATGTTTAAGACGGGTTAAAACCTGTGTTGTTTGACTGCACAGGAAGACATAGGAGTGTCTTCCTGTGCAGTTTGAGGAATGTGTTTTAAACACGGCAACAGATAGGAAGGACAAGGGTCACATGTTGAGATTTAAACAGTAGCTCTGTCAAAACAACCGAGGGAGGTGTATTAACTCTTTTAGGATTACTGTTTCTTATTGTCTGGATCAGCTGAAGTTGATGTGTTTTCCTACCCCCTCAGGGTGTCTGACTTGCGCCAGTTTGTGGTGGCAGCCCGGCCTGCCATGGCCGCCAGAGAGTTTGTTCTCATGACAACCTTTCCAAACAAGGAGCTGACGGACGAGAGCCAGACGCTGCAGCAGGCCAATCTCCTCAATGCTGTCATTGTGCAGAGGCTTCAGTGAGTTAGAGGGTAGGTGGGGGATGAGGTGTATCCCCACCTTGTGGTGTGGCTGAACAACTGCAGCCATGTGGAAACTTCTGCTCCTGAGGGAGGAGAAAACACAGACTTACCGATGGACTAATTTCTGATTTATTTTTTTTTCTAAAGTGAAACATAGCATTGTGCTCCCTAGGGCCCCACTCTCACCCTCCACCCCCTCCGTGGTCTGTGGTGGGCAGTAATGAGTGGAAACTAAAAAGAAAGGAATAGATTTCATTTAGGAGCTGTTGGAAAGCTGCAGATGCTGTTCAATTGTTGTAGATTTAAATCCAAATACATGGCAGCAGTCCAGCTCTCTGAAGAGTGGTTTGTTTGCAGAGATGCTCACTAAGCCTGGCTCCATTAAAACTTGCTCGCCACTTTTTGTTTTCTATTAACCTTAATTTGCTCTAGCTGTGTTCAGGTGCTGGAGCCTCAACAGATCAGTGGCAGATTCTGCTTGTTTCTGCCTCAACAGCACAAACCAGAAAGAATATTAATCTCGTTGAGGTTAAAATGCAAGTTGGCATGGTTTTGTACAAGTTCCCATTTTCCCCCACTTGTTCTACTTGGTGAGAGAAGTGTAACGATGTAACAAATCATTTAGGCTTTCATTTTCTTCAAACCAAGCTAAACCAGTAGCCTTATGCTCCTTCGTTCACCTCCACGACCACACCCGTCCCTTTGTTCAAATGAAGATGGAATAATTCTTTTTAAAACAGACTTGTTTTCCCCTTCGCAGATGGTAGGATTGTCCCAGTTACACAGTGTCACTTAGATATTGTGTAATGTTACCGCTAAACATGGCTTTATTATAAAACCAATGGATGAACAAAATAACTAATAGATTGTAAACACTGATTTGTAGTAGTGGAAGTAAATGCCTGTGCCACTGACATCTTCTATGCATCATGGGGCAACACTGAAATATGTTTGGACCTCTGGTAAAATAAATTCATTTTATGGTTGATGTACAAAGAACTTGTTGTCCTGTGTTTTTTTTTTTTTTTTTGTTAAGAGTTTGAGATGAGAGACATCTTTACCATGTTGGGAAAACCTAGTGTAATTGTGTGCAAATACAGAGGTAGACAAATTATTGTCACCCTGTCACTCAAAGAAGAAGAAACATTATTTTCTCAAATGATTTGAAACTGACAAAAGTATAAAAAGAGAACAAGAAATAAAAATCACTTTATTTTTGATTTGGGTCCTGATTTTAATTAAATATTTTAAATAACACAACAATGGCCAAACCAAACAGAGTAACTGATAATATTGAAGATGTGATGCTGATTACAGGGAACTTATTTTGAAAGTATCACAGCCAGCTTCATAAATCATTGATGCATAGTTCTTTATTTTCTTTGTCATATTTATACCTCCAGCATATTTTACTGCTGATGACGTGTGTTTGCCCATGTTTTACAGCTGTTTGTACTCAACATGTGACTGAGGAAACCTGACAATTTTTTATTTTATTTATTTTTTGTTCAGGAGCCAAACGGGTGGGGGTGGGTGGGGGCTGTTAGGGGTTAAGTGTCCTGCCCAAATGTTTTCCTGTTACTGTTGATCTGCCAATATTGAACATCGGGTCCTTCAGTTATTCTAAGCACTCGCTGTCATTGGACTCTACAGGAAGGAAGATGCTAATGTTCCTATGGCTGCAAATTGGCCCTTTTGACGTAAGCAGAGAGTATCTGGGTGTCAGCTGGGACAGCAAGACGCTTTGACTCAAAGCCATTCACCTAAATTATAGACCATTTTCTCTCTCTGATTTTTCTCTGTGCCAGGGCACTATAATCTGTGTCGCTTAGAACTTTTGTATTTTTTTATTTCCAATTATTGTAAGACTTGACTTTTTCTTATATTTCTTAGAAATAATAATAATCCCTCAAACCTCCAATATGGGGTAAATAATGTAACAATCTGCTTGTGTGACTGCACCTGTGATAGTCTAATGATACAGATGTCAACGAGACTGAATTACCAGCCAGGCCACGCAGGCAACTCCCCAGGTTTGGTAATATATGCTGTGTAATTGATTTGCTTAATCAAATCTGCACCAGTAAAGCAGTTATTGGGTGGAAGTCTCACGACAATCTAGTTTTAGGCCTTAACTGTATCAGCTCACATCGTGGTCTTTTGTAATAAGGTTTAACCTATCGATAACTAATTACAAAACAGAAAAAAAAATCCCATTTTGCTTATTTTGTTTGACAACAAGTCAAAACTTAAAAGTGCTGAGTTCACTATCACAGAAACAAATGGGACGACACAGGGAGGACACTTTTTTTTTAAGCATCAGTAAATCAGGAATAATTAATGCTGGATCTGTCCAACTTTAACATGTCTTCTACTAATAAAACTGACCTTTCTGAAAATCGGTTGTGTTGCTAATAGACACAGAGCCACTGTGGCATTACATCACTAGACTGGATATCTGTTGCCGATGTCTATAATTTAGTTCTTCCCTGTCCAACAGAACAATTTAAATATCCCCAATGACATTCTTCCTATCAGCAATTGTCAAATCCTGTCAACTTCCAATTCAAACGTGTTTGGATTTGAGTTTTATCTGCAATAAAATTCTTTCAAGGAAAAAGTCCTTTTTTCCAAATATCTACAGTACAACCCCTTGCACATTTGACCAGGAGAAATGCTGTTATGGATATGAAATATTGAATAACAGGTAGGAGTGTGGTTGGACTTCTGCCAGCTCAGAATGATGATGACATTAACACAACTCTTTTCTGACTGATCACACTGGCAGCACTTCAACTAGCCTGGTGTTTAAAACAATCCTCATTCTCTGAAGAAGCTGGTACCACCTGGAAATGTGAAACCAAAGGCTTAAAGACAGATTTCACCAATTTTTAACTTTCCACCCATATCTTGTGTAGGGAGAACATGTACATCAATGCTTTTAAAAAGTCCTCTGGCTTCCTTATGTTAAAATATCTCTACACTTTTAGCTGAAACAAAACACCTCCTGATGACATCATTGGGAGTTTTTCATCTTCAAGGGCACAGACATCATCTGGAAGAGCACAGTGACAAAAACTACGTCCTATGCAGTGTGAGGATTGACAGGAGTCCCAGACTTCCTGAAGTCCACCACCAGTTCCTTTGTTACTGATGTTGAGCTGGAGATGATTGCGGACCAGTTAACAAAATGTCCACCACTGATCAATACATGATATCTCCACGCTGCACACATCCTACAACGTCAGAAAACTTCTGACGTGGCACCTGTGGTGAAGCTCTTTGGGGGGGGAGGTGAATATGAGGCCCATCAAATCTATTGAAAAAGGTGTTAAACTCTTTAGCCTGTCAGTCCATCAGTGTTCTCGCCATGTGTCTCACGGAGTGTTTTCCAATCCGTGGCCTCAAAACATCCCTGCAGGGCATTTGTGGCCCCCTCAGACCCTCTTTTCACTGTCTTGCTTTTAAAATAATTTAATCCAGTGCAATAATTTGGCCACAGCCGCCAGGGGGCTCGTCGTCCCCCTGAAATCCGTGTGTACGGATTTTACTTTGGAGGCGGTGGGCGGAAGTGTGGTTGTATAATATGAGGGATTGACGCTGGTCTCCCTGCAGAGCGGCACAGAGACAGACAACTGAGAACATCCGCTGGAGGAGCAGGCAGGCAGAGAGACAGACAGACTGCGGGAAGTGTTGCCGGGCGCACCGATACGATGGGAGTCGAAATCGAGACCATAACCCCAGGCGATGGTAAAGCGACTGCACGCAAAGGGAAACGTGTTTGTGTCCGTGACTAAATGCATGTTTTTGACGCTTGTCTGTGTGCGTGTGTCCAACCACCACAGCCGCAGAAACACCGCCTTAATTGCGTGCGTCCTTTATATTAAGCGCCTCTTTGGTTTCTCCACAGGAAGGACTTTCCCCAAAAGAGGACAGACGTGCGTGGTGCATTATGTCGGTGAGTTTCAAATAAGAAAGTTATTGCTCTTAACGCATGGAGACGTTCTGCACATTTAGTTGCTCCCGGTGGTTGTGTCCACTCGCCGAGGCCGTGCGAGTGGAGTGACGGCTGCGAGCAACTGTCTGCTGCACGCGTGTGAAAAACATCCAAGCGCACAATCCTGAAAGTGTCGCTGCGAAAGCTGCAGATCCTCACGGGAACGTCGCGTTGCCGTGACACAAGAGTAGATTTGCAAACGCAGTAGATTGTCTTAAACTATTCCGAGCACACTGTTGTTTAGCCTCAAATCCTCCATGCTGGGATTTCTCACTAGGGCAAAGAAGCACGCTGCCAGACACCGAGTGGGCTGCGTGAATGTTTAACCCCTTCCCCACATTGCCACTCTTAGGACGAGCATTTGGTCCGAGATGTGATAACGTGCTTGTGGTGGTGTGTCCCGCGGACGGGGCTGTGGATTCATCACTGCGTAAAATAATGCGCGCTCCAGTTTGGGGCCAAGCGCTCGGTTACGGTCTCATCAAGACCAGTGGATACTGTGGGGATTCGTCTTGTCTGGAGAGATATAAAAAAAAAAAAACGGGAGACACAGATGGGGTTCGCCGCCGGGTTCTCTCAGAGGCCCCAGACAGACAGACAGAGGGACCAGACAGTTAGGGTTTAAATCCCGTCTCATTCCCAGCGCGCTTCTGTCATTGTTGGAGTTGTTGAGCGGATTATAACCGTCTGGGCGACGGAAATAACGGCAAGACCGATGTATTTTGTCAAATTGTCTCGAGAGACTCAAACGGCATTTGAGCTGTTTTCACGAGGTTCTTCACTAAATTAATCGTGAAGGCTCCGAACATCAGTTTTGGCTTTCAATTCTTCTTTGTGTCACAGTGATGCACATACGGCAGCGGTGGTTATTGTGATTATGCACTGATAATCTCATTTATTAACATAAGAAGATAACAATCCAGAGCCTAAACCTACACTGCACGTTCAAGATATTCAGATTCCCATCATAAAATAATGGGACATACGAATTCTTCACAAGCTGCAACCACTGATTCTTTACTATTGTTTAGTTATTTTATACATTTGCTACGTAATTCTAGTGCACCGCGAGGCTTTTTGCAGGCTGAGCTGAAAAGCTCAGGATGCTCAACATGATGTTTGTGTTCAGCAGATATGTGCAGTTGAGGCAGGACGAAGATTCAGGTTGTAGCTAAGGTCAATGAGACTCATGCTCCGATGCTCTGTAGGGAACATGATGTCTATACATAATTTCATGGCAACCAGGCGATTAGTGTGTGACCCCCCCCCAGACAGACTCTAGCCTGAAATGTATTAAATGTCACTACAATTTAGATACAACGCAGTACAGATTTCAGTTTAAATAGAGAACTGATAATGAAACGTTTGGCATCAGCAGCAACACTGGACTTCAGATGGCTTTTGCTCCCCGGCGTGCCAGGCCGTATATTTGGCTGCACCTGTTCTCAGTTTGGCGAAGCTGGTCTCAGCCTGGTCAGATAACGGCTCTCTCTGTAACACAAGCCTCTTTGCTTCAAGATTATGTTACTTGAAGTAAGACCCAGTTTGGGCCCTGCACGTTGACATAGCTTTTATTTCCTCCTAGGCAAGAGCCTGCATTTCTTTCCCCCCTATCACACAAACTGCAGGATTTCCTGTCTGGGCAGTCTCCCCTTCCTGTCAGCCTACAAAGCAGCCTTTTTAAATGGGACATGAAACACGATACTGTTACACAACCCTTTAAAAATGTAGACACCCGAGTGAGATCAAAACTTGGAATTGCTGTGTTCATTTATTAATTTTTTTTTCTCTTATTGCTGTCAGCAGGAAGTGGTTGGCGTGAGAAAATGTCAGCACTGTGATGTTTGGTGGTGGGAAAATCAGCAAACTGCTGCTTATTGCCTTTGATACTTGGATCGGACCTTTCAGCTCTGACAGTTCCACTAAGCTGCTATCTATACGTCCACAGGAGGACAGGACACCCACTCCACTGTCTAGATTAAAGGTTGCATCTTGCCAGCCGCCCCCTGATGTGCCCAACATTATGTGCAATGTTGCACCTTCTCCCACACACACACACACACACGCACTTCCATCACCCCACACTAAACCATCACACACTCGAGCTGCCTCGCCGGCGCTAATAACAGTAATAGTGCTGGCAGAAATAGTCTCCAAGGGGTGCTATTCTGCGGATTGATGCATGCGTTTTCCTGGCTGGCATGCTGAAGCCCACCCTGTAGACAGCTGCAGCGGCTATTTGTGAGATCCTTGGAATCCCTTCATTTGTGCTCTCAATATACACACAGCAGGGAAGATGGATGCCAGACAAGCTCGGAAGTTATACTTGTTTCTAGCGTTGTCTGTTTATTTCCTGACTGTGCACCTCTGTCTGCCGTCTTGTTCGTAGGCTCCCTGACAGATGGCCGCAAGTTTGACTCCTCTCGTGACAGGGACAAGCCTTTCAGGTTCAAGATCGGCAAGCAGGAAGTAATCCGAGGCTGGGAGGAGGGCGTAGTGCAGGTATGCTGGAGAACTGAAAGCACACAACAAATGTAAAATCAGATTTATTTCAGTTGGCCTTTTGTCTGCCTGGTGACCGCATACATATTTTGGCTGCTACACTCATTCAACATCTCTGTTTTGAGGTCTTACAGTGCATGCAATGCTCTCCCTTCAGGCGGATTGTCGCCAGTTGTGATTCAGAGGGACAAATAACTGGAAGTGCAAGACATAAGACACATTATTTTCAGCCGATACTGTTGTTAGGCCATTTGCTGAAGTACATTCTTTTACTGACATGGCTCAGTTAACAAGTTTTCACTCAAGGTTTCCATTAACTCTGAACACACTGGGTGAGTACGACATGGAAACATTTCTATATCTCACGCAAGGTCTTGCAGATTTGTGGTAGTGTAGCTTCTTGACCTGCTTATAAGTATATCACTGTTTAATATCTCAATGAGGCATCTATTGAAAAGCTTTTGATGGCAGATTTCGATAAAAAAAAAATGGATCAGTATCAGTAGGGGGGCTGGTGACTCAGTGGAAGAGCATTGGGTTGGGATGCAGAAGCCCGAATCCCACCCCACCAGGTGGCCCTTGGTCGCTGGGCGGGGGCTAATTAACTAACTTCTAGAGCTGACAAGCTGTTCCATGACGCCCGATGTCTCTTTTCTCTCTCCTCCATTTGTGTCATCTGCATCCTCCTACCTTAAGATGAGTGTTGGTCAACGGGCCAAGCTGACCTGCTCGCCTGACTATGCTTACGGAAACAAAGGCCACCCGGGCATCATCCCTCCTAACGCCACCCTCATCTTCGACGTTGAGCTTCTGGGTTTGGAATGAAACAAATTCACAGCCGATTTCTTTGTTTTGTGTAAGTAATTTGTTGGCCACAGTTGGTTTTGGAAGTTTGGGCTACAAATGAATTTTTTCCTAAGGTCCTACGTTGTGCTAGAAAGTGCCACAAAAAAGTCTGAAATACAGTAGGTGGTGATCAGAGGTGGCTGAAGTACAGAAATTCAGTACTCAAGTAAGTAAGTACATGTAAATGCCTAATAAAATGCCAGATTGATGCCTCGTCGATAAGGTTTATGCAGAAAACAAAAAGTTTAGGACTGTTAAGTTTCATTCAAAAGTACATTCAGGGGGCTTCACAACAGCAAAACTACATTGTTGGAAAGAAGTACAATGTACCAACAGCAATCTGTCTATTAGTTAAGAAGCCAGTGAGCTCAGTTGCTTAGGCAAGAAGTCCAAGCAGTTAGCTGTTGACTCCTGTCCCACATCTGTCTGAAAACATTCCTCTTTTGTGCAGCTGTTATACAAGCTGAGTGGATGAGGAAACAGAGCTACGTTCACTTTCTCCATTTATTGACAACCTCTGTCCCTCAAAGCTCAGTACAATCAGGACGGCTTGTAATTATAAGGTTTACCAAAGTTGAACTCAACACCAAAGATTCACAGGGGTTTCCTTTGTTCTCTGCAAGAGAATCAGATGATAGTCCTGTGCGCACTGGTATGCACCCAAAGCCTAGACGTCTGGATCTTCATTTAGCAAAATCGTATAGTATATTTATTCAAAAAGTGGACATTATATATGTAAGTCCGCAAGCAGCATGTTTCTTGTGGCGGCCTCGTCTGGCTGTTGTACGCAGGAACTTGGCAGTCAGCCCCAAATCACATCACCTTAAAGTAATTATATGGTTCAGAATAGGTCAATGTCACTGGATGAACAACTCTATGCAAAAGTTTTTTGCAATTCCAAATGTTTTCATCTGTAAAAAATCTACATAATTAAATGCTGTGAAATGACTTGAGGATTTGTTCCCTCAAGCATGGTGGAGTTATTGTAATTGAAGCTCTGATCGACTGATTCGCTTTGTTGAAACGAACCAATCAATCAGTTGAATTCAAATTCACCATTTAGATATGTGTACTACTGTCTACTACATTTGTATAGTTGTTGCGTTTTATTTTTACTACACAAAGAAAAATGAGCTTGGAGAGAAAAAGTGGATATGATGGCGCATTAAAAATTATGCTGTCGCGCAAACGACTCAGATTTCAGGGCAGCCTTAAAGACGTCCACTGTGTTGGCTGCAGTTAAGCGAGTTTAGTTCCTCCACAAGCTGATCACTACAGCAAAATGACTAAACCCTTCGGATGTGAGCACCGAGCTACATCGGAGGATTTTATTTGTACTTAATCCGGATTTTTCCTACTTTTTGTCTTCACAGGTGACTTCCTACCTGGGTGACCTGGAGAGAAGCTAGGAGAGTCTGCAATTGATTCTATAAGAGGCTTCAGTCTGTAGTTCCACTACTTATTTCATCAAACATGTTTGTGTTATTTTGTCTCTGTGACTAAGTTAATTAAAATTTTCCAAATTTTCATATCCTTTCTCTTAAAAACTATGGGCCATAACCTTACAAAGTTCCATGTTCTTAATCTTGATTTTTTTGTTTTTATTTTTATTTAGTTTTTGGAGCTTTTCGTTGTGTTTTTTTTCTGGAAGTGTTTGGTAGTGCATGGTTACACTGAGAAGTACAAAATAGCAATGAATCACTAGCAGCGGTGTTAATCTGTAGCGAGTAAATGCGTTCGAGTATTGTAATGTTCCAGAGCTGGGGCTTGTTTTATGACAGAATCCAAAAGTATAATCATAGAAAATGAAAAGCACACATTTGCATCAGAAAAGTGAAAAGTGTTTCGGATTGACGGATAAGGTGTAGTGTTGAGTTTAGTAGCCACCTGTAGTGCGATGTCTAGTTGTTAATGGAGGCCTTAATGGTGCAATGCAGGACCTGAGTTTGCAACCCCACCATGTTTTCTTTTATTGTTTAAATTGGTAAGTGAAGTGTGAGCTCCACAGGGCTAATGGGCACAAAGGAGAACCAATCACAGTTCTAATGTGTGTCTAAATATTCTGACTGCGCACACAGATACTACCTTGCCCTGTCTGCATGGAAACCTTAGTATTTACACTTTGATAGCTTTGCATCCGTATCCATTTGCATTGATATTGCCTTCTTCTGCTCTGCCACATCTTTAAACCCCATTTAAAGCCATACACAGGTCAGGTGTTTAATTTGAGTTTATTTATTTCTACAAAAAAAAAAAAAAAGGGGGAATGCTTGAAATTTACAAAAAGGGGGTTGAGGAATCGATCGAATTGTGACCTCCCCCAACTTTATTTTGTGTAAAAACTTCAATTGTATTTTTCCGATGCCAACTTTCTATCGCTGACAATTAACAAAGCTAATGTATTACCTATGATGATGGGTAGATCTTTTTTTTTTTTTTTTGTTATTTTCAGTTTTTGCCAGCGTCAGTTGTTTGCTACGCTGCCCAACTAAAGTCTCTGTTGTGGTAGAAAACCAAATGCTGACATCCTACTGGTTTTTGTATCGCTAATAACTCTCTAATAAATAGTTAAAATGGATTTTGAAAGAATGGAAATTCTTACCTGGCTGTCAGATATTGACTATGTCTATCAATTTTACACATTAGCCAAGCTGCAACTGGTGTGGCAGCAGTCCACCTCTGTACTGTGTAGTTAATGTGCTGATACGTTACTGTATGCAGGCTAAACCAATGATGACATATATATATAAAATAAACAAAGTGCTCTCCACTTGCCTATATCGAAGTATTTTCTCACTTCTGAATTAGGAGTACATAATTAAAATGTGTGTCCAGCCTTTAGATTTTTGTACGCAAAGTAAAGTGAGTTTTACATTACTTTTTAAATTTTAGATTTAAGTTAAGACTATTACACTGAACCAGGTAATGCGCTTAATTAGAACAGCAGAAGAACGTAGAACAGCATTTTTGAGGTTGAATCTTTTTGTTGTGTTTGTTGGTGGATTAACCTGTTTTCTGGCCCCGAAGCCGTGATCCTACACAAGAAGGTTCAAGTGACTGTAACAGTGCATAGTCACATTACAAGTCAAGTAGCTGACATACAGTGAACCTCTGGCTTTTGTTGCCACTGGCCACTTTATTGTGATTCATTGCATTGTATATTCAAATCCTGATTTATTTTGGAAAAAGTTCCTGCTAAAAAGAGCGAAAGAGGACTTTGTTTACAATCAACAGCTTCACGTGTATCCTCTCCGACCTTCAAAATACAACGCCCAGACCCATCAGTTCCGCACTGGTAACAATGCCCAACAAACAATCAGCCCTATGAGCTGGCAGTTATTAAAAGACATTTCAATACTTCTGAAACAAGGAGACCATTACAACAAAAGGGTTTGAATGGGAACAAGTCACTTTACCTCATATGGAACTATTGGATTGTGGGAGGTCTCTGCCGTGTATTAATGTCTCCAGTTCAAGGACAACTACTTGGAGCATTTTTGTTTTGGAATTTTGTGCATCTGCATTGGTTGTTGGTCATTGTTGCTATCTAGTTTCTTGGAAACCTACATGGACTGAAAATGAACTGGTGAAGAAAAATAACCACTGGGAATTGGTCTGTGGCCATAGATTCTTATTAAAAACAGTCCTAGTGTTTGTCAGGCAGTGAGAGGAATACAGTAAATAATTGTTCCTGGGAAAAGGCTTGTGGTTATTTCTTCAGGGCATTGTAAACATTTAAGGGGCTTGTCGTTAATGGGCTGCCAGCTTATTAGTTACACCAAATCTAATGTGGTCTAATCAACAAGCCTGCAATAAATCCTCTCTTAGAAGATGATATTCAACAAATTTGTTGCTATGGTTTTAGGAAATTGTTGATTAAAATGAACAAACATTTTGGAGGCTGTAGATTGTGCTGCTGTTGAACTGTGTTATACAAAGAAGCATTTCCATTTTTCAGCATAGCATAACTGATAATTGAGTGGACAAAATATTGAAAACATCTACCAGTTTACCACTACAATTCAAAAGTGAAACATCTCTAAAACACTTTTAATAAATTCCCATTCGCCTAATTTGGTTCTTAAAGTGCGGCTTGACGATTGATTTGTTAATAGAGAATAAAGCAATATTGTGCTCGTGCTTTAAATATATGCAAGAAGAGAAAAAAAAGAGAAAAGCAAAGTGAGTTGAACATTTAAAGGGCGACTTCACAGACACTGAACTTGCTCCCTATGATTCTATAATGAATATGTGAATGGTAGCAAACGTCCATGTATTAAAATATCTCCTCACCTTTATCTGAAAAACTCCTCAGGATGACATCATCAGGAGGTGTTTTCAGTTCAAATGGTGTCATCTGAAGGAGCCGGTTGGCGAAGACTGCATTGTCCATAATACGAGCAACCAAATTACATCATTACAGCTGAAAAACTCCTCCAGAAGATAAGAGTGATAGGTTTATGTATTTAGTTCCGCTTAAAATATGAACCAGTTAACGGTAAGCAACCCTGCACTTATCTAGGCTTGGGCATAAGGACTTTGGCAATTTTAAACAGCCAAATAAATCCTGATTCGTACCAATACTTAAATGGTGAAACGTATCCAGATAAGACGAACAGAGCCAGGACCGACAAACTTGCCAGACACCACAAGTGTTGTTCCACAGGCCATCGAACGCAACCACTGAAACTCAAACAGTTGCTACATTGCTGCTCTTGTCAATCTTGGCCTCAGTCACTAGACCCCTAAACAAGGGGTTGTGTTAGAAACCTAATGCACCTTAGGTATAAATACATAAACATAAAGATATGATGATTATGATAAATTTAAAAAGTACAGAGTTGTCTGATTCACCCTTAGCTAACCACTGACAAAGTATCTCCACCAAGTTATGTAGGTCATGTCGCTTTTTCTCAGTTCTTTATTGACATTGTGTCATGAACAACGTGTCAACAAAAATCAGGCATTCATAAAATGTTTTATGTCGTGTCATAATGCCGATCACAAGATGCTGAGTCAACGCGCACACGACGGGTGCGAGGCGTGGCGTCCGACGTCACACATTGATGGCCGTGATGCGAGACGACCAGGAAGCCAGTAAGTGACATCACTGCTCAGAATTCCCCCCTCAGCACCGTTTCGGCGACGAAAAACACTGAACTAAACGAGTGTATTGCTTTGTCTGAGGTTTCTCTCGAGTGTTTACGCTGATTTTCACGACCAAGACATTAAAGGTGAGGCTGACTCAACTTTACACCGTTAAACGAAGCCCTCATTAGCGGCAGCGGTTAATGTTCCATCCAGGTTTAGTTTACCTAACATGCTAACGTTACGGCTAAGTGCAGTTAGCTCTTTGCGCCGGAACAAAGACGACGCGATTAGCAGCTCAGCTGGTTTTTATTTGCATTCATAATCACTTCGTTTTGTTCCAACTCCAGCTATCGTACAAGATTTGCTAGGTTATGGCCGTTAGGAAGCTAGCCACCTTCTGTGAATTGTTTTTTTTTTTTTTTTTTATGGCTGAGAACAGTGCGTTAACCATAGCTAACGTTAATTTGCAACAGTTTGTGTCGTAATGCAAGTTGCTATATCGCAAAGGCACAATTGTTGTTCCTTACTAAAAAGAATATAATAATAACGTTATGGGTTTGTCTCAATATTTAGAGATCGAGGAATCGCCTCGCTTGTTATACACACGCAGCGATTGAGCTCTGTCGTTGCAATTGGTGCAGTGGCTTGTTGTGGTTGTTTAATCAGCATAACTGCATATTGTTGTGGCTTGTGTAATGGGTACAGTAGAGAGGGTGTGGGTCACACCGAAGCAATGCAGTCACCTTGCCACTGCCTCTGTCTCTTTCCCAGTCATGCCAATAGACTGGAAGGAAGCTGCCAAGAAGGCCACATTCTTATATTTTAACCAATCCGTTCAGGCTTATTGAAGTTTGTACGGGCTGAGTAGCAATGAGGATTCAACTGCTCTCAGTGAAGGAAAACATTTATGGCAAATCTCTTTTCTCCTGCCTGTCTGTATACAACTGTGGGGAATTTCTGTAACATTTCAAATGACTCCAGGTGCTTGGTTATGTCATTGCCAGAACTGCCCAAACACGCATTTTTCCGTTTGTAGTCCAAGTGAGGGAGGACTATAAAGCGAGCAAACAAACACAGCTGAAAAGTAAACACAAGAGGTATTAAAATGCCTCCGTGTGTCCGCTAACACAATGAGGGGCTTGTTTGCGAGGACTGAGAATAGCAGAATAGAGTAGTAGTTGGAGGAGCTGGGGGAGTGAGATGTCGCAGTAATGTGATTTTGGTCAGAATGAGTTACTTCTTTTAGAGAGGTGATTCAGTTTTTCCTCACTGGTGTTAAAGTGGATGTTTGGCCACATGTCCGTCCATAGTTTGTACATGACATGTCAGTGTGGGTGCATGTTTGTGATGGTCTATATACTAGGAAGCATTTTAATTTTTGATGTGGATTATTATGACTTGGTATCATGTATTATTTATAGAAATGAGATGTCAAGGGCATTATCTAGAGTCATTATTTAAGTTAATCGGTTTTGTTTTTACTTGACTTAAGCTTATTTTTTTATATTGCTGTGCTATTGCTCTGCATAGCTTTTTGTTACTTATTGAGTAAGACAGGATTTCACATCTTGTTATTGTGACTCATAGTTGTCACAGGGTGGTGGATGATTTTTTTTTTTTCAAGTAAAGGTAGATGACTTGCTTTTTCAGATAAGTTTTTGGAACTTCTGCCTTTATTGTAGGGACAATAGCTTAAAATAGATTAGCGACTGAGCAATAACTGACCTTATCAAGTTTATCATATATTTGCCAAGATGCAACAAATGAAGCATCAAGTAAAATAATAATATTACTTAATTAAGATTACAGTTTTTTTGTTTTTTTATTCAATCATTTGTGGCAAGTTGCCAACTCAGTTTGTCCTCATGTTACTCTACATTAAGATGAGCGTCATTCAGTGAACTATACAAATTTATATTCAAATTTAGTTTCCTCTAATGTTATTTGGCATTTGAATAACTACAGTATACAAAAAAATTGGACTTTTTGCATGAATCTCTGATCATTTAAAGAAAATATGACCTAGAAGGAACGGGTAGAGTTTACTGGAAAGGAAGACAGTCGTTCTGTCACGAAGATAAAGAAAAGAAAGAAAGTACTTAAAGCAATGGCTTGAATTCTGACTGGTGAACCTTTGCTGCTTGCTCTCTCTCTGCCTGTTACTGCTGCCTGCTGTCAAATAAAGAACAAAAGGTCAAAAAAACATGTAAAACCAGACAAATGTATATATTGAATAAATAAATGTAGATCTGGTATCAGAGTGATACTTCATAGTAGAACATGGGAATTGATATCTGGAGCAAAACTGGTATGACTTGCCAAAATAATTGCTGTAGTTATTGAAGTACATTTTCAAACAAAAATGTATGAGTCTTAGATGTAGATATTATATGGTTTTCCTTGTCTTCAGTGAATAATAGATAAACCATTTTGACGGTTTATGGTTGTTGGACTGAAATTTTATAAATTGGCAAATAATCAAAGATTTATTAATTCATCTAATTGTAGATGAATTAATAATTGAAACACTTGCAGGAGATAGAAAATTGAATAGTGCACTTATACTATTATACTATGGCCAGCAAAGGTTCCCATCTTAATAAGTCTTGGAACTTTGCTGTTTGGTATTATAGCCCATTCCACCTTAGCAGTTTTAATGCTAACAGGAGCTGCTTTGTTCCTTATCACTTCTGGCACTAGTTAACATTAATACCACCTGGTGGTTTAATCCTGTGGTGGACGGGGGTCAGCATGGGGAAAATGTAATGCTGGCTATGAGTGACAGGTCAACTCACAGTGGATCCCAGCTCACTGCCTTCGCACTTTCTGTGGGTGGAGCTGTGTTGCCGCAGACCTCTCATTGCATCTACGCTGACCCCTGTTAGTAACACCACCAGTTGCAACTGATTGGCTAACGAAAAAACAAACAAATGAATTGTAATTACCCAACAGATGATATACTTAGACATGCCTCGACCTGTTTTTTGTTCTGTTTTTTTGAGCATATCTTCAGTTAATAACCGTAAGCTTTCATGTCCTCTTCTCGGTTCAGTGTGCTGTTTTGTTCGCATGATTTGGTAATGACCTCTCCTGAGACTAGTTGTGGTTGGAGGTTTTGTTAAACCCTCCTTCGGTGTGATGTGACCCGAGAGCCGTTAACCAATGCTTGTTATGTTCCCGTGTGTTTCCCCTTTAAACAGTGTTTGCTCCTGTAATATGCTCTGCAGCATTTTGTCCTTCACCAGTTGCTGTACTGTACTTGTGTATATATATGTATATGTATATGTATATAGGCCTCCTGTTTTTCAGTGTATAGTAATTGAACGTCAACAGAAATCTTTATAATGGAAACTGAGGAAATGGTGTTGCGCAATGCAGTTGAGCTTAAGAGCTGATGAACAAAACAGATGACTATTCTATACTTCTCCCTTTTTTTGTGCTACTTCTGCCCTCGGGTCCTCTCGTCTTATTCAGTTCTGTGACATGTGAGTCATTTGCAGCAAAAGTTTAAAGTCAGTCGCCCTTAACAACTTAGGTTCAACTAGCATAAGAAGACATGACTCAACTTTCCGCTCCAAAATGGATCAAATTCATTATTTTTAGTTCTACAAACACATACCACATAATAACAATGGGAAAGAAGCTTGTTTGAAATCTTTGCAAATTTAAAAAAAAAAAGGAAAAGAAAAAAATCACATGCACATAAGTATTTACAGCCCCATAATAACACACACACAGTCACTCCAGAATATGTATCTTATGTCATTATACAGGGGGAATCTGTGAGAAATAAGTCAGAGGTAGAAAAAGATCTGCCTATGTGCTGCAGATTTCCAGTATCCAGGTATCTTTAAGTACAAGTAGACTTGTTCCCTGATTACTTGAGAAACTTGGGTTCTCTGAGTAACCTGGTTACTGAAGTACATGTAAATGCAGTCATTGAATGAAGTGACTGTTCCGTTAGCAACAGTTTCTGATTAGAGTTTTCCCCATTTGACCAATTCTTTCATTTTTTCAAAATCTACTTACTGCAATTTATACACTTTATGTCCAAAGAAGGGATTCATTGTCATGTGTTTGCACTACCACTGCGTGGACACGTTATTTATCTCTCTTCATTAGTCACTCATTTATTATATCTACATGCCATTGAATGTTGGTTTGGTGAACAACATTTCATAGGTTTTGTCAGTTTAGAAAAGTAAAATATAGTGCCTACAGCTACACCGTTGGTTTTGCTTCTCAGTGGAATTGCTTAGACTGGCAACCTAATTCACATCATAGAGAGCAACTTGACTCTGTTAATCTAAAATGTAGCCTAATGGAGTTTAAAGGTAATTGATAACATGAAGGTAATGTGAGTATATCCCTGTCAGCAGCCTGACAAGGTCAATCTAACTGTTGTTATTCTGTACAGCCATGTCATGCTCCTTTTCCCAAGGTCCTGCACTCATGGCTCTTTGTATTTTCTCCTCAGCATGTCTCTGTATCCATCCCTCGAGGACCTCAAGGTCGACAAGGTCATCAAGGTAAGTGTTTTAGGGTCATTCGATCGTAGACAGACTATGTGCAGTTGAGTAGCTTTGTAGTAGCCTATGCCAGGTGTTACACCACTGGTTCATTCATCATTATGGACACTACACTGCCTCTCAAAACACTGTGGCTCAGAATTTTTCTGAAGTTTGAGAAAAAGGAATTTAAAAAAAAAATAATAGCGTTTATCAAGGGGTTGCCTCAAAATCATGTTATCCTGGCTTCCTGCTGCTTGGGATTTGACATTTCTTTGTTTAATCGGTTTGTTATGAGTCTGCCAAGCTACCTGAAGTCAACAAGAAGATATTGAGCACAAAATTCATTCAATAACCAAACATTCATTCTTAAAAGGACATGAATATAGCATGAATATAGTTGCCTGTCATCCAGTATTTGCCTTTTTATGTCTAAGTGCACGGCCACTTCACTGCTGCATGTAATTGCTTTCTAGGCCCAGGCCCAGTTTGCTCAGACTACCACCCCCATGCCAGCCATCACCGAAGGAACATACCAGCCTCAATCCGCTACTGCTGGGATGCCAGGGTCAAGTGAGTCTCTTTTATATATATATATATATATATATATATATATATATATATATATATATATATATATATATATATATATATATATATATATATATATATATATATATATATATATATATGCATTCTTGTCTCCACTCTGGAAAATGATCAACAGCTTGTGATTTTGCTTTCCTTGTTTCTAATGACAATAGTTTCAGTGTGTGGGTGGTCTGTGGTTATTCTTTGAAGGCAACACAAGAGCTGTTGTATTGGGTGCAATTAAAGATGTAGAGTGAGAGGACTGGGATGAGAGGAGGAGTTAAAGGGGTCTTTTGAGATCTTTTGAGAGTAAATGGAGTAAATGGGCCCCCCACAAAGGCTTTGTTTCCTATGTGTTTGTGACTTATTTCTGCTAAATATGTTTTTCTGTGTTTGTGGGAATATAAACCCAAACCAGGAGCTACACTCGAATGGAAGACAATAGGGACACACAAAAAAATAGCAATGGGTCAAAGATAGAGAGAAGTACATTCAGATATAAAAGAACACACTTGTTCTGCATATTTTCACTCATCTCTCCTCCTCTAATCATTTTCCCACTCACTGTGCTTCTCCTTTCTCTGTTTGGGTGTAAAGTCCTGTGGGATTTTGCTCTTTTGTTTTCACCTCTGCAGAGCTGGCTGTGAGTCACCATGGAGACTGGCTCTGGCAGTCACTCTGGGAGACGGCATGATGGGAGAAAGAAAGAGAGAGAGGAGGAGTTGATTTGAAAATGAAGGCAGAGGGAGAGAGCCATTGGAGAGATGGGAGGAGTTTGTTCTCCTGGTGTGAGTGAGAGAGAGAGAGAGAGAGGGAGGAGAGAGAGAGATGGGGACATTGACATCAGCTCTGGAACACAGCCTAGCCAGGTACTCTAATACTGTCAGCTGCAGTCGCTGCATTGAGATCAGCTCAACAACTTGACCTCTTTTCTCCCTGTCAAGTTTCTTAATCTAAAATATGTTTTTATTTTTTACCCGTTTTAAAGCAAGATTTAAAAGTGAGAATCAGTCAGTAGAGTGTCATGACTCCGAGTTCTCATTCACAGATTAATTTGGAAGGATGTGTTTGATTTCAAGCTGCCCTTTTTCAGTAGCGATAGCTCAAGGCTTCTTAGAAGAAAGGGGTCAGACATGGGATGAATTGCAAGAAGAGTGAACTAATATTGAATGGAATAAAAGGGCATAGTTCATTCTTAGGTCTGCAAGCATGAATAGATGTGGAGCAGGCATTTGTGGGAGAGGTGAATGAAAGAGAAAGAGCGCAACTGTTCTGGCTAGTTAGTCTCAGTCCTTCTGAAATAATAAAACCGATTCAGTGTTTTTTTTAATTAGGACCTTCTAGTGTAGGAGTTTCAGGGTAAATCATGATCAGCATTTTTCTAGCATTTGTACTCTTTCTGTTTGGACAGCATGTGGGTGCATTTCTCTTCCTTCCTTCTTTTTACCACTATCAGAGCCGTGTGGTGGGTGACCTCTCATTGCCTGGGTGGGGAGTTTGTGTGGTTGAAATAACTGACTCAACCCACGTTGACTTTAGATTTCCACCTGATGCAATCATTATACAGTCAGTGCTGTTAAAACAAATAAAATCATTGACTAATATATTGATGTCCGTATTTACTTGGGTTGAATTGACTGAGCTACTTTCTTGGTTGACATATATCTCTGATAAGTTCACTCAACCTACTACAAACTATTCAAAGAGGGGAATGCACCTCCACATTATTCATGAGGCTTGTAACTAGCATGTCCACAACACATATCTAATCTTTAACTAGCCTCCTTCATGTTGTAATAGTAGCTTGGTGATTGTATCATGGAAAAATCAAAAGCACTGATAACTAATCAGTAAGATGATGCATATTATTGACTGGTTACTACTACAGTGTTTTTCCAGACACAAAAAGAGGAAGAGGTGACACTCTCCTGGTCACATGCACGTATACTATGCTTCATACTTTGTAAATACATGTGCGATCAAAAATGTAAAAATAAATTTACACTCACATTCAGATAAGGACATTTTAAAGTTATAGTGCATGACTGCTTTTATTAGAGGTGTACAGCTACTGAATGCAGGTTTCAGTCCAGGTCCCATTTAACTTGCTTGTCTCAATATTGGGTAGATGAAAGTAAGAAACCTTTTACACACCACATACAGAAGATGTCAAATGTTGATGTATTTTCTCATTAACAGCCCACTGACTTCGGCAGCCATATGTCTGGCCAAACAGAAAGATCAATTATATAAAATATACAAAACCAAAGATTATTTTAAGGTTGGGGGCCTCAATCTTATGGAGTATTTCTTTAGTTCCAACTCAAGCAGAAAAAGTGACTTCTCTTGAAAATCCAGCAGCTGATCTCAGATCAGTTTCACAACCTTCCCGTTTTATTGATATGATTTTAATAACTCAGTAACATAACATAATGTGGAACATGTGCTGAGAAAACCTTTTGGATGCACTGTAAATAACTGGCTAACATGCATATTCGTGTATGCAAATATATAGCCACTGGCTGATTTAAGCTTGTGCTTATTTTCCTGTTGCCTCTGATTACTTCCCTTACTTGTTCTTTTTTTATTTATTTAAAAATTTTTTTAGCTTTGCAAGGATAAATACAGTAACTGTTGCTCTGCTAGAAGGGCAGCAGCAGCCTCTTGTTGCCAGAAAAGTGATGTAGTCATGCAGCAGGAAAGAAGACGTGAGGTAGTAAAACCAGAGGACCAAGCCTATTTATAGCCTTACAGCCCTTCTAAATAGAAGTTAGCTGGTTAATATTCTGACTCAAGCCGTACTTCCTCTCTGTGTTACCTCACCATCTGAGAGCTTCATGACTCTTAGCCTACAGTGTATTTCTATTTGGCTGGAAGGCGTTTTTATGTTTATTTTCTGAGTCAAGCTTATAGCACAACAGGAAGACCAAGATGAGGTGAGATTCCATGAGTCCAAGAAATGAAAAGAGATGCCAGGAAAGACTGAGCACACTGCAGCAGAGTGCTTATTATCTACAGTCTTCTAAAAGAGGGCTCATTGTAGCTCGAGCATGACCCTGCTCTGATGGACAGCTTGAATAAAATATCAATTGTAGGAATGAATTATAAAGGCGGAGAGAGCTGTTTAGCAGGGTTTGTACTTGCACAGTCAGATGGAGACTGAATGTTCCGTCCTTAATGCTACAATTTAGGAAAGAAACTGTCCAGTAGATGGATTAAGGCTTTGATTTTGCTTTTTGTTATGTATTGTTTTATGCACTATGTAGTCTGAAGGTCAACTCCTTTTCTCTTTCACTCCATCAACCACCTGCCCTCCTTCTCTTCCACCTGCTCATCCTACCTCCATCGTTGGCTACTTTTTACCTGCCTTTGCATTTCCCCAGGTTTGTATCCAAATCTGGAGGAGCTGGGAGACTACATGGGCCTGGCCCTCAACAGCGATGAAGTCCAGAGGAACCTAGCCCTGTTGCCTGTGGCTAACAATGTAAGTGATTGTGTCATGTGGAGGAGTGTTGTCCTGATTTTGGACATCATCCTTTTCACTTACTTCCTGAGGCTTTGTTCACAACCTCTGTGATGGTCTGACAGGTTGGGCTAGTGATAGTAAATGCCCAGGTATGACCATTTATTTTTAGATTTATGATATGAGATTTGAATGATATCTACGGTATGATGTTGTTTATAATGCTGTTTGTGATGTAGCAGAGTGTCATGTTCTACCCTTGTTCCAACAGGGGTGGACCATAAAATACTTTCAATGTGGTTGACCCCCTGAAGGGACAAGCCGAAGCCGTATATATTATATTAGGCAACTGTTGTAAGAAAAAAGGCTCTAATAAAACCACTGTTTGCTTCTTGCACAGCATTAAACATTACAGTCTAGCTAATGCACATAGTGGAGTTTTTGCCAAAATGCCAAATGTTTCCCTTCAGAGTTGGCAGATATTATATAACAGAGGGCAGATTTGAATTTGAAGTTACAATTCATTAGGAAACACAATGGTTAAAGCCTGTCACTGTCACCTTTCAGCTCTTATTGATGTTATAAGTAAAAGAAATGAGCCATGAACTGTATATGTATCCAAGCACAACAGTGCTGTGTTCCTGGAGATCCACATCGGTGAATGACTCACCACAGGCCCGGAGCAATGTGTGGGAGGGTGTGAGCTCTTCACTCCTCTCCAATCACTTGTGTCTGTGTATGTGTTGGTTGGGATTCTGCAGATGTCACCGAGCCCAAGCTTGTCAGCTGGCATTCACCCATCGGTTTTCTCTGCCATTTGACCATATCTTCACCTCCATCATTATTTTTTTTTAAAAATTTGTATTGTTAATGCAATAAAAAAATGTTAATGAAATGTTAAAAAAAGCAGCTTAAAGCCTTCCTAAACTCATTATTCACTTGTGGAGGATGAGAGAGAATGTGAGATGAATCTTCCCACATATCTGTTTGATGCAGAATTCCTTTTTATTGCCAGCTGAATTTTATTGTAAATTTCCTCCTTAATCCTTTCATCCTCTCATCCCCCCCCCCTCCCACCACAGCAAATGGCAGTGCCCTCCTCAGGTGTTGGGGGGATGGTGCGGCCAGTCACAGGTGCAGACGTTGGCATTCTGAGGGCAGAGATCCGCCCAGGGTTGCGGGAAATTATCCTCTGTAAGGACCAGGACAGGAAAGTGGGACTCCGTCTCAGTGCCATCGACAACGTGAGTCAAACATTACGAACTCTTTAACAGACACCAGCTTTAAGGGTTCAGCACAGACGAACTAGCAAATCAACATCCCTTCATTTCACTCACCCACACCACAGTAAGCTGGTCTGGCCCTGCAGGAATTTGCAATGTTGCAATTGCAGCAACTAATTCTGAGCAACCCTGCAATTTTAAAAGTCGTTATTTCTGAGAAAAGCAGTTGCAAAATGAGGAAGTCTCGGCTCCAACAATATGACCTTTATTTGAAGCATGTCAACCAACTTGTTAATCACTGCTGGTTTGACCAATTTACTAATTTAGCAACTGTGAATCATGCTGTGAGAACCTTCCTCACGTGTCTCACTCGGCGTCTGTAAAGGTAAACAAAGATTTCAGCAATAAAATGGACCTGATGACCTTTTTCAGACCTGCAGGAATTGGTCTTGGGCAGGTTTGGTCTACTGAACTGAATTTCCCAGCAGTAGGCAGCACAAAATTACAATGACAAGAGAAAGTATGTGAAACCTCTGGAGCTCCCTTGTTTTCTGCAGTCATTGGTCATATGAGGATGTATTGAAGTATGTATGTGTATGAAGTATTTGATAGACATTGTGAACTACAGTGTCCTGTCCTTTGTTGTTACTGAATAAACCTACTTATAGGTCTGAAGGAATAGGGGCAAATAGGTGATAAGGCAGTCATCCACGGACCACAGGGTCAGTGGTTCGATCCCCGGTCCCAGCTATATGTCAGTGTCTCAGGGCAAGACACTGAACCCCCCAAAAGCCCATTCCCCTCCATCTGTGCAGTGCCGGTCCAAGCCCGGTAGAAATTGGGGAGGGGTTTTGTCAGGAAGGACATCCTGCATAAAAAAAAAAACTGTGCCAAATCAACATGCGGACAATGATCTGCTGTGACCCTGAACTCGCGGGATAAGCCGAAAGGACAGAAAATAAAAGGTCTGAAGGAATAGTTTGAGAGATTTCAGGATCCGTCATTTCAAAGACCAAATGGTAAATTGTGAAATCATTTTAAACTTCATTAACCAAATAATTTGTGTCCCATTGCATAGTATGCTGTCAAACCCAGCCTTTACTTAGCCTTTTTTTTTTTTTTTTTTTATTAAATTCTGGAAACAAAAAGTCACAAGTTGAAATACAAATCTCAAAACACAGTGAAAACAAAATGAAAGACTGAATAAAGCAGCAGTACAACAATATAATAGGTTTAACAACATATACATCTATTATATAAAATCAGTGTGAACATCGTTTCTTCTTCTTTCCTGTTCTATTTTGATCCATTTGATCCTGACTCCCGACAACCAATTAGCATGGTCGGCGCACATCTCTCCACAACTCGTTGTTGAGATTTGTGGATGTG
This sequence comes from Channa maculata, assembly GCA_020496755.1. Classification (NCBI taxonomy): domain Eukaryota; kingdom Metazoa; phylum Chordata; class Actinopteri; order Anabantiformes; family Channidae; genus Channa; species Channa maculata. Next base: position 4,189,554 of record CM035608.1, on the reverse strand, counting down.
CACGTCGGGGCCCCTGCGACTTATGATTACCCATAATTCCCAACACGCCCATTCACTCACTTTTACTCCTCTTGACAATTCAGGACAGAGCAGCGTGCAGAGCAGGGGGCTCGAAGGATAAAGTTGCTAAAGTCTGCCGCGTCTTGCTCGGACATTTTAAGATACTTCAGGCACTTCTTTAGCTCTGTGTAGACCGTCTCGTTAAGACCCCCCCTCAGCCTCGCAGAAGTCAGCCGGTTGGCTGGGCAGAGCGGGGAGCCATTGATGTAATACGAGGGGCTGGTGTATGTGTCTGTGTATGTTGTGGGCAGGGTCTGTGTGTTGAGCTGAGGGAAAGAGTCTAGAAAGACTTATGAAACAGTGAACAGAGCAGACAGAGACATAAGATTTCGTCTTTGCTCACACTGGCGTCACGGACACCCATCATCAATCAGTTAATCTACAACTGAACGTCCTGAAAACTGAAAAGTATAATATGACTTCTTTAACAAGATGCAGAATCCTTCAATGATATTGTTCCACTCAAATAGTTTATTACTGTATATTCCATGAATATCAAGTAAAAATAACCAATTATTTAGTTATGAACAGTCCAAACAAGATGTTGGGTGTTGATTCTTTTTTTTGTGTTCTTTGCTTCTCATAGTTTGGTTGATATTATCAAGGAGTGTCTTTCATCTTAAAAGGTCAATCCTTCTCTCCACTATTAACATCTGTCCTCTGTCCCTCCCGTCTCTTCGTCTGACTCATTTTGGATGTCTTATTGATTCTCTCTTTTCCTCTCACAGGGAGTGTTTGTCCAGCTGGTGCAGGCTAACTCCCCTGCGGCCTTATCTGGGCTGCGTTTTGGAGACCAGATCCTTCAGATCAACGGGCAGAACTGTGCCGGCTGGAGCGCAGACAAGGCCCACAAAGCTTTGAAGGCCGCTGCCGAGATCCGCATTGAGCTGGTGGTCAGGGACAGGTGAGGAGTGTTGAATGCACAGAGGATGCAGGATGTTTCCCACAGCCTTTAATTGGGACTCGTGTTTTCCTTTACTGCCATCGTTGACTCTATGGAGCAGTTGTGGTTAAAGTTAACACAAACTGCTTTACATTAATGTTTCTAAATATGAAAAGAACTTTTTTTAAATTAATTCTCTGGTCTTTTATGTTTATCAGTAGTGTACAGAATTTGGGATGCATTTTGTACCGTATTACTGTGACCACTTGTGTTAGATCAGTGGACAGGCAGGTTAATAGGTAAAGCAAAAAGGCTGCTGTCTGACAAGATAAGCGACTCATATTACAAACACAAACACAAGCATTATCAATTTGCATAAAAACAACTTGTGTTGATTAGATAAGACAGATGATCCGTTTTGCCTCTGTTTTCAGTTTCATAGCGTTTCCGTTGTAGTGACAATGTCTGGCTCCCTCTCCTGGCTGTGCCAGAATTTGCTGCTCACCTCTGCGTTTAGCCATGTTTCATTTTACCCTGTTATTTCCCATGTGTTCAGGTTTATTTAAATCCAATATACATCTGCAGACATTCTGTTACGCTGCAGCAGTTCACAAGAGCCATCATGCTCTTTTTACACCTTTTACATTACTAACCCTTCCTGTGTGTTTGTGTGTCTCTCTCTAGGCCCTTTCAGCGCACTGTCACCATGCACAAAGACAGCTCTGGCCACGTGGGCTTCATCTACAAGTCTGGTAAAATCACCTCATTGGTCAAGGATGGCTCTGCTGCCCGCAACGGCCTGGTGACTGATCATTACATCTGTGAAATTAATGGACAAAACGTTATTGGACTCAAGGTCAGATACTTGTTTCTGTCCTTACATCAAATAATGTTGATTACTACAAGTGTAATTGATCCTAAATTGTGTCAGTACACAGCAGAGCACAAAACTACATGATCCAATATGCAAACACATTTCCAGAAAAGTTGGGACACTGTGTAAAATGTGAATGAAAACAGAAAGCAATGATGTGAAAATCATTTATTTGTAAATGGTACAAAGACAATGTTTCAAATGAAACTATTTATTTGCAATTTTACACTATTCTTAAATTGTAGAACTACCTTTCACAGAGCAATTACCTCACCCCATTCATAGTTCTAAAATGTTGATGGAATCTGAAAGAGATCAGTGACTGTAAAGTGTTGGTAGGGGAGAGTGTAGCCAGACAACACAGGATGGTGCTGTGTAAAATGACTGTAGTGGTGAGGAAGATGAGGAGGACAAAGGCAGAGCAGAGGACGAAGTGGTGGAAGTTGAAAAAGGACGAACGTTGTGTAGTTTTCAGGGAGGTGCTGAGACAGACTCTGGTTGGTCAGGAGGTGCTTCCAGATGACTGGACCACTACTACAATTTGATCAGGGAGACAGGTAGGAGGGTACTCGATGTGTCATCTGGAAAGAGGAAAGTGGACAAGGAGACTTGGTGGAATGAGGAGGTTCAGGAGTGTATACAGAGAAAGAGGTTAGCTAAGAAGAAGTGGGACACTGAGAGGACTGAAGAGAGTAGACAGGAGTACAGGGAGATACATCGTAAGCTGAAGGTAGAGGTGGCAAAGTCCAAACAAACAAGCATATGAGGACTTGTATGCTAGGTTGGACACAAGAGTGAAGTGAGGAGGACGTTAAGGAGGATGAAGAGTGGAAAGGCAGTTGGTCCTGATGACAAACCTGTGGAGGTATGGAAGTTTCTAGGAGAGGTGGCAGTAGAGTTTCTGACTAGTTTGTTTAACATAATCTTGGAGAGTGAGAGGATGCTGAGGACTGGAGGAGAAGTGTACTGGTGCCAGTTTTTAAGAACAAGGGAGATGAACAGAGCTGTGGCAACTACAGAGGAATAAAGTTGATGAGCCAAACAATGAAGTTGTGGGAAAGAGTAGTGGAAGCTCGGCTAAGGGCAGAGGTGAACATTTGTGAGCAGCAATATGGTTTCATGCCTAGAAAGAGTACAACAGATGCAGTATTTGCTTTGAGGATGCTGATGGAGAAGTACAGAGAAGGTCAGAGGGAGTTGCATTGTGTCTTTGTAGATTTAGAGAAAGCGTATGACAGGGTGCCGAGAGAGGAGCTGTGGTATTGTATGAGGACATCTGAGAAGTCTGGCAGAGAAGTATGTTAGAGTGGTGCAGGACATGTATGAGAGCTGTAAGACAGTGGTGAGGTGCTGCAGGTGTGACAGAGGAGTTCAAGGTGGAGGTGGGTCTGCATCAAGGATCGGCTCTGAGCCCCTTCTTGTTTGCTCTGGTGATGGACAGGCTGACAGATGAGGTTAGACAGGAATCTCCATGGACTATGATGTTTGCAGATGACATTGTGATTTGTAGTGAGAGCAGGGAGCAGGTGGAGGAAAATCTAGAGAGGTGGAGGTCTGCTCTGGAAAACAGAGGTATGAAGGTTAGAAGCAGCAAGACAGAATACATGTGTGTCAATGAGAGGGACCCAGCTGGAATGGTGAGGTTACAGGGAGCAGAGGTGAAGAAAGTTCAGGACTTAGGGTCAACGGTTCAGAGCAACGGAGAGTGTGGAAAAGAGGTGAAGAGGCGAGTGCAGGCAGGTTGGAACGGGTGGAGAAAGTGTCAGGTGTGTTGTGTGATAAAAGAGTATCAGCGAGAATGAAAGGAAAGGTTTTCAAGACGGTGGTGAGACCAGAGATGTTGTTCGGCTTAGAGACAGTGGCACTGAAGAAAAGACAGGAGGCAGAGCTGGAGGTAGCAGAGCTTAAGATGTTGAGGTTCTCTTTGGGAGTGATGAGGATGACAGGATCAGGAATGAGGACATCAGAGGGACAGCTCGTGTTAGATGTTTGGAGATAAAGTCAGAGAGGCCAGATTGAGGTGGTTTCTACATGTTCAGAGAAGAAATTGTGAATATATTGATAGAAGGATGCTGAGGTTGGAGCTGCCAGGCAGGAGGTCTAGAGGAAGATCAAAGAGGACATTTATGGATGTAGTGAGAGAGGACATGAAGTTAGTTGGTGTGAGAGAAGAGGATGCAGAGGACAGAGTTAGATGGAGGCACATAATTTGCTGTGGTGACCCCTGAAAGGGAACAGCCCAAAGGAAAAGAAGATTCATAGTTCTAAAATTGCCTCTGCTCTTTTTACCCAATCATGACACTGAGCTGTCATTTAACCTCAGTAGTTGTGAGATGCTTCACCGTTTTTTGTAGCATTACATGACTTTTCCATTCTTTTATTACCATAATTGCACTTTTTTTTTTTTGAAACATTGCTGTCATCAATTTAAAAATCCACATGTACTGTATTTTTCCAAACACAATTAAATTTCCCACTTACAGCATTTTATGTGACGTCTATGTGCTATTTATGTGTAAAATTGGGTCTTAAGGGATTTGCAAATCATTGCATTCTCTTAATAGTTACAGTTTTTGCACGATGTCCTAACTTTTGTGGAGTTAGGGTTTGCAGCAGAATGTTAAAACGTGGATACGCAGAGATTGAAGTACAGCTCCACACCTGTACACATGTATTAAACTGTTGTCAACATGCTTTTGTTATTTTATCGCATGAGATCCTGACATGTTGCTGTCCCTGTCTAAAAATCCAGGATTCTCAGGTCAAGGACATTCTGAGCACTTCTCCGACCGCCATGACCATCACCATCATGCCCAAGTTTATCTACGAGCACATGATTAAGAGGTAGGCTGAAATCGTTTGTTCCCATCAGCTCAGAGGTTGGGATTCCACAGATTTGTCTTGCATTCTGGTGACAAACACACAAAGATAGATATAAAAGTCTCCCACTTTAACGAAAGGAGGATGAAGTGGAGCCTTTACGACACAGAGGGATAATGTCTTTTTGACAAGGTTGACCGGAAAATCACAGGTGGTAATAGTAGGATTAGATATAGTATAACTCAGGATATTCAGTGTAAACACACTTCATTAACACAGAATATATTTTGTCTGCTCACTGCAGATGTCATTTCTTTCTTCCTTAATAAGTCCGTGGACTAAATTAACACTTTTTGAACTGGTGCTTTGCGTAATCACAGAAAAGCCTATTAAAGTGACTTTACTTCACAGGATGTCTGTCGGTCTCCTTCGGTCCTCCATGGATCACTCTGTCCCAGAAGTGTGAAGATCAGGAGGACGACTGCCAACTGTCTGGATGTCTTCAGCACAGAGAAATGGCTCTTGTGCTCTCTCTCGCTTCCTCACTCATATTTAGTGCCGTCTTTATACCAAACCATTTCCTACATTACAATCACGTCTCATTTAACATAATCTTAAGATGCCTTTTTTCTATTCTTCCATCGCTGTTTATTTGCTACCTTTTCCACATCTTTTTTGACATTAGTACATTTTATGTTAACCTTTTAGTCTGAGTACTTCATGTTTATTTTTTGTATATGAAACTAATAACAGTACAATTTTGTTTAAAAAGCCATGCACACGATCATGAGTCCAGAGCTTCCTCCTCAGTTTAGAGATGAATCATTGGCATGTGATGTTTCACCTTTGTCAAAATGCTGTAAAAGTCCATGGTTGGTCATCAGAGCCCTACATGTAGATTACAGCTGTGCCCTCAGTCCCTGCACTTGGCTCCTCAGGTGTGTACAGACACCGTCTGAGCTGAACTAATTTCGGGGGGGGGGGATCATATGTGAAGAAGTTGCTGACCATTTTCTAGATTTCAGTGTACAGTCACTTTTAGTTGGCCACTAAAAAGAAGTTTTCAGTGCAGAAGCTGTTTGCAGTGAATACAAAATGCTAGTGTTGATTTTGGCCATATGAATTTCCTTCTTCATTGACACCCAACAGGTACAGTCCCTAGATTCAGTCATCAGTGTCAAGAGATGGTGCTGTACCGTATCTCATGTCTCTCTGCAGACAAATGCCATGAACTGGGGACACTGTGTGCACATTCCAGGGGAAAGTGTAGGGAAAGCGGCAGCAGATGCTTGTTGCTCTATGCAGCTGGGACTTGGCCCTGTCCATTAACACTATAGACAAGGCAAAAGGCACAAGTAAGAAAGATTGTGTAAATGAGTGTCTGTCACTTTTGAAGGAATTGTTGGTATTTGTTTGGACAGGTTCTGTGCTGGGTGGACCCACTAAGTGCACTTTTCATTACCTTTTAAAAGCTGTGTCTTTCCTGTATCTGTTTCCAGCAGCAAGGTCTAAATATTGTGCTTTTATATTGTGTTTGTGGTGCCTCATGTAAATGAGAAATCATGAAAACAAAGTTGTATGTTAACTATAGAAAACTGCTCAAATTCGATGCTGAAAAAAAAATCACCTGCTCAAATTAAAGCGTTTAAATTGCATATTGTTGGTCAAGCCAGTGAACCTGCTCCCCTACTGCTAAGTGTTGTTCAAGGATTCCCCTCTGTCCGACTGATGAGCACACTGACTGAGCAGAGCTCAGAGTTGGGAATTTCTACTTGTTATATATAATTTCTTTTAAAGCTGTTCATGTTTGGATGCATGTATTCCTTTACTTTTTCTAGGTATGCAATCTGATAAAAATCATTCTGTAAAAAAGCGCTAGAAAAATCGAAAGTTTATAAGAATGTAACCAAGATATTGTAAAACAAATAAAGTCTTTCTGATCACATTACCTTGATGGTGTTGGGCAGTACAGTCATCCTCATACCAATCATGGATAACTGAGTGAGCATAAAGTCCAGGCCCTGAAAGAGTTCAGCTTAAACACACACACGGAATGACCAGAAAGATGCATATTAACTCATATCACCTGGAACGATATTGGAAAGAAAAAGAAAACAGCGCAAAGATAGTCCAAAAATAGATTTAAAAAAAATAAATAAATAGTAAAAGTAGACAGTCCAAAAAAAAAACCCAAACAAAACTAGTAAAACTAGTCAAGAGGAGTAAACAGCACTCGTGGGGTTGGGTATTTCCCTTCTCTATGAGAAAACTGGCTCCTGGCCCCAAACGTAGTTGGAGAAACAGTCTAAAGTAATTCTACAACAAAAGGAGGGAAAATAAACAGATGAAGACAGCGGAAACGTTTCTCCATGCTCTTTAATAAGGAATCGAGGTCTTTCTTTATACAGTGAGTGAATGGAGAAATAGCCTATTAATTTACTGTACACACTACTATTGCCTTTAAAATAGTCAATTTACAATACATTATCTTTAGACTTTAATAATGCCAGCTCACTTATTATACAAGATATCGAATGTCCTGAATGAATGGATGTTAAAGGACTTGGTACAACCTCTGTATACATTATCATAACACACAGTCTATGGAACACAGACAGACAAGCAATAAAGCTTAAAGTGACAATACACATTCAAATATTGACAAACACTTCCCACCTTTATCCCAAGAAATAGCCATCATCATCATCGTCATGAGGGTCTAAAGGATATACACAGCGTCTCACTACTACAGCTCAGCTGACAGAGCAAATGAAACAGGGTCATAATGAGTTACAATGACATTCTTTTAGGATAATGGCCTCATTGGCATTATAATATATAATATCAGGGAGGAAAAATTTCCCTCAAGGATTAATAACATCACTGGGCTCACCAAACCCTATTAGGGCTTGTAAGTGAAGACCTACATAGGCAGGCCTTAATATACATTTGTTTTAAACAATGTTTAAGATTAAAAGTTAGTGCTTACACAGTCCCCAAAGTCCCCCTGAAACTCCCCATAATTTGTTTGCAAAATAATTTCAATTCTAACTTGTCTGCACGTGATAATAGCAAACGAGAACTCCAATATTTCCTATGTGCAATGGAGATTTCACTCAACCTCTTTGATAAACATACCACATCTCCACCCGCACCTCAAAATATAGCATTACGACTTCTCTAGCGGCCTTTTTGCTCAGTTGCCCCGTTTGTTACAATTTTCTCAACTTGCTGATGTACAGTAATAATCACTTGACTTTGATTAATAGAGATTTTGTTTACGCAAAACGATGAGAAGCGGACGCCGCATCCCATATTGGGTCACCCTCGCAGGATTTTATGGCTTTTTGTAAAACATGAAACAGGTTTTGGCAAAGTGCTTCATGCAGTGGAGAGATGGGAACACAACTACTGCAAACATCCTGACAATGACAGGCGATGCTGAGGAAAGGTCATGTGAAACGGTGGCTTTTCTAGGGCATCTGCTCGATGTTTTCATGGCTCCTTCAGATCAATGAAACTAAATGAATGAGCGTGACAGTGGAGTGTACAACAAAAGTTTGCATGGCCTTTACATACATATTCTGGACAGATTTGAAGAGCTGAGATTAGCAGCTCTTCTCATTGGTAAAAGGCAACTGCTTTGCAGCATTCACAAAAATAACATTTATGCTCATGATAGATTTTATGATCTACCTGAAATGTCTGCAATCTCTTAATCAACCATCAACCGGTTTCACATTGTCAGCACTAGGCCAAACTTAAACACGCTGCTTTACAACAGAGCAAGCAGTTAAAAGTCAGCAGACATACAACACTTTGGATACACGTACAATCTCAACTTCAAGTAATTGTTTAAAATTCATAAAGTGATTAATAGTGCAAAGTATGTCAACCAAATGGTAAAAAAAAAAAAATATTCATAATGCTTTAATTAAATTAATTAAAACAGTTCTGCTGGTTGTGCACGGGTGTTTGTTGATCATGTCTGACTCATGACAGACAGTTTTTTGATGGTACTGCCGCATGCTGCTAATTTGCCCTTTTTACATACAGAATTAAAGACTCAACAACGTGCCACCAGATGCCACTTTTCATTAAAGTCTTCTCATGGTAAACACACAACCACGCAGCGCAAACGCCCTGATCAACGGGATTCCAACCCAAATGTTAGAGTGTCACGTGTAGGCAACGTGTAGTACTGCCTGTCTATTTGCAGGGGCTGACTAACACATGTAGCGTGGACTGCATTGACACTGCAGCGCGGGAGCATCAAATGTTAGCAGAACTATATACAGCACAGACGGCACAGCTCGCTTCCTTTAAAGTGTCCAACTTAGCCAGTGAGGATCTAAAAACAAGTGTCCGCTCATTGTACGACTTAGCTCAAGGGTGAAGATGAATCACCATACATGCTGTCATCAGGCTACTCTTTCCCATAGCATCACTCCCGACAACAAACCCTCTAAAGCAAACATGAACTGAACAATTTGTGTTGCTAAAGAGGAAGGAAAAAAAGTCCCAGCATGCGACTCGCTCTAAACCCACAGCTTAACATTCTTAGAAGACTTGTAGGTTTTCGTGCCGATTAAGATCTGTCCCATTAGTTAGCAGTGGAGGAAGAAGCACTCAAATCTTCTAATTCGATTCACGTAGCAATTACATCGGGTTTTTGGGGACTTTTTATGATTGTTGCAGCCGGAAATGCCTGAAGTCACACCCGCTTTAAAAAAAAAAAAAAAAAAAGGACATATGTTGCGATGTTTTTTGGATGTTTTAAATTGCAAGGTTTCTCCAATAATGGATGGTTGGAAATTAGGTGGAATTAATTGTTGCAATCACAACATTGCACATTACTGAGGAGACAGCTTCAATTTCTACCCAGAGTGAAGATACTTAGTTACATTCTACCACTGTTGATTAGTGAGCCAGCTGAGCAATTCACTCGCTTCACATTTGAGGCCCAGATGTGAGATTGGCATCAATCATCTGACCACAGTAGGCAATGGTTGAAAATGCACATTGAAAACCTAGAGAGATGCTGTGCATAGAAAGGATTAAACACATTATGATATCAGGTTATCATAAAATAAGAAGCACTTTTTGCTCGACTGAATGAATGTGTAAATTTGCAGCCATAGTGAACAGGGGGTCCTGGAGTGAGAATGGAATTTAAAAGCAAAAATCAAGTGATTGTCAGACATAAGTTTTTCTATCCCGTCTTTCTTTGGCCAACATGAGAAACACACATACACACTGCTCAAGCAGTTATTGAACAATCTATATCCATCAGAAAAGCTAAATGATCCATTTTCCTGCAGATCAGACAGAATAAATAAATCTAAAAAGACGAAGCAGCTGTTTTGCTTGTATTATCAAGGTGCTGTGTGGCCCAGGCAAACATCGTACATGCAAAGACACTTTTCTGGTAGAAGATTTTATAAGGAGAAAAACCGCTTTTCTACTCTTTACTTTGCGACCGTCTAAAACCGCTCTGCGGTGTTTTGCTCGCTTCACGGTGTGACCCCTGCATACGAACGCCAATCGACCACCAAGCGCGTGGAAATCTGACCCGCCTCTGCCTGGCAGAAACAGCTGAGTGTCTGTGGTTCCCAGAACGCGGGCAGGTTCTAAAGGTCAGCGAACCCACAAAAGTTACTGTGTTGCTTTTTTTTTTTTTTTTTTTAAAGTCGAATGTTTTAAGACATATCTACACTTTCTGTGCGATCATTACTTTGTCAGTGAGCAAACTGCAGAATGCCAACTGTAGGCAATGAAACCATTTGGTTACAGATGTGCAAACTCTTATTACATACACATATATTGGATGTACACGCTCACTAGCACATGATCATTTAAACATGTTGGAATTCAGAGAGAAAAGCAGACCAACAGACAGCCTGAACACTTACCCTGCACTTAAAACTATAACAATCAGGATCAAGCTGGAATCAAGTATAGATCATTGATTTCAATCGGCTCTTTCGGTTAGTAGTGTTACACATCTTGGTAGCAACGGAAGGAGCCTGTGGGTGAGAAACAATAAAGCAGCAGGTCAACAACAGAGTTTACAGCTCAGAGACCTCGGTTATGAATTTCTAGCTTCTAGGACCCAAACCCGTTCAGGAGACGTCACGGACGATCAGAGACACGTTGAACGGATTCTCCCCTTATATCTGCGATCCACCCAGGTCTCCCCCGCCTGCGGGGTAGTGCCTCAGCCCACCTCCCCTGCGCAGCGAGTGCAGTGCCACAGTGCAACAGCCTCGCAGCAGCGACCCTATGTGATACATGGGCTGTCCGGCACGGGTGGGGCCCCGGCACAGCCACGCAACCGTCGGCACAACAGGGATGGCCACTGCTAGCAGATCAACTAGGAAGTGACGGCTCCAATAGCTTTTCTGAATTGTCCCAGAGTCTGATTCATCTTCCTCCTCTGCTGCTGCTGCTCCCCCTGTGGCACCCGGTTCTTTACTTTCGTCTTCGTCATCGTCCTCATCACGCACCTCCACAACTGTGAAACCAGTTATCTCCTCATGGGAAGTAGATCTCCTTGGTTGGGAGGTGTGAGGCTGTTCGACACCTGGTGATAATCCTGGGTTACTTCTACTCATCTTTTCCTTCTCTGCCTGAGTTGGTCCTGCTAGCATGCTAACGTCTTCCACACTGAGGTTTTCCAGTGCTGTCCCACTCTGCCTACCTTCTCCACAGCATCCTACAAACTTAAGCTCGCGGTTCATCCCTGCTGATGTCGCTGTTGCCTCATCCAATGCAGCCTGGCCCTCCACCACATTCCCAGCCACTGAATCCATCTGCAGCAGCTGCCTTTCATCCTCCTGTGGGATCACTGTTGTTTCATCTTGCCTCTGATCTGCAGTAGTTTCCTTCTCTCTTTTTTCCTTTTCCTGCTTTTCTTCCTCCCCCACTCCTTCCTGCTGTCCACACAGAGGACTCTCCATGGAACACGCTACAGTAGCTGACCGTGGTAAGGGAGGGAACAGGGGTGTTTTGGAAACTGGGATCGGCTCAGTAGCTGTACTCATGACCGTTGCATTGGTTACCGAAGTCGTAGTGGTGATAGAGTCCAGCTCCTCCTCCCCCTCGTCAGACAACCAGGTGGAGGTGGGGCTGCAGGCCTGCGAGCGGAAAGTGCGCTGCTCTGCAATGGTATCCAAATCAGAGGGGCAACCAGCCGCTGTGGGGATGGGGCAACTTTCCGTTTGAATGCCCGTCTCCCGGAGGGGATGAAGGTACAGGTGGTGGTGGGACAGGCAGGGGTGGCTCATGCAACCTACTCCGCCCAGGCCGCAACGAAATGGCGTTAACCTCTCACCTGTGCACAGCTTCTCATAGGTGGAGGAGTGTGGCATAGGGTGGGGCACAGGGTGGGACAAACTGTGAGGGAAAGAGTGAGGTAAGGTGTGGGAGAAGGTGTGAGGCAGAGTGTTGGGCAGAGAGTGGGAGAAGGTCTGTGTGTAGGAGTTGAGTAAAGATGCCGTTTCCTCGGTGAGGAAGGCGGCCTCCAGCAGGAGGTCAGCCCTGCTGGGGACACCGCTCTCCCCGCAGCACACAAAGCCGCTGTCCTGGGTGCCGTCACCTGACAGACAAGGAAAGTCTTGCCCATTGGTGCTCCGGTCCACCAGTGCCTGATCGCTCAGCTTGGTGTAGGTGGAGCTGCGAGTCAGAGAGCGGGCTGGGGAGCCATCACAGGAGCAAGAACCCCTCCCTCCCACTGTCAGTCTGGGTACACCCCCTGGACTTTCCCCTGATACTGATGCTGGAGCTGAACCCCCGACACGGGTCCGACAGCCTGGTATGGCTACCCCCTCTTTGGCTAATCCGGCCTGGGCTAATTCCATACTAAGCAAGAGGTTCTCAAGCTTGTGGTTCTGAATGTTGATGTCTTGGAAGTACTTCTGGACCCCTACATCCCCACTGAGCCCCCCGGCATCACTGAGCCTGGCACGGACAGTTTCCACGGCCTGTTTGAGCTGCTGGATCTCCTGACGCGCCTCCTTCAGGGCCAGTTGCGCCTCGACACGATGACACTCCTCCTCAACCCAGTCCTCCTGCATCCTGCAAAGCTGGCCTCTCAGCTCATCTATCTCTGTGTCCCTTCGAGCGTGAAAACAGGCAGGAGAAAGACAGGAGTACAGGGGTCAAAACAGATGGAACAAACTAATCAAACAAACTGATTTTGTGGCCATTGTTGATCATCTTATTTCCTTTCTCAGATCCTCACCTGTCTTGCAGAGTGTTGATGGTTTCTTTTAGCCTGGCCCGCAGGTGTCGGATGCACACCTCTTTTTGTTGCAGGGGTGTGAGGTATTGCTCTGGGAGAGGGGGCTGAATACCATGGTTATCCGTACACGAAGTGTATTTCTGGTGACGTCTAAGAAACATAGAACACGATCAACAGTGGTGCTTTTTAATTTTACCGCACTTCACATGTCAACTCTAAGAATTAAACCTTAACAAGAGTTGTAAAGAGCTAAATGCTCCAATAGGTAATAAAGGAAAACAAAACTATTATTCTAGAACAACGTAGAGCCGAGGGAAGCTAGAGATAATTTTCACACCTTTGACATAGCACACAGTTTTTTTAAAATGATCGATTAAAGCAGCTTGAAAGAGAAATAGGCAAAGCCTGAGAAACTGAGGCTGAGTCCCGAATTTTTCAGCTAATTAGATAATGAGGTGAAGATGAAACAGCAGTTCAGCCCAATTATGAGGTTATGGAATAAAAACCTATGAATATCAAGCATTTTATCATGGTGAAGAAATTAAACTGGATTTCAGGGTCAATCTCTACTTACACATTTGCCTGTAGAGAAGTGCAATCAAAAGCATATGAGCTCTCAGACTGAGCAGGCCATGCCGTGTCTGACGTCTTACCCTTTTGTGGGGCTGCAGTCGCTGCCTTTACAAGATCCTGAGTTGCTGCTGCTGAGGGAGGCGTTACCATAGGGATCTCTATTGCTGGGGGCGGCAGGTGTCCGTCTGGTCCAAATTAAGAGGAGACATGTTAAACCGCTTCTGAAACCACCATGAAACCAACAGCCAGACAGTGATGTGACGGCAAACCATCGTGACACTGTTCAAAACCCATAAAAATCATAATAGCGATGGATGGAGCAGACTTTAATTCAGGTCCACTGACATGCCACAACAACACAGAAGTGCACAGATAAACAACAAATACAGAGGCTGAAGTCAGTGCTAGTGGACAGCAGGTCTGCCTTAGAACATGGACACACCCTCCTGCGGGCACTGACAGTGATGTCGCAGTTTTGTTTTTTTTGTTTTTTAGAAAGGGAATGTGCTCTGCAATGATGAAAACAACTTACACACCTAATAACACAACCATGGAAAGCATTCCTCAAAAGAAACAAAGTGGGGAGTGTTTTCTTAAACAAGAAAAAAGAAACCAGGTCAGAAAAGACACATCTCTCAACATCATGAAGCATTCACAAGGAGGTGGGGTCTCATCATTGCCATGCACCATAGTAACAACACTGATTGGAAGGAAATAAGAGGAACTCATAACAGACCGAGAACGAGGGGTGGAGGGAGAGTTTGTTGAACGGCTGTGGCGGTCCGGGGACTTGGTGGAGGTGTATCCCTTAGTTGGTGACTTGGTTGATGCATAGCCTTTAGTCGGACGCATTGAGACCATATAACCTGTCTCCATGGGAACGTAGTCTAGCTCAATGAACCTGCAGTAGTCAAACCTGACCAGGCAGAGACAACAGGGTGTTAAATCACAGCGGACATCAGACGACCACACCTGAACGCTAGAGTGCAGCATGCTATGAACGTATGCATGCTGTACTACTGCAGTGAGACAAAGCTCTGAGCAGGAGGGAGTTCAGATGCCATATCAACAAGCACTCAAACACTGTTATGCCCCAAGAGACGTGGCCCTCTGAAAGCTTCATAAAGTGGGAGGACAGATACTGTAGCTCTGCTTTCACAGTTAAGGCTGCTCTCTTTAGTTTGCCATTCAACACACAACATCAACGTGAAGTCATCTGCAGCTTTGAGGCCTTTACGGGCACGAAACCCATTCTGAAACGCCGCATCCTGAAATACTATTAACACGAGACTAAATGTTCAGAGCCTCTAATGGGGACAGAAGCTGTAGCGCGGCAGCAGTGGGAGCAATGGCGTTTATTCTAAAAGCCTCATCATCTAAAGCACTGCACTTCAAACAAGCCTCCACACAAATGTCTCTACACAACATATCCAGTTTGACAAATTTGTGGACATAAATAATACATAATTACATAAATATGTAAAAAAAAATAAATAAATAAATAAAAAATACTAAGACTAATGATTGTCAGAACAGGAACACACATCATCAGATTTGCTTTCTAAAATCTGTTGTCAAAATGATGTCCAATTGAGGGTGTGAGCTGAAAAAGTCCAGTTTAACAACCTGGGCTACCAGACACCCCCAGAACAGTGTCTCTACATCACCTGGAAATCTGTCCTATGTAAAGTATCAAATATCTAGGATGTAGTTTGCTCTCTGCTCCCTCCTCAGCCTATAGCAGAGACAACCTCAGGGCAGAATATAGTTTATAGGATTGTCACCGTCGCCTTCATGGCTCGAGTTTTTTTTAATAATTTCGGCTGTCAGATTTAAAAGTGGGCTTGAGCTACAACAACAGTGTGAGCCAATATTGCATAAGGAGATTATCGTGTTGGCATGAGAGACTGATTAGTGTAGTCAGAGTGAGTGTGGAGAGAAGACAGAGACGCTGACTGGATGGACAAAAGTACTCTTCCATACTTTAACTGAACTTTTTGAGGAAACCTTCAGCCTCCTCCAGCTTAGTTAAATAGACTTAACCCAACATCTGCCACAGCTGGCCAAGGAGGGGGAACACAGAGCGGCGTGAGGGGGGAAACCCTGCGTCGTGTCCACAGAAGGACAGTGTGGAGACCGACCAATGCTTCATGTCAGACACCAGGAATGCTGGAGCAGGAAGGGGGGCAAGTTCACAAATTGATATCTTCCAACTTCTGATTAAGTAAATACATGATCCATGTAATACACAGCCAACAGTGCAGGGATAGTTTGAAAACAAGCAGGGCCCCCTCAGGACCAGGGCTTGGAATCTCTGCCCTACACAACTAATATCCCATTGGCATTTTTAATTACCAACCGTCTGTAAATCTACCACATGACAACATCTTAAGATTTTGGAAAATGTGCTTTTATGTTAAGAGTTAGATGAGACAATCTATACCCCTCTTTTTTTTTTTTTTTTTTTTTAAATAAAGGCTATTGTAAGGCCTGAGGAGACCACACATACCCTAAAGATCAGATTTAAAATGATGTCACAAAGACACTGGGAGCTGAGCTCATATCTAGCAACTAGCCCACTGTGTAGCAGCGGTTTCTATGGTAAAGATTTTCAAGAGCATTGTCGTTAAAAAAAAAAAAAAAAATTACTCAAATGAAGCTACTAGGTGATCAAAAGCAGCAGATTTCATCTAATCAGCGCAACAAATTCCCACTTCTGCTTTACAGGCAAGAAAAAGAAATAAAAAAAAAAAAAAAGATAATTTCAGGCCTTTATTTCAGGCCTTTACTGTTTGTTACAGATTAATGAAATTAAATGAAATTTAGTGTCTATTAAAGAGTTTTAGAAGCACCGGAAGTTTGGATACTGGATGTACTGGGCTGTTTCCTCTTGCTTTAGGCTAAGATGAACACCTGCTGGCTCTAGCTACATACTTGAATACATACAGAGGCTCAAACGAGAGTGGCATCAATTATCTCATCCAGCTCTTTGCAGGAAAGCTATTGCTTTACCTCATGTCGGACAATGGACAATTTAAGACATATTGCAGAGACACGTAAAACCACATGTAGCCTGTCCTCCAAAGAATATTGTTGAAAATAAGTAAAACATATTTTACTTTCAAACACTGCTGCCACACATGTTGAGTATCACAGTATAGTAGAGCTTAATCAGTGGTAGCCGGGAAATGGGACCTGTGATGGGCAACTTCTGTCAGCATTCTTCACAGATAAGAAAAAAAACTCTAACATAATATTTATAATTGATGATATTTTTTAAAATATAGGAAATGTTAAAACTGTAAGTGGACATGACTGTTGCCCAGTCACATTGGAAATGAGGGGAACAAGCAGTGGCAATCTTAGCAGCCATGAGGGATTTGGACACAGGACACGTTAACTCCACAGATAGTTCACTGGAGACGGTATGCGACTGTTCAACATTACACAAGGGTCGCGACATTTGACACAATGCGTCATTCTCACTTTTTACACAACTGTGTTCCGGTATATACCAGCTTCCCAGTGTTTCTACCAAGAGCTCTGTGAGAAAAGTGTCCTGTGTAATTAGTTCAGGGAGTAGGGCCACAAACTGACTACTGAGTAGTCCTTTGAATATAATTATGACAAAAGCCAAGACATTAACAGAACAGAACCGAAACAGGCGGGGGGGAAGCAGCTGAGTCAGCTGGACTGTGGGTGGTGGTCGGGTGGATGTAGTGGTTGGAAGTGTCTCCCAGGAGTCGGCGAGTGAGGGAGCGCAATGCAGAAAAACTCCTTAGTGCAGTTTGTTTCTAGTGGAGAAAAAAAAATAAAAATAAAAAACTTTGCTCAAGAAGCTCAACTCATTTTAAAGATAATCCAATAAGCACATTATCTTTTCAGTCAATGTCAGTGCACAGGTGCCGCTGTGGTGAACCAGTGATCACTTATGATCACAGTATGCAACCACAGCACAATAGCGCTATTTCTACCATGCATGTAGCCACTAAACACAACTTCATGTGAACAAATGTATTAAAGTGACACTATTGTGGTAGCGGATGCTATTGAACTGAACTCTGTCTCTAATTTTACTCTAAAACAAGGGTTAAGTTAGATAAACTCTTCCTAAAAGCCTTTTCACTTCTAAAGTGTAACACACAGTTTTGAAAGTGTCAGCATATCTGAGCTAAGCAGCCAATCAGGGTTATGGCAGGATAAACAGTAGTACTCCACTAATAATAATAATAATAATAATAATAAAATCCTGCAACGGGTTTCTTTTAAAATGCCGGAATTTAAAAAGTCATGCGGCTCATTCAAGATTAACTAATTAGTTGGCTACAGCTGGGAAAAAAGAAAAAAAATACTGCTTCTGCTTTTCTGAAAACAAATTTGTTATTGATATTTGTCGAATGAAAGCGAGAAGCTTCCTTTGGGACCAATGGTTTCAAAAAGAAAAACAATGACATTTAACTGGTAAATTTACCACTTCTATTGCTGCAGACATGCATTACTTGCATGGAAAGTGGAAGAAGAGCTATAACACAGGTAGCATAAATATTGGCTGTGTGCTGTTTGCTCTCGTTTTAGTGGCTACAGTGCACGCCGGAGCTCCAGCTACGCAGCATGCTCTCTGATAGTGTAACTGAAGCGTGTCTCACGCAGGAGCCGCGGGCACAGGAACGGCCACCGGCGCTGTGGCCCCTGGCTCAGCTGTCCCCGACCCTGACGCCGGCTTGGGCACCGGGACGGGGGAGGACGCCAGTATTTGCTGCAAGCGTCGTTTGGGCTGCAGCACCTTCAGAGGGTTGAATCTGGGGAAAAGAAATGAGACAGAGGAGGACACCACAGCTGCAGATTGAACGCTCTGCAGCTCCACGCTGCAATGATAACAAAACCACTACAACCGCCGTAACCACACCTCGACTCCAGGACGCCCGTGACCCACACATAAACCTATGGTTGGCAACATCTTGAGGAGAACATCAATCAAACCATTATAAGTCACTTGACACACAGGTGTTAGGTGAGATTAGAATTACTTCGTTTTTGGATGCTTCAGCTCACCAGCAGATTGCAAGGCCAAGATGGCTTTCCATGGTATTAAAGTACTGACTGGAAACTGGAAGAGAGATTTTAACAAGTTCAGCAAGTTCTCAGGGCACCACTTTCTAATACAACAGCCTTTATAAAAGCTGGCAAGGTTGTTTCTGGCTGTTCTTTTAAGTTATTAATAACAAGGACCACTAGTCTTTCTCTTACAGTCAAATGTAATCAACACTACAGGAAACTGTCACAGCCTGGTGCCCTAAAGGAATATTGCTATAAATGGATTAGAACTAAATCAATAAAATACAAATTATAAGGGATTAATATTTTAAATCCTCTAATGGGACTCTTATTACAAAGTTGAGTGTTTTTTAAAATATAAAATATTCTTCATTAAAAATCAACAAGAAAAAAATAATATTTAATACAAATTATTAGAATCCATATCTTGACTTGTTCAATCTGCCTTTGATAAGTACCACTGAATATTTGGGGAAAACACTGGCATTAGATAGTTTGTTCACATTAATTCTTTACAAAATGAGCAAATGAGCACAGACAAAGAATTAGAGGCAATTCAACAATCCCATAAACAAAGAAGAACCAAACGTCTGGTAGGATAGTTATTTACGATCATGTTTTTGTAGACGTGTATGTGTGGCTAAGAGGAGAAAAAAAAAAAATATTAATCAGGGTTTCCTCACTGGTTACTTACCGCCGAGAGCCTGACGTGGACCTCCGAGTGGCTGGAGCAGGGGCAGACATGGGGCAAGACAGCCGACCGCAAAACCCAAAGTTTCCTCAGCTCCGTCTCTGTTCGTCAGCTCAACCTTCAGAGCCTGGAGGGGAAAACACAGACACGGCCAGAGCGTGACCACAGACACCCAGGAAGAAGAGAGCGGACAGCAAGAGGAGTGACGGAAGAAGAAATACCAAAATAATTATGGTGACCCACACACACACACACACACACACACACACACACACACACACAGGATGGGTTTTGCTGCCTGCTTTAGTGATCGGCTCTGGATGTTCAGCCTACAGCATGATCCTTTCGACTCAAGCTCGCAAACACTGGGTACAGAATTTTACCAACCAATCACCTCTGACCTGCTTGTGTTTGTAAGCTTCTGTTTATTTGCTCTGTGTGTGTGTGTGTGTGTGTGTGTGTCACCCAATGTCAGAGTTTTCCTGTGAGTACAGAGACATGGGTTTTCTGCCACAGCTGTGGTTTTTCAGGAGTTCTGCTGATACAAATTTATAAAAAGAAATTATAAATTATAAATTAATTCCGCCAGGATGTATTGTGAGATAGAGAAGCACACAGAGCGAGAGACAGAGATCGACAGAATGGAAAGGAAGTGGAGGTTTCTTTTCAACAACAATACATCACATACAACTTAAAGGGCTCCTGAGGGCCAAATTTGCACCTGCTGAAAGTCACGTTCCTGCTTTAACACGGTTTGCTGTCTATATATGCCAACCATGCTTGGGGAGGCAAAAACACTCCCCAGTCAGTGAAGGAGGTTACGTTGTATGTAGGTAGATTCATGGAAATTCAACTTTAGCGTGGCATCGCTCTCTGTGTCACTTGGCCCATTTAAATCCTGTTAAGAGAAGAAAACTATTTTCTGCATTATGTTCTCCACATCCAAGCTCTCCTTTACCACCTCCGTCTCTTGGATTTATGATACTTTATCTTTTACAGCACTACTGCATCGCTTGGATTCTAAAGGCAGTTGTCCACAAGAGTTTGCAGACCCAGGTTTTCAAACATTATTTAATTATTTTTAAGTTTGTTAGAAATTTGCACCACTAGAGAAAAGCATCAACAACAACTGGGTCTCCACCTCACTCATTTTGCTACCACGCCTGCTTCTAGTTAGTTGACGGCAGCAAAATCCCACTAAAAAGTTACTCGTCGGAGGTGACCGCCTCGCCTGGCATACGTCCACCTAAAATATTGTAATTCGGACAACAACAGCATCATACATCATAACACATAACCCCATCAGCCCTACCAACAACAAAAGATCAAACTCTCATTCCAGTTATTAGGGATCCTGATTTCTGTATGCAAACAGGTTTATTGTAAACTGGTGAAGCAGATAGACACACATTCATCTGGCATTGTGAAAGTTTGTTTGGATATGTGCGTGAGGAGTGAAATGCTGCCTTCTCATTGATCGAGGCCTGAAGTGCAGTGTGCACTTATTTGTGCTTTGTTTCTTCAGAAGTCTATAGAATCAGATCCCAGCCCACTGCTCGCCCCAGGGGGAGGGGTCAAATGCAGAGAAACCATTTTATTGTAACGTATGCAACATGTATGTGCACCTAAAAGTTATAATAAATAATAAAATGAAGCTAATGAATATTCTAGGAGTAGTTTTACTTTAGAAACAACATCAACCTCAGACCAGCTACTACACGGACAAGCGATCAATCACAACACTGCCTTGATTCAAATGACAGATACAAATACATATTTTTCTTCTGAATTATAGTCAACAGGCCTATGGCTTGCAAAATAGTTTAATTCATGTGTTTTGGTTTTAGTCTGTTATCAACTGGTCTATATAAGGCAACATAATGTGATAATCAAAGACCAAGTGAATCAAATCATGGAAGAGGAGACAGGGTGCAGGGAAGATGAATGGAACAACCTTGCAGCCTTACTTAAATCTCACTCACTAGAGCATTTTAGATTAAAACCACAGAACATTATTGTTTGCTGATCATTCAACTAATTTCACAATAGGCACACTGACCAGACAGAAAAAACATTATTGTAACATGAAAAATGGTTTATTCAGGACATATTATTGTTCATTAGGATCCCCACACAGTGTGAAACAGATGCAGGAAGGCAGCGTGTTCACCAGCTCTGGCTGCTGTCACAACAGATCAAACCATATCAGAGCACATCATCAAGCATTTATTAAGTTAGGCGTGTTATGTAACAGCATCTGCAGGCACAGGACAGCATGAGTGAGGCAGACACACAAGCAGCGTCTTTGCTTATAGGACAGAAATGGTGAGGAGTTAGGAATATGTGAGAGAGAGTGAGAGAGTGAGTGAGTGAGTGAGTGAGACTGTGGAAAGGTGTGATTACACACACACTGTGCCATTTTTTAATCCCCTGTGACTGCAGCGGAGGAGACACTTATGAAAGACACAATGTCTTTCATATGAAAGATAAATTGGTCTTAGCTAGTGTCTCCATTTAAAAAAAAAAAATCCACAGCTAAACTGAGAAAACAAGACCCAGTAAAGAGAAAAGACAGTTTACATGCAGGCACAAAGTGGGTAATAAAGCCCCCCACCTTGTCCGCACCGCAGTGGTAATACAACTCGCGACTTGCACCCCACAGGTCAAACAGAGAAAGTGTGGCTCACAGCAGCTACGCTCAAAAGTCTCCTCAAAACTCTTTTGCATTCCCTTCTGACAAACATGGAAAAGCTGTTTTCAACTGTTAGACAGCTCCGTGATTGATAACACTGAGCCAGTGCTGTTAATGCAGGACTACCATTCAACAGTCAGTCAGTGTTTGGGTGCGTTAGTGTGCTCAGTGTTGCTCATCCACAAACCCCTCAGGTCCTTTACAGCACTGTTGCTCTGTGGTGAAGGAAAACCGGAACCCAATCACCAAGATGTGCTAGATCATGGATAAATGCTACCTTTGGACCGTGTGCATGTAGGTCACATTAAGCGAAGGGCTGTCACTCTAAAAATCATGTTTCCCCCCCCCCCCATTTTAAATAGCAGAACTCTGAGCTCTAATTAGTTATGACTAACACCATTATCCAAGAAGGTGAGATAAATATTAGGTGGATCCAGCAGGTGGTTTGACTGGAAGCAGGAGGATGATTAAGCTGCAGTAGTAGCATTTCTAGTGCTGTACACGATGTCCCAAGAAGGGAAGCGTCAATGTGATTTAAATAATGAATCTGTGTGCTGAATGCAGCACTGCATCTCTGCAATGCAAACACTCTTAACCAGATCATGATGACTCACTCTTATCTGGGTAGACTGCACACTCAGCAGCAACAGTGCGACCCACTATTTATGGTATTCTGTGTGCTATGAATACAACTGTGCATGAACAAGATTAAATTTGATTTAAAACATTATTTACTATGTGTGGTGAAGGAGTTATGGTCTGTTATAAGTTATCTGAAAAATGCTTGATAAAACAAACTTTTATTATTATTATTATTATTATTATTAAATACTTGTGTATTTGTCAGTCCATGTAGTTGGTCTGGTCCCTGTAGTCTGCAGCAATAGAAAACAAGACTGAACTGGATTTATACTGAACACAGAGGAAACACCAAGTTACAGATAAAAGCAGCTTTTCATGTATTTGATCATGGTTTTCTGTGATTGAAAAAAAAAAAAAAAAAAATCAACTAGTCAACAACAGAAGGAAAGTGTTAAAATGTCTTCTGTGGAAAAGACCTTCGGTGCCCACAAGCTTTTAGGTCTAATTGAATGTGGTAGTGGCCGCAGTATCGGCCCTTATAAATATATAATCAAAGATTTACTTTTAATAACACTCATACGAAAAAAGCTCCATGCTAGTTGGCTGAATATTAGTCAAGCAACAGTGACATTACCGGATAGCAGTGGAGTAGCTTGCATCCCGGCACCATGGCACATGCCACATACTATGGCCGGCTGCTTTGTTTTTTTAATCTAAGGTCAATCAGATGTGCCAGCCTCAAAGTAAAACATATTGGTTGGAAAAAAAAAAAGTCCTACCCACGTGGATCAGGTGTGTTCAGTCAATCAAAAGCTAGAAGATACCAACTCACTTTCATCTTCCCCTCTCAATCTTCATCGGAGATGGCATCTTCCAGCTTCTGATTGACTGAACATACCAGTTTTAAAAAATAACAACAACACAGATTTCCTATATAGCTCATGCCTTGCAGCAGTCCATATTCATGCTAGATGATGACGTAACAGAGGGTACACTACCATAAGAAAACATACCACAGGAGTATGGACAGCAACATCATTAGTGGCTACACTTTCCAGGCTCTATGCTTCCATGACAAGCACGTGTACTAGTTGGAGACAAGCACATACTCACGTTTTTGTGAAAAATATGTTGCGTGCAGGGCTCAAACAGTGACGCTGGGTTTTCACGGCGTACACAGATCAGGTCATTCCTGCAGAGTCACCCTGCTGCTGCAGCAGATGCAGGGTAGCTCAGCTAAGATCCAGCAGAGCACAGCAATAAAGATGCCGCGCAGCTTTCACTGAACCATCAGTTAACAGGACATTTAACCACAAGGGTGAAAGAGAAAATGACAGAGGAGAAAATAGCAAAGATTGATCAAATCTTCAAGTTAGGCAGATATTCATGTGCATTTGCTTTAGATAAAATAGCTTGTTTCAGACTTTTTACCCCATAGTCTCGCTGTAATTTGACAGGGTTTAGTCCTCATTTGAATTCAAGTGCCTTGTAAAATGCACGTGGCATTAATTCAACTTCTATGGCATTTTATACAACTCTTATCTGAGACCACTGGGAATCTCACATTTGCACTTAATTAGGTCAAAAGTTCAAAATGTCTTACACTCATGAACAAAGCAGAAACGCTTTAAAGCATATCGGGGAGCTGCAGCTTAAGTGCTTATGCTAGTAGTTCATGTGAAGTGTTTTTCCTTAAAGCAAAGTCAGGCAGAGCATTGATAAAAATGGGAAAAATCAATATTCACAATCATGTTAATACCATGTAGGATGAGCCAAGAGAAACTAGATACATTGATTTCCTTCACTCTCTCTAGATCAGACTCCATTCAGGATCATGATGCACTAATGCACTGAAAGTCAGGAGTGATCCTTTTCTTAACAGGAAAACATTACCATGTCCTCATTACAACAAACATTAAAAAGGGGCCATTAACGCATCCATCAGGCAACATCATAAGCATTACAGTCATGTTTCAGGCCACAGTATAAACAGACTAATACTCACTCTTTTAGCTCGGTTCTGAGCCATCACCTAACTCTGCACTTACCCTCAGCTCTACATAGTAACTTTCTCCTGTTAGTTTTGCTTTGGGTTGTTTTTGGTCCACAACCTTACATTTTTGTAACTTTACAAACGACCTCTAAACTATCTGCTCAGAGCCAAAAGCAGAAAGAAAATATTAGCAATTAGTTTGCTAAACATTATGGAGAATTTAGCACCTCAAGAGCCAGATACTTCCTTCAAGAGTTTGTGAAGACCAAATGAATGCTAATACAGCTTCATAGTATGTGCTCAATGTGTAAACAGGAAACTGTTTGCTAACAAGTTGCCATATTAACATACATAGGCTAATTCACGAGTGTGTTGCAAATACATCTTATGGTTGCTGCCTCCAAGTAGCAGAAATTCTGTTCATGCATGACGCATAAACATTTTCCGGTAGGGTGCTGTGGAAAGTATGGACAAAACCGAATTTATTGCACGTTTACCGTACAGTAATATCAGAGGGTCGTTAAGAGAACAGTGATCAAGAAACTGAAAGACTTTGGCTGATCCACAAATTATGCCATCGTTTTATAAAACGTAGTTTTACTTACTCAGGTCTTGACATAGTTTTTTAGATTAAACCAACATCCTGAGAACTAAAGAAAACGCCACAAAGTGTATCA
The DNA here is from genome assembly GCA_020496755.1 of Channa maculata. Classification (NCBI taxonomy): domain Eukaryota; kingdom Metazoa; phylum Chordata; class Actinopteri; order Anabantiformes; family Channidae; genus Channa; species Channa maculata. The sequence continues at coordinate 4,164,412 of CM035608.1, read as the reverse complement.
AGGGGTCACAAGTAGACACCGCTTCTGTTTCAAGTGTAAGAAGCTAAAGTGTTTGGGCACCATTGGGCACCCAGGCCATGGAGGAAAACCAAACTCTCTTTGAGAAAACTGCTTGAACAGCCTTACACACTTTTCTTTCCCCCCCCCCTCAGGGCTACTCAGATATCGTAACACTATCATGCTTCTTTTGGATCTAGTTTGACTAGCACATGTACACAAATGATATTAAATTTCCCTATATCAATATGTCTCGGCACTTGTAACTGAAAAATCCCTCCAGATGACGTCACTTGAAAGGAAGCTTTAGTTCAGATTATGTTGACTTGTTGCTCACATTATAGAGTTTGTAATCATGGTCAACCAGCTTTTCCAGAGCTCCAACAGATGACATCATCTTAACCAATGATGAAAAACTCCTCTGGGAAATGTTTTTCAGCTAGAAGCAGAGAAATATTTTAAAGCATTATTGCACATTTACATCTTAAAGTAAACCCATAGAAAGCAAGTTGAAAATAAAAACAGTCGTCCTTTGAGATTTAGTGCAAGCAGCTGAGATTGACAATGATACTTTGCATGCAGGAGGAAGGAAAAAAAACAACATTCAACAACACAGCCTCTGGAGATTCTGCACAAATAAAGACCTGAAATGAACTGTTGCACATAGTCCTGCGAGATCACTGCTGCCATGTTACACACTTTTGTTTGTGTTTGATTACCAAATGAAGAAGTGGCCAAATTACACATTTTTCCCCATCACGGGCACATCAGAACAAACCCCATGCTGTGAAAATGACTGCAAAGTCACCATAGCGACGGTCAGTCCGCCACTTGTGAGGAACGTGAGCAGTGGTAGAGCTGCCATTGGTTGTGAATGCCGAGGGAGAGGATAGAGGAGCCTGCTGATGACAAGATGGCCAAGGACAAAAAGAGAACTGCACTACAGGACGGTGAAAAACATGGAGCTCTGTCTCTGCATTTACAGCATGTTGTGTTCTGTCATCTTCATTTTCCAACACGTCAGGTGTTGGGCAGCCTGTATGTACAGTAGGCTCATAAATAAAAAGGTCCATGTGCACAGAGGAATTACAAAACAGGTATCGAGGCCAGACGCTCTAAAGTGACTGTTGTTGGAAAGCAATAAAAGTAAAGATAGACACAAAACAAGTACAATGAGTCAAAAAAAAGGATTTAGTGTGGGACTGTCTTCATGTGGTGTATCTGTGCTGTATCTTATCATCTAATTCTGACAGCTGGGCATTTTTGTGTAGGACTTGTTGTATTTGTGTCAAGGTTAATCCAGAATTTTACAGAATCTCAAAACTCAGTTCTTCATTACATCCTTTCACGTTTGACTGTTCACAGCATTGTTACATTTTGGAACTGGCTTCAAGAGTTTACTCTTGACGATGTTAAAGAAAAATGTTTAGGAAATTGAATGAACAGTGAGGTAACCCCCAATTCAGTGAGGCATTGACATGACAACCACACAGGAGCCCGTGTTCCTGTCACTGTCAGGTGGTACGTACATACCTCAAAAACAGAAATGCTGCAAGGTCAAACTGCAGCACCAGCTGTCACGACTTTGCTGCCTACAAACATGGATGGCACTTACTTTGGGACACACAGAGCTTTTCCTCCATGCAGAACCACTGCAACGATGAAATGTCGTTGCAGTGACTATGTCTATGAAATACCTCGCTTGTTGTTGTCCTGACACCGGTGCACAAAATACACGTGACGCCTAAAGGCCTGGTCCACACGCACAAACTGGGCGCACAGGATGACAAGACGCGCACGCATCTGCTTGCGCACACTGCGCAGCATTTCTCTATCATCTGCACCAAAATAAACAGACGGGGGATACAGCCGGAGCCATGTGGACAACGTTCTCATTAAACGCCGAGCTCCATTCCTCCATTCACACAATATTTCTAGGATGATACTTGCACACTATACTCTCCATTCTAAACACGCATCCTCCGCAAAACGACATATCTGTCGCAGCCAATCGCACAGATGATGTTAATAACAAGCCCTGGCCTCCCTTACCTGTGCCCCTTTCCTCGTAATGTTTAGTCCTGTCGTGGTTCCATCGTCTCGGGTCTCATAGTTTCCCTGCGGCTCGTCGCCAAGAGCCGCTGGATGCAGCGGTGATCTTTGCTCACACGCTCGGGGAGGGGAGGACAGGAGAGGAGAGGAGAGGAAAGGAGAGTGGGGGCTGGACCAGGGGGACGCAAGAGGTGTGCTCGATGGCTGCCGCGTGAGGAGAAACACAAGGGCATATGGATGGAAGCATCTGCGTCACGTTACGTCGGATATTTTTAAAGGGAAACACCACGGTGCATGACTTCCTGTCTTCACAGCGAAGAACAGAGCTGATGGAAGCTCATTTTATAGACATCAGCCTGGAAAATATCTAACACTGCAAAGAGCAATGGTACAAAACAGTTTTTATTCTTACTAATCTAATACAAGACTCGTGACCATTTGAAGACTGAATTTTGCTGATTTAAAATCAGTTCCTGCTGCTTATAACAAACGATAGTCACTCATTTGCAGATGCTGCTGCGTGGCCCAGTATTGGTTGTTGCACAAGTCACATTGTCTAGCAGTTGTCTTGTTTTAGAGAGAATGTTGCACCAATTACGATCACAATAAATATGAATCAAAAGGCAAGATGGAAGGATGCAGGAGAAATGTAAGACCTAAAATCATTCTAGGTGCTAACGCTAGGGGGAGACATGCAGAGGGAGGAATCAAAATCATGACAATCTAAGTCACAATCACCACTTTGACAGTTTAGGCTGTTGAAGCCCACCTGCTGGAAAAGGACTGCTGTGGGATTACAGCAGACTTATTTCCCGTCCTGATGTTACTGTGATATTCAGTAACGCTGTCATGCAAAGTGAGTCACCCTTGCAAATTTTCACATTTTCATTTTTTCCAAAAGATTGTTCAATTTAGATTGTTACTGTATTGAGAGGCTACACTGCTTACATACAGTATATAGCAAAAGCCCACTGTATAGAATTGAAATAAAGTGTAGAGCAAAGGCACTGATCACATAATCATGTCAAGCACTTATAGCTCTAATGGCTGCACTGCTAAACCTGCAACAGCAGAGGTCACTACATCATTACTTTAACTGGTCAGGTCCACTTTCTCAACAGAGATGATTCAGTATAAAAACCATAAACAAATAACTCAAAGAATTTGAAATAACCCAAAGCTAAATCAGTTAAATAAGTGGAGAACATTTTAGATTTAAAAAAGGAGGTTCAGGAGCTATTTTGGCAGGTTCAGTGTATCCTAAAATCCTATTATGTTTGGCCTTTAACTTATTTTGAAACAGCTGTTGGATTTAAAATAAAAGATAAATAAATGAAATAAAGATAGTCTGTAAAAGGTCAGAGAGGATTGAGTATTATGAAATGTGTCATTTTCAGGTAAACTGCAACCGGAATTCCAATCAATGGAAGTTGTAAGCAGGTTTAAATTTAACATCTTTACCTTACAGAGCATACCAACTACAAGAAAGCCACACCAATTGGTTCTGACAATGATAATGTTTCAATGTCAGTAAACAAACTCTGGAATTGAATATGATGGAAAGTAATTTATTCTTCAACATGGTCATTTTAGCATTTGAATGTTGGGAGCAAGGCAAAATTGCACAAATTAAAAAAGGTTGTTTTCATCCTCTGCATAGTAATAAGAAATAGGTACGTAAGCAGAACGTGTACACAAAGTCCTTAGGCTGCAAAATGCATCGACTACTTCAATCTAAGAAGTGTCTCCAGTATGTCTCTGGTTTCTTGAATGACCTCACCAGACACATTCTGGTTAATCATAAGAAACTACCAAGCAACTACATCAGCAGCAACATTTTCCCACATGAAGCCTCTGTAAATGTTTATAAAGTTTTTCAGTAGTAATACGCTCAAAAGCATATCTAAATGTGAATAGGTGATGTCAAGGCTCCTGTGAGCCAGACTCATTTACCAGTCTGGCAGCACTGTCAAGACAATACCTTCTAAAGGTTCCTCATTGAGGCCTAACCCTTCTAGTCAATGGGAGAAGGCCAATGTGGGATGGGAGCTCATATCTGTAAATCACCGTGCTACACGTCTACTGCTCTTCTAGACAAGGCCGACTCGCTAGAAAGGTCCCAATTCGAGCCTTAGTAGCATACGAGGAAAAGAGATACGACAGAAAATCTCAGCTCTAAAAACATCTCTCAAAAATAATCATTTAAAATGGGATAGACAAGATAAAATTTAAAACTTGATTATGACAGGTGACATTTCTGCTTGACTCTTATTTAGTGTTACTTCATTGGAACAAATATCTGAAGAGCTGGACAGAGTTGAGTGATTTTGAGACTTACGGCATTTTCTGTTAGACTCTTCCGAGAGGTACTACACGTGCTGCTAGCCCTTTTTCTATTTGTGTATAAAATGGTAACACTTCGGCAACACTTAGTGATTTTATTAAAAAGAAAAGCTCAAACAGCAGGTGTGGAGTGGGGCTGTGTGATGGAAAATCGAGTATGATTAAATGATTGCATTTTACCTAGTTATAATGACAACTTTTACTCACTGTACTATTGAAATGTTGTTCATACTTTGTCTTATATACGTGTTTTGTCTTGAAGTGTTTGCAGAACTGCTCCAAGGTCAGTTATTGTCCAACAACAGACCATCGCACACTGTAGTGACCCAGAGTCCCTCCATGCTCACAGGTGCTTATCAAAAGGCTGAAAAGGGAAATGGTTTCCATAAAGGAGAAAAGGGCTGGGGGCAGTAGCCTGAGGGTGGAGAATATTCTGCCCAGCGACAGAAGGTTATAAAACTAATGTGTGATGTATGAAGTTTAGAACTGCACGGGATGGAGGCTTCAAACTCTGTCCATGTACTTCTGTCTGGCAAGATAATAAAACCCTAGAAGACATCCTGGATGTCGAAGCCTCTTTACTGATTACACTTGGTGTCTAAGACCAGATATTGTCATTTTTGCCATGACAGGCTGCCCCCCCTACTCATAGTTCCAGCTCCTTTAGTGATTCATGTTTGCCCGTTAGGGCAGAGACACCCCAAGCGAAAACTAGCGGTGACGAGGTTTCTTCGGGACGCCTTTATCCAGTCTAAAAAGGGGAACTTTAACAGCTAAAGGCCAGCTGACATGTGCATTATGTGCATGACAGGAAATAATATCAGTACAAGTTTACCACACCAGCAGGTGGTGGAGAGTGGAAGATTGAACCTCAGACATAAAAAACAAACAAACAGTCTTTATTCCACATGGCTGTGTTGTCAGAATGCTAGTATTGGATTGTTTAGATGAGAAAAAGATGACAAATGAAAAGACCCTTCCACATGTGCACTCTTGACTTGGTCTTTGCTTGCTTTAAGAACGCTCTCTATTCTCATGCAACAATTCGCTATGCTGAACAGCCGATAAGAGTGGTCTCTTTCCTCCAGTGCGTTTAGATGGACTTAAGTAACCGGGTTACAATCTGGGAAAGCTGACTACTTAAGTGTGATGGTAAATAGTCTGCACTTATATAGTGCTTTTCTACCTATTGGCACTCAAATTGCTTCACACTGCTTCTTATTCACCCATTCACACTCGCACCCCCATGGGGGAGCTGCTATGCAGCTGGCCAATGCTCACCGGGAGCAACATAGTTGGGGTTCAGCGTCTTCGTGACCGGAGGAGCCGGGGATTGAACCAACAGCTGTGAGATTGGTGGGCAACCGCTCTACCTTTAAAACAAAGCCTGCCAAAATCTGATCTGAAAACAAAAAGCACCTCGTAGAAATCTAAATTAATTACTTTCCCCTGCAGATGTTGTGTGAGTGTGAAGTGGCACAAGCTTTATCACCTGAAGTAAACAAAAGAGAATCTGGAATTGATCACAATACTGGGCTCCGTACACTGTCCATACACCCAAACCAACCTCTTGCAGACATATAATCTTATAAGTTAATAAACATAGCACCTCACTCCTTTAAAGCAAAAAAATAAATAGAATAAAATAAATAAATATAAAAAAATAACTATTGTATCAGATATACCCCCATATTCCCCACAAGTGGTTTAGATTGACAGAATATAATTTGTAGGACACTGGCATGACGAGTTTGCGAAACACACTGCTAATTATGATATTATTTTTAGTATTGTAAATAGCTGTTCGTCCTTGGTTTTGTTACGTGTTGTTGTACTGCACTTTGTATTCTTGCAATGTACTCAAGTGCTACAAAATTACACAAGTACACAAACAAATTGAATTTCCTATGGATTATACCAAACCACTCAACCAATGTGGGAAAAGCCAATTTTTTTTTTTTAATTATTTATTTATGTAAGAGAATAAATGAGATTCCAAATGTCTGGAGGATAAATGTAGCTAATGAATGTCTTAAATAGTTTGTGCTGTTTTTCTTTTAAAACACTAATAACAGATTCTATGATTATACACTGATAACTTCTGTCTTCTTCCTGAGGAAGCAGGAAATGATAAAAGCAAAATGTACTTCTGGTTTAAACATCAAAAATACAACTCTAATAATCGGAAATCAAACAGTAAAGTCAACAAATTCAAAACTCTGGAGCACAACTGCTCTGCTAACCAGTCAGCGGTCACATTTAATAAAGGCATCAGGGGGCTCTTTAATTTTATTAATGCTGCCTGCTTATGCTTTGCTGGTACCTCCTGTGTTGTCATTACCATGGCGATGGCATCTCTGGTTTGACTTTTTCTGTTTTTGTTGGCTTCAGGACGGTTTATTGTGCTCCCCACCTCATGCACTACAGCTTGGTCACTGAGGAGCACCCTGAGGGAAACAGGCTATTCTTATAATGAATTGCTGATCCTTTCTTCTCTGACATCATACTGTTTGTGGTGAACATGGTTTTAGTTAGTTTATGTCATGCTGCAGTTGCAAAAATAACGCAGAGAACAAAGAAAGCCTTCAAGAAGAGTTAATCACATTTCAACATACAGTACATGCTTTAGAAAAACTCTTTAAATCAGGCATTTTAGGCTGCGACAATCATTGAAACTACTTGCAAAACTGCATATCTGTCAACAAATCATAGTCACAGTCTAATTTTTCTGTTCATTATGCGTCAAAGATTTTCAGTAGGAGACAGATCTGGACTGCAGGCAGCCCAATCAAGAACACACACCGTCTATGAAACCATGCAGTTGTGCATGTGCAGACACATCCACTGACTTCCAGGGAAAAGACGTTGCTTTGATGGCAGCATAATGTCTCTATAAATACTGTACGTCTCTGTATACCTCTGCATTAGTGGTACCTTCACAAATATGCCCCCATGCTGTGGGCACTGAAGCAACCCTGTACCACCACAGTTGCTGGCTTTTGCACCTTTCACTGATAATATTCTGGATGGTTTCGTCTTTGGCACAGAGAACCAGACGCCCAGTCTATCTTAAACATGGACATGTCTGACCACAGAACACATTTCTACGGTCTTTCCTTGAACCTGACATGAGCCCGGACACCAAGGATTCAGCTGTATCTATGCACTGAATTGATGTTTGGCTTCCTTCTTGTGCAAACTCATTTCAGGTTGTATTTCTAGATGCAGCAGTGGACTGGGTGAAGTAGGAATCCCTAGTCCCGAGTCCCGATACCAGAATCTGGTACTTTGAGCTCTACAATAGTAATGTCCCACTGACTAACAATGAGATAGTTGATATAGATCAGAAGAAATATATCAAAAGGGAACTTAGTTAAGGTTTAGTGTTTTCAGTCTTTTTGACATCTCTTTAATGCAGGGTTTGAGGGGATGTTGCATCAGTGCAAGAGTGTTTGCATCAGTGATGCACAGTGCAATGTGCAGTCAGGCTGACATGTCTGCCAACACCAGCAGTGTTCTTTTCATTCCTTCATTTTCATTCATTTTTTATTGCTGCGCTTTAGATGCATCCCACCATGTGATGATAGGATCCAATTTCAAGCTGAGATGTTTTGGAAAAGTGTCCAAGGAACAATGTTGTAATCATTTCTCTGTGTAATTCTCTGTAATTCAGCAGGCTACGAAAGGCTGGATGGGTAATTCAAATTCCACATGCAGTCCTGTGTTGAATTGCGGCGCTGCATAAGGCAATTGAGCTTTGGCTGCAAAAATCTAAGATTTTTGTCTAATTTTGTTGTTGGCTGATTTTGGTTCCGTGGCTTTATTGTTCCTGGAAAGCTTTCAGAATTTTAAGGAATCCTTTCCAGAGCTCAGACTATATCGTACGCTTGACTTTTGCTCAAAATGATGTTTTGTCCCTGAGATGAGTACTGCATGTGCCACCAAACCTGACAAAACGTGAGGCTTTATGTGGAAACCTGAGCTCTGATGAGATTTTCACTCCACTTTATAATGTTCTATGGGGGGAAAGTTCTTTGTTGTAAGCACGCTTTAGAGATCTTAAGAACAGTAATGTGTCCAAATCTGTATACTACTATATACCTGACTTTCAGTCACATACAGTGTACTTGTGCAGCTGAACGAGTATATTTGACCACCCATTTTTATCTGTCCAAGAGAACAACATCTGCAATCGATTAGTTACAGGGCTATTTCCCCTTGCAGTAATGCACCTGTAGACTATGAGCAGGCAAAAGTATCAAACAGCAGCTTCAATAATTTGTTGGCAATGTAAATTCCAACTGATTTCTATTGCATTTTTAAACTTATTGTGCTAAAATCAGTAGGCTGTTAATATGGACATACAAACAACCTGCATACACTGAATATTTGTTTTATTCACTCCGAGCATCTATGTAACAAATAACTGCTGAAAGCTCTACCAACTTGCACCAACCCAATCAAATCAGTCTAGACAATCCAAAATACAGTGGCACATATGTTTTTTAATAGGCCAAAAGGGACACAGACGGAGGCTACTCCCAAAAATTCTGTGGAAGATGGGAGTGGGACGTGCATTGACATACTGGGACTGGCACGTGAGACCATAGACTGATGTCATGGTTTTTCCAAGACTCCCTTCTCTGCTTATTCCTTGTCCTATTACAACCCCTGACCTATGCATTGCTGATTGCCTGGGTCAGGTGTGTCCTGTCAATCAGAAATGTAAACGTATTTTTCTGTTTTTGTTGGGTTTACCTGCAGCGTTGGACTGGAACGCAGATTTCACAGCATTTCCACCGTGGGCTTTACACTGGCTTAGCATCTGCCCATTCAAGAAATTAACAACGCTACTACAACATTATGGCAGCAATAATGTGAACACTTACAACTTAACAGTTGGGTGCAGGTTTATGGCACTAGAGGAGGCTTTTGTGGTTTTCCTAGAAGTCAAACGATCTGTTAAGTAAGTGGGCAAATAAATGTCAAACTGTTATTGATTTGGGTCATTATGTCATTAAACAGCACTTGTTTGTACAGATAGTGGCTGTAACAGAATTGTATTATGTCATTTGGATCAGAGGCAGCCCTGGTGCTAACATATATGCAAGCCATTTGCCTTGAGTCTGTGCAGATGGCATTGATCATTTAAAAATATACATTTTATTGTAAGGAGAGAGAAAAAAAAACATTACTAGCCTATTGTATGGACTGCCACTGAATCTGAGGTCAAGCCACAAGCTCCTCTGTCATCACGTTTACATCATCAACTTTCCGTGTCTGCTGTCAACAGGCTATAATGGTTGAAAGAAGTGCATGGACTAGCGAGCACATGGAAGAATGGGTGCAAGTTTACTGCACTGAGCAAGCGTACAGATGGCTTGAGAAAAAGAGAGAGAGAGAAAAAAAAAAACCATGTTCAGTGCACATTCTTGGTACTGACTGACTACATGCAGTGTGTTCTCCTCGGCCAATGTTTACACAGAGAGAAAGATTGAGTGTGTGTGGTGGTAAAGATGATTAAAAAAAAAATCTTTTATGCAGTCAGAGCACATCACATTTCTGTTGAACAGGTGTGAAATTGTATAGCGCACTGCGTTGTGAAAACACAGAAAATGGAAATGTCAAACACTATATTTGTATATCTTTTAAAAAGGTGAGAAAAAAAAATATTCTTTGAACAAAAAGATAAGATTACGCTTGTACATTAGAACATTAAAACAAGAATGATGTAGAAGACTGGATTCAAGTCTTTTTCCACCCAATCTTGTGAACGTTACAAATGGCTGTGCTGTGCGTTTAGCATCCAATAAGCTTTAAACATCCACTTCATTCCTCTAACTTGACTTCTCAGATGAAATTTCAGTCTCAGCACCAGTACAAGAAATAGCACATACCTACTCCATGCTTTGCACTGAGGGCAAGGTCTGTCTGAATACACCCTTACATAGGAAGAAATAAAATTCATCTCAGTGGAGTAGTTACAAAATGTACTTTTATAGAAGGATGAATATAAAATTATAATATAATATTAAATTACAGGCTGCTGTTTCAAGCATATGGGCCAAATCTGACTAAAGCAGAAATAAGATTAACTGAAGAAATCAACAGCTTCTGGACTTTTACTTTAATTCCAACCTTGAGAATTGTAGCTGTAGATGTAAAAACTTTAAAATAAAAGAGTTTGTTACATTAAATCAACAGACAATGGGCAGGATGTGTCTTATAATAAGATGTCCTGGGATTCCGGTGGTGCTGCCACAGTGTCATTGACACAGAGTTTTGCTCCATTTTTTCTTGTGAGTCCTCACAACACCTTACAATAGCTGGGACCCCTGCGCCTGTGCTAATAGTCGCAGCAAACAACATCTGACTGTAGGCAGCCTATGAACCCTTCTGTCTATGAACTGAGAACTGAGCTTAACAGAGATTCAAGCAAAAGGAGTTCCAAAATTATTTTTGAAAGTATGAAAACCATAAATGCATGTCTCAGTCACCACAGAATAACAAATATCTAACATTACCATGCAGAATAAATATAAATGTACTTAAATATTTTTGGATGTTTTTCAATTTTTTATTTTATGTTTCGGCTTATCCCGTGAGTTCAGGGTCGCCACAGCGGATCATTGTCCGCATGTTGATTTAGCACAGTTTTTACGGCGGATGCCCTTCCTGATGCAACCCTCCCCAATTTCTCCCGGGCTTGGACCCGCACTGCACAGCTGGGGATGGGAATGGGCCGTTAGCCCTGTGGTCTGTGGACGACTGCCTTACCAACTGAGCTACAGCCTCCCCTTTTGAATTATTTTCAATATAAATATTTAAAATACACTGTACTACAAAACAAAAGGCAGAATTAAAAGCTTTGTAACTTAGCATAACCATGACAGGCTGTTTTAAAATTAAACTTAGAAAATCTCTCCATTTGTACAGTGAAAACCAGTCAAAATTGGAAAAACAAGGACAGGAATACAAATTCCACTGGTCTAACATGAAAAAAAAAAACATAATAGAAATGCAATAGAAATTTTTAAGATATATAGATAGATATTGTATGGTAGATAGATAGAGAGATATAGTTTTTTTTAAAAGTATACAATGTATGCATGTAAAAAATGCTGTAATTGCGCTAATCTTCAAAGTGACTGGGATTGATGTGTGGCCTTCAGTCCGCCTCTCTAGCTCTGATGCCTTGTCACAGAAAATCAAGTTCACTCTGAACCAGTGGTCTAAGGATATTATTAGTTTCCATGGCAATGCCCCTAAAAGAGAGTCATATTTGCAACCATGTCCCTGAACGCACCTTGCCTTCAGGCTGGATTGCCAATGAGAAGTGTAAGTGGAGGTTAACGGTCAACAGGTGCACGTGTTTATCTGCTTGTATGTACAGTTTGTGTGTGGATGTGAACCTACACATAAGCATATAACCCTCTTTCACTAGAAAAGGTTATGTTTACTTCCAGCATAGTGGTAACTATGGGTGAGGCCTGTAAAAACTGATTTGGTTTACTGCCACTACAGTGATACCAAAGACAATAAAATGAAATTCATAAATATATTTTTTTTAAATTAATAATTTAATATCACTTATCAGGTGATGAACACGGACTTGACATCTTAGGCTCCAATGTTCAGGCATATATCTCTGAGAAGCTATTAGAGTTGACTGCCAGCTTGGGAAGCACTTAAATAACACAGCCAAAAAAAACCAAGTCTATCTTTGCACCCAAAACATGAAAATAAAACCTTAATTTTCAGAAACACGCAACACTAAGGTTTTATCACTGAACAGGCCAAGTGGGTACAGGCCCAGGGCCACGAAGGGACAGGACGCGGAGACACGGGATGACCACAAAGAGACAGCTGCAAAAAGATGTTCCGGAACACAACAACAGTACACAAATGATAACAAAAATGGCCACAGAGTGATGCAAAATGTCCCACGCACACAATGTTAACAAAAGACACACAAACGCCAACACACTGCTCGTGGCTGAGGGGTCTCTTGTTATCCAGCCATCGGGTTGCCATCTTTGTTTTTTGATCCGGAAGCAGATTACAGCATAAGAAACGAGGTCAAAATCTTTTAAATCATTTAGTAGACAGCTCATTTATCTCCCGTTTGTTTAAAAAGAGTCTTTGGGGATTCTAAAAAAAAACCCAACACTCAATAATATGCGTTTTTAAATGACTTTCTGGGGGTTTTCAAACATCGTTGGTTGATTAACGTATACAGGAAACAACAGTCGGACCCGAGACCGAATTTATGCTAGCGAGACCGCCAAGCAGTCTACGAGCAGAGAACGATTCGTTTTAACAACTTTAAAGTGTTTTGTCTCAACTTACCGGGGGCGTTTATGGAAGAGACGGCGAAAGACGGTTTCCGTATAGTCCAGTAAATCTGGCAGCTCGTGTTGGTGCGACAAAACGTGATGAACGGGGATGCGTTTGTCTCGTGCACCGCTTCCTCCTCCAGCTTTCTACTAATAGGCGGCGGGATATTTGCTGCGACATCTAACATTTTCGCAGCTGCGCCAATTGTATTTTATTTGTTTATACAATCGGAATATTTCATAACCTCTGATTGACACCCAGAATAACTTTTTTTACCCCCTTTCCTTTTTGTTTTTGTAGCCTCTTATTAGCAACAGGAAACAGGTCAAAGGTCATCCCTTGCTCCACTGGTATAGATAACTCAAAGACGGAAGTCATTGGCACATTGCTATAAATAAATAAAAAGAACATGAAAATATTTATTAATCTGTGGTCAGTTTGACCTATATGTCTTAATGCCTGCCTTCTGTTTTTTAATTTTTTTATTTTAGTGCTTTTGAGCTCTTTTCTCCAGCTCGTTTAATTGCTTCAGCAGCACAGGTCTTTTTGTTGAACAGGTATTGTTGAATACCTGATGTTAATGTGATGTTTGTGTGCAGAGACATTTGATATTTGTATCATGAGCTGTGTGTTGTTGACTGTGTATCCCCCGGGGACAGTCTGGGAACAAGATTTTTTCACGCTTTTATTTGTTACATTGATTTGTTTTGCTGTGAAAGTTACAAAGCAAAGTTATGTTTCTGTCCCTCATCAGTCTCTCTCCTGCTGAAACTTTCAGATTGAATTCTGAAATGGAATTTTCGATGGACCCGCTGTGTACAAGAATGACCCAAGAGAATCTTTGTTTAATGAATCATTGGATGTATTTGCAGGACCTTTGCATGTTGAAATTCAAACATCCTTCGGGAATAGTATGGGGAAGGGGCAAAAAGTGAATACAAATACAACACTGATTTCAAAGCTTAATGCATTTTCAATCTATCCACTGATCAAATGTTGATAGAAGCGTTGAAATGGAAGAATCTATATCTGAGAAGTGACATCTTTGCCACAGTGACTGAAATAATCACAGACAACAAGGAAAAGAAAAACATTGTCTTCTCTCTCTAGAAAGACAGATGCTCAATAAATTACTTAAATTCATTTTTTTCTAGGACCCTCTCAGTTGCCTGTCAGACGTTTTCTTTCTTGCGCGGTATATGCAGCTTACAGGTAAGTGGGGGGCAGATTTACCATTCAAATCCTTGATAAGTTTGTTTAACGTCTCACCTCACTGAAGTCATGCGGGTGTACTCTGAGACTAAACACTCCTTTTGGTTGTAGTTGCAACAGTGCAATAGAGCCCATTTTTCACCAGGTCAAGATAATAAAATAAAAATGCAATTTACTCACAAGGGATTTTAGAAACAATCTGAAAGATGATGCTGTAAATTGTTCTTAGTTCCATATGATGCTTTACGAATTGTAAATTGAAAATCACCTGAGTTGGAGGAACAAACAATACATCTTTTCCCTTGGCAGGTGATTTATATGATATTCCAAGAATTTTATTTTGTACCCACATAACGTTCAGGGATTGGCAAGAGATGACGAGTGAAGAGTGTTTAAAACTGAGGCAGCAATGACTAAGCAATCCCGATTTTTAAACTCCAATAAAGACCAAGCTTCAAAACTGATGGATCCTGCGATTATATTGATTTTTCTGCCCACACTTATGCCTTTGGTCATTTCACTGCCAGTCATTTAAAGAGAACCTGGTAGAACACAGTGAATATCAGTGAAGACGAGGGCCATGCTCTTTATGCCCTGCAGAATTGTTGTGACATTTTCTGGCAAATTCCCCTGAAATAGCATTCAAACGTGTTGCTAATTACCAGTCAGTCTGTTTTCATTTTAACTGTGCATTTACAGTTAAAACAAATGCAGACTCGTTCACTGAGAAGACAAAGAAATGATTCGCCATTTAAAAACATTATTTTACTGATCATGAAGAAAATGTTTTAAACCTATGTGGGCTGAAGCCAGTGAATCAGGCTCCAACGTGGCAGGTGAAAACCACAAGCACAAACAAAAAAGAAAAAATAATACCTGAGGTTTGCCCTCTTTAATCCACCTGCTGACCACTATAGTATTACAGCTTCACATTCATTTTGTGGGAGTTTGGATGGATGGACCTACAGTATGCAGAATTGGTCAGGAGACCCACAACCATGGCACTTGTCAGGAGCAAGAGGAACATCTTTGTTTTACCACCAACTTTGAAGTTAGAGAATCTTTTATTTTTTCTATCTTGAAGACAGATGACAATGAACTTTCAGTGTTGTTTCATACGTTTTAATATCCATATATATTTACCTTCTCTTGTTCCAGCTCATCTCTTTTATTTGAATATTTAGGAAATAAAAATCAAGTTATGGATGAGTTATAGTTAACGTGTCCCTCTAGTTTTACTAATCTTTTCTCTTCCTCCTGAATTTGATATTTTTGCCATCCTTGTACTAACTGAAACTGGCAATTCTACTTAATTAGCCTTTAATCCCTGTTTAGCAAGTGGATCAACAATTAAATTTCTTTGCACACTTGTTTCTTGGAAGCCATAAAAGCACCACGTCTGATCCTAATCTCATTAATCTCATAATAAGCACAATATTTCACAAAGAATACTCCGCCAGCATCTCGAGAGGGTATGTCTGAGACTTTTAAGCCAACTGACTTTTTTTCCAAGCAAACATAGCTGATCCTGTTTTATGACAACACTAGGAAACATGTCCGTGCAGGACAAACCATGAATGGCCATTCGGGCATTTTACTGTCCTGTTGGCAGCTTGTTTAGGTGACACACGGACATGTTTATCCTTACTTTTGTTCTGGGGTATAAGTGTCTGGGTCATAAACCTTAATTTTAAACACAAGCAAATGTTTGAGATCTGTGTGACGACAATGTCCAGTGATGTAACGGAACGGAACAGACTGCTAGAACAGACTTAGATAGATGCAGAGGTAGAGGTTTTATTCATTCACATGAATGTAAATTACACTAATCATCACGAGCCTTCAGCATGTGAAAACAGACACATAGCTTGCATACGGCACAGCTTTCTGAAATCAAATGAAGTTCATAAGAAACCTAAACAAAGATGGGGTTAAGTAAAGAATAGCTTTGTTTTGAACTGTTGCATTGGCACTAAGAGGAGGAAAAATATTCTGTTTTGTAGCCTTTCTATCTTCTGACATTTTTGTCTGACCCACTTGCTTTTGCTTTATTATTATGACTAGAATTTAATTTAAGTTATCTGTAGTACTCATTAGACTAATGTTACATTAACTTCCTGGTAGTTTTTCATTATACTGAAAGTAGTTCATAGTCCTTTATGGCTGTTTTGTACTGTTCATATGTTGCTAGCATGAGAAAGCAGATCCGTCCTCTCCATTTCTTCTCTCTGCTGTGTGTAATTGCAAGCTGGGTCCCAGAAGATCAAAGGGGCATTAATCCATCCATGGAGCTGTCAGCTCTGGGCTGTAGCCATGCTCTATGCGTTTACCATACAAATTGTCGGCCCTCTGTTTCATTTCAGTGTCTCAGCCTTTGCTTGAGGGTTGTTTTAAACCTTCACACTGCTTGTTCCTCTTCTGACTCCCATTCCCTTCTCATCCAGACAGACGACAGCGGTGTCTGTGTATTTGAGATAGTAATAAAACTCGGTTGTTGCCTTCATCTTGCAGCTGTCTCTTTTGTCTATTGAACATAAGTCCGCAATTGGAAAGTGTTTTCATCACCTGGCATTTAACACGGTTTCTGTCAATTTCACTGACAGGTCCTGTCACTGTGGACCTCATCTTATTTTCTGCCTTTTATTTTCCTGTCCATCTGCCTCGGCTATTTGCCAACAGCTTGGTTTTGAAATGACATATAAAACACGGTGTTCGACTAAGTGCGCAAAGATTGATTGTGTAGTTGACTTAATTTAGCTATGATAGTAGATAATAGAAAATACATCAAATATGTAATATACATGTGCGCATGCATCCTGTTTCATGAGACTTGTGAGTGACAAAAGACAGAAGAAAAAAACACAACCAACTAAAATATATAATCTACAAATATGTTATAATATTTCTTCTCACAGTTATTTGCATTTTTAAAATCCCACTGCCTTAATTATTACAAAAGGTTTTTGTGAAAGATTAAACATTTGATTATTGAATTTTATTTTATTTATTATTGTGGCTCATCTTGCTTCACTAAATTCCTCTGTACATTCTGTAAAGTCTGAGCTTAACACACAAAAACATATTTGGAGTAATTTGGTTTGTAAGCACATCCGAACTTCTGATGAGCAGGCATCAGAGCTAAACCTGTTTTATCCCTGTTTTAGATGAAGATCTAAAGGCGTAGAGACAGTGTGCAGAGCTGTACAGGAATACACGGTGAACCTTTTCAGTGTCATGGGCCCAACTCAACAAAACAGAGGGTGGGTGCCCACCTGATGACCCTGCAACCTCATACTCTGTGCTTGGTACTTATACCAATACTTATTCAAAGTGGTTGTCTTTGGAATATGGTTCTTTTTCCCCATATTGATTGCAACAGTACAGATATTAGTAGCACGGTGAGGCGAGCAGTTTATGTAGCATAACATAGTTATGTTTTTGATATTCATGGCTCCATTACAGCCAGTGTTGTAGCTGAACAGAAATAACAGTTTTATTTTTCACTGAATGTACATAATGATGATTGTGAAACCATTAGATGTTCTTGTTATGTTTTAGTCTGTAAAATTGTGAATCTTACTCTTGTAATGTAACGCGCACATCAGAACTTTTGCAAAGTTTCATAAAACATCGAGCAGAACTCATCTAAAAGTTGAACTGAACTGTCAGCAATTACGCTAGAGAGCTCGGAACTGTGGGGACTAAGTAGTGACTGTTGCGCACCTTCCAGGCCACAAGAGTGCAGGGCACACTAACATGACATGTGGCTTATGGAGGGTAGGAAAATATGCCTCATTATAAAATCCGAATTTAGTTTTAAAAGACTGGGTTTTTGACAGTCTTCTTTTGTACTGACATACAAGGATTATTCCAAAAGGAGAGGATTCAAACACTCAAACACAGAAGAGCCATTGTCATGCCATTTAAAATCTTGTAAGTGGTTTTAGTAAGAACACTGGATCTGGATCATCTGGAGTTTTTTAATGATCGAATATGTACATTACAGTAATCCACCCTTGATGTTACAAGTGCATGAATCAAGGTCTCAACCTCAGTGAAGGACATTATATTATGTGCAATTTTATTATGTAAGTGGAAAAAGAGCATCTTTAGTGATATTCTTAAGAGTCAGAAATGTGTAAATGTTTATTTTTTGAATGTATTAGTGGAATGATCCTCTGTCTTACCAGGGTTCAACACCAGAGTTTTAAGTGACATAGGCTTGGCCTTAAGTTTAGCTTTTCCAGAATTATCATCCACCCCCACACTGACACTGACATACAGCTGAGGATCATCCACATAGCAAAAGAAAAATGCACACAAGAAAATGATATTAACTTCTTTAACATGTGGGGTTCCTGTATAATGGGAAACTCTAAAAGCACATTGATAAGGCTCAAGTAAATCGTTATTCTGTAAATAGCAGATTGGACACAGCCTTCAACACCTTTAAAAAGAAAGAAGAAAGAGTTTCGAAACAGACCAGCTCATTTTCGAATGTTCTGGACCAAGATGTGGTTTCTACAATAAAGGTATAACCACAGCAGATTTAAAACTTTTAGGGAAAATACAAGAAGCAACAAGTGACAAACTGATGATATTTAATATTGCAGGACCTAAGATTGGACAGCTGGCCATAAGTTTGGTGATTTTATTTTTTGTGTGTGAAAGCCAGTTAGGTGGGAAAAGAACTTTAATCATGTAGGCTGGACTAGAGTGCAAGCATGTGGCTATTTACTAGTGTAAACTTAACTTGTACTAAAAAAGGAAGCAGCTTATTAATTTTAAGCAGCTTATTAGGAGTACCAGGACTTTTCTCAGTGCTACTGATGACCTGTCAATGTTTGGTTTTTTTTTTTTACAGGTGTTGTGGTCCAATATTTAACAGGCAGGATTCTAATTTGCATTTACATTTACAGTCATTTGGCAGATGCTTTTATCCAAAGTGACTTACAAGTGAAGTACAAAGCAAGCAAAAATAGTGACATGAGACGCAAATACAAGAGAGAACAGATAGAGGAAAAATTAAAGTTTTTGTGTAAGTTGCATCTTCAGCGTTTTAAACATTTGGAATGAGACTCGTCAGTGTGCTGAGTTTTCAGGCTGGCTCCACCATTGTGGGGCCACTGAAGTGAAGATTTATTAATGGCAGAAAAAGAAAGAAAGGACAGATTCAAAATGGATTTATGATAAACGACCTGACAGTGTAATACTTTCATTGATTACATCTCAACAGTTACATTTTTTTTGATGCCTCAGCAAGACCCACACTATCCACCTGAGAAGTTTCCAACACTGTGTGTGTGTGTGTGTGTGTGTGTGTGTGTATGTGCATAGCAAATACCCAACATCAAATAACCACTTTGAGTATTTTTACTGTGATGCAGTATTTTTTTATACTTATATAGTATTTTCTTAGAGTGTGGCCTTTACTGCACATGCCCTTTATACTTTCATTCGTTGTTATTTATATGTCTTATTTTAAACTAAACACATCCTCTGGTCTAATTCTGGATGGTCATTTTTGGAGGAAAAAAGTGAGTGAGTCGTTCCTGCTGGTCCCACAGCACATTGGCTGTGGCTGAATTTACAGTGTGAAAGTCATGTAAACAGGCACGATTATGTTTCATAACCAGGGTCGCTAGGTCACACGAATAATTGGTATAGCAAAAAGTCAAAAGTGGAGCCAGTCTGGACATTTGTGTTTATTAGTCTCTTGGTCAGAAATCCAGAAATGACAGAAACACCAGAAACAACTACTAGTTGGCACAGGGCGAACGAAATGCAGAGCCACAAAATAACTAAGCAGCAACTGATATCGTAATTGTCCGATGAAACTGTGATAAAAAAAAAGACCTTTTTGCATCATTGAGTGACATTTTAAAGCAGTCATTGTCTCATTGCAAAGCTCAGTGTTTTATTATTGCAAAGGCTGACGCTGTGTAAATGCCACCCAGAGCTTCCTGCAACAGCAAAATGCCATCAGACACATTACACAATGGTATAGATCTAAGCAAAGTTGTGCGGCAGGTAATATTCATTTTAATGGTGAGCTATTAAACTGTCAAATATACATTTCTATACAGTCCTATTTCGACTTAATGGGCACTTTAACTTGTATAATGTAGAAAAAAAAACAAGTTGCATAAGGAACATGTGAAAGTCTGAGAGTGACACAGTGGAGAAATTACAGATTGATTTGGAGGCATCAGAAATCTCACACTCACAAGGAGCAACCAAGTTCAGTGTCAGGGATCAGTGTCTTGCTCGAGGAGAACGGGGATTGAACCAACAACTGCAGGACTGGTGCATGGCCACTCTACCTCCTGCGCCACAGTCACAGAAGTGACTGAAGCAGCCAAGAAACTTTTCAGTGTGTCTGTATTTTTAAGTGACAGCTGTCTCTGACTTCAATTCACCTGCGAGTCTGTCAGCAGCCAGATCTGTATACAGGTCGAGCAGTTACATCGAGTTTGCACCCGATGATTTGGCTCAGCTCATCAACTCCCAAATGGCTCCTCATTTATTACAACTTCTGGCTTCTATAATTCAGCCACATTTAGCTGTAATTCGAACCGTGATTGGTACGTGTGCATGCACATAACTTAAATTACTCAGAATGTTAATATTAAGTAATATAAATGTTTAATCATGTAAAAACCTCAGCACACAAGCATTTTGTTTGTTTTGAATTTTGGGACTTAGCATTCTCCCCACAATCACAGTGCCTCTGGTCCTTGAGCAAAAATATGAAGCACAATTTTCATGCTAATCTGATGTATATTTTAAGTCTAATAAAATAACATTGACATAATGCATCTCTCCACCCCACTACCTTTTTTAACCAGATGGCAGGATCCTTGTCTGTCGTCATATCTGATTGGCTGCACACCAGTGCCTTGTGTGGCTAAAAGATAACCCTATTATGCTGAGACAAAAAGGAACAATACAAAGAAACTATCTCTTTGCTTATTTACATCAATAGAAATTAGTGGCCTGCAGCTGTGTTGTTAATGCAGCGGGAGACTTTAGTCATTCCAACTTAAAATCTGTCATGCCCAAGATTTTCAGCAATATTATCTTCCCCTCAAGACAGACAAATTCACTTGACCAGGCCTATACCAGCATTCCATGCCCGGCATGTTTTTATTGATGGACAGATATAAACAGTGCGTAGTGGAGCACTTTAACAACAATGATTCCAAGTGCATTTGACAGAGAATAAAAACCTTCACTGGCTACAAAAAACCACTTGTGAAGCCTTAAGTCCCACGGATAATCTTCCTTACACTCTGATAAGGCGACGACATCAGCAGGTCAGATCCATCCCGTGCACTGTCAACATCAGGGCCAGGTGGGGGG
Source organism: Channa maculata (assembly GCA_020496755.1). Taxonomy (NCBI): domain Eukaryota; kingdom Metazoa; phylum Chordata; class Actinopteri; order Anabantiformes; family Channidae; genus Channa; species Channa maculata. Next base: position 4,143,109 of record CM035608.1, on the reverse strand, counting down.
TTTCCAGGGTAGATATGCAACACCAGTTTTACATATAGATCGAATAATGATGCAAACGCAGCTCTTACGCACCTAAATCATAACAACATATATGTAGGGAATGTGTGTCCTCCGTCCTTTCATATATCCCCTTTACTGCTTGCCCAATTACACCACTAGCGCCACTGTAAATGTTCATGATGAAAGCACATTGGCAGGACTGATAACTAATAAAAAGACAGCCTACAAGGGAGGAAATTAACCATCCGGGACAAAGGTGCTCCCACAACAATCTGGACTTAACCAAAGAAAAGAGAGGATAATACACCGCAGGACACTAAGGTGAGTGGACCATCTTCCATTTAAATACATAGAGAGGAGGTTGAGTGGATGGGGGTACATATAAAATGATCATGCAATGATTCATATTTTCAGGTCATTACACACTAATTGAAACCCAATTATAAAAACCAGATTACATTTCTAACAAGAGATCCCTCTAAATCTTACACAGGAAAATTCATGCACACAATGGACGATGGACATTCAATACACGGGTCAAAACATCTGTTAAACGTTTAACTGCTGTGTGGGAATAAACAACCCAGTCTAGCATCAACCACAGCGGGGACGGAAAGTCAGGATCCAGCTGCACATTTGCAGTCAAGAGGTGCAGTGCGGTTCAGCAGTCATCACCATCAGGATATAAAGTTCAGATACTGCCGGAGCCCTCAGCAGCCCCACGACCCCAGGCAGATGGTTAGGATATGGTAGAGACACTCAGATGTTTGTGGTGGGAGTCCCTGGATTGCATTTTAATTTTTGTGAGTATAAACCTACTATAGCTACTTTAGACCTTATTGCAATTTCCAGAAGGTAACGTACATCCAAGCTGGGGCTGGTTGAGAAATATCCAACCAGAGTTTAGGTTGATACAACTACATCACTATTGGTTCGTAACTCCTACAATCTTGTGACAAGAAATTCCAATTAAACTATCTAATTAACTAATTCCAACTATGCACAGCCACTTCCTGCTTCAGCTTGGACAGCCCACTTTTCATATTGTAAGGGCAAAGGTTTAGTTTGTCTTGTATAATCACATGGTAGAATAGCTGTGATCATTTTTTCATTAACCCTCTTTTTATGTAACTCTGTGATTTTCAGATATTTCTTTGGAACCAATGCAGCCAGTGGCTCCAAGACGGCAAAGTGGTTCAGCAATTAATTATTGTTTTTCTGTAAGAAAACAATATGCAAAATATATCCAGTTGTAGACTGAAATTCATTTTACAGTAATTAAGTGCAAAGACTTGGCAACTTTTTTTTTTTGCCATGTAATTATTGTAAATCCTACAGGCAATGTCTTACAGTGAAAGCAAATTTGAATGTCAGAAAACAGTTGGAGCGCAGGTTGTCACAAGCACATTTAGACTGTACGTTTAAAGAAATGCCACTAAACCGTTTATGTAGGGTGTAAATATGTAAGCCCGTAGACGAGATATAGGACTAGAATACAGAGTACAATTCTAATTTAGTGCGCCCACCCCCTGAAATAGAATTACCCCCTTTCCCAATAACCCTGCCACCAGATCTGATGCCACCCAAGAGTTTTTATATGTTTAGTTCAACTCTCCTCCTGCTGCAATGACCCACTAGAGTATTGAGAAACACAAAAGGGTATTTTTCAGATGGATCTCTTCGTAGAAGGCGCATTGCATTTTGATTATCTGACTATAAATTATGCAAAAGCAGTTTGTAATTAAAAGTTTCCCGCTCTAATTATTTTTCTTTGAAAAGAAATCTGCTATAAATAATTATTCCACTTTATACAAAACCCTGACATAACAGCCACGTATTTGAAAATGATTGAAGCCTATTAAATTGTCTGTATGATTAATGCGCTACAGGAGATGAATGAGATGGAACATATCAGCTTGTGTGTGTTTGTGTGTGTGTGTCTGTGTGTGTGCGTGCGTGTGTGTGTGTGACTGTATGCACAGGCCCACATCTTGTGTTGCTTTAATGCTGGTGTTGAACTGTTTAAACCGATACTGTTTGGCTCTTGTTCCAGCTAAAATGTGTTATCTATTAATTGCAGTCAGCGGGGGATTGGAGAGTCTGAACAGGCTGATGAAATGTATAATGCCTCCTCTTGGTGGAGAATCAGTAGTGCCTCTTTGGAGGTGTGGGAATTTATGCAGCATTTGTCTGGGCCAAGAGCCAAAAAATGGGATTTTATTTTGCTAGTTCAGTGAAAGCTCTGGCTTCCCTGCCTTCCACCAGAAATGACCCCAAGACTCCAGACGTCTTGTAGCTGGAGGGATTAGCCTGTTGCTCCCTAAATTTGCTCCGTTTCCCTTTGGCCCCCTTTCTCCCCTTCTCTCTCAACTCGTTCTCACAACCACTTACCCTATTGGAGAAAACAAAAAAAAGGGAAGGAGTAAACCCAATGAGAGTGGGAGACAATGGAAACATATTACACAACATATTGTGTAAGCTGCGTGACCCACCAGCAGTTAACATTAGTGACATAAAGTGATCTGACATTACAATAGTGACCAAGAGAAAAGGTTATGCTTAATAATTCTCATTGGGCAAAACATTTTCAAAGATAAAGAGACAAAATGCTACTAAACATAGCTTTAAACTGTAAAACCTAACAGCTTGCATAAACTAGTTAAATTAGATAAATGAGTCACCTTTACTCAGTTTTCGACAATATCTACTTCTTACTAGTTAGAGTTAATTGCAGTGTAAAAAATCTGAGCGATGATAACTTATAACTATGCAAAAACAAAGGAAGCAATGACATTGCTACGAAACAAGAGCTTTGAGGACCAATAGGTGGAGAAGCGCTATATAATTTCAGAGCATTTACCATTTAACGAGGTTGGTTCGGAGATACAGCATTCATCCTTAAAGGAAACCTTCACAACGCTAAACAAAAATGTGACACTGCACCCTCAAGGCTTGAACACAAGTTCCATTACTGAGTCACTACTGCTGCTTGCGCACACAGCTACAGTATCACGCACTTCCACATTAATTTTTCATTTCTTGGTTCGACTCGGGCCATCCTGCACGCTGTTTATCCCTGACGGTTCCCTCGCATGTTTTTGTTCCCCTGTGGAGTCTGGTTTTTATTTTATTTTCCTAATTTTCCATGTCACACACTCCATCACACTCATTCACTGTCTCATTAGTGTCATTTGAATGGGAGACAGACTGCTGTGGTAAAGGTCAACCCGCCATTTCATGCTCTAAAGGCTAGACAGTCCTTGGCACGAACAGTAAAATTGACGGATGGGTCGTTGACAAAGTCAGTTTCTCCTGCAGCTGTTTCTCCGTCTATTCAGCCTTTGCTTTGTTGTAATATCTACACAATTATTACGTACTGTATGTTGTTACTCAGATTGTCTGCACTCGATTGTGAATAATGTCCAGCTCAACATTTTATCTGGTAACCATGAGAATTTTAATAGCTTGCACTGTAGTGGTTGGCAATTTGCCTTAGAATATGAAAAGAAAAACGTGTGGTTGGTTGCCGATGCTAATGGAAAGAAAGATTGACATGGTGACGTCAGCACTCTCTAGAAAGTTTGACCCAATCAACTGCAAATTTTCTGGCATCATGCATTCTGTATTCTTTAATACAATGTTTGGGGGGAAAAAAAAGGTTAATCCAAAGACAATTTAACACCAGTACAGATGTTGCTAAGCAGAAATCAACCTTCACAAAGCTAAACAATGGTTACTTTGTCACAACAGAAAAAAACTACACTGTGTGCTATAAAGCCCACAGAAAACAGAATAGTCATCAATGTTAGATCATTTATTACTTACTCCTAGAGTAGAACATGAAAATTCCAGTTTTTCTTCACCTTAATTTCTCCAAATCTACTGTAGATCTTTGTAAAATAAATTATCAATACTTGTTACTGATTGTTACTGATTTTTTTTTTGCAGTTTTGAAGGTTTTGTATCACCAACAATAAGTTTTATGTCAAGATAAAACTTGGTAAAACAAGTAAGAAATAACATATTTCAGCACCCATCAGCCCATATTTATGGTTCAGTAGGCAACCTTCTACCTCCTAGGTAGGTTCAGGTGCTTCTGATCATGTGCAAAGAGAAAACATGGATACAATATTTTTAGGTGTAAGCACTGAATTGGCCCAGTTAGGTTTAAGCACAAAACATCAGAGATGAGTTTAGGGAAAACTCATGAAATATCAAAGTACAAACATCTACTCAGATTGAACTGGGAAGGAACCTCCTTGGACTAACATTTCCTTTTTTTTTTTTTTTTTAATATGTCACTAACAGTCCCTATTTCTTCTTTAATACTTGCTGTCACTAGATGTTGCCTCTCTATCAGTAGAAGGCTACCTACTGACCCATGAGTATGAGTTGATACCGTTTGTTTTCGGTTTGATTGATAAAGGGCTTTAGTGTCATTTCCAGCCCTGAAAAGCAACACAGTAGAGAGCACTTGATACATTTTTATGGCTGTCCATTGTGGTCCTAATTAAATATTGAAAAAAAATAAATAAATCAGCGGCGTCTTGAAGCACAGGACGTGGCTGATATTTAATTGAAACCATAATCGTTGTCTAATCTTTCAGCGACATTGAAATATAACATTTTCAAGCCACTCACAGGCAAGAGAGCAACTTTCAGAATAATCTGTTTTCATTAGTGTTTCAAGCAGTGGGGCAGTATGACCAGATGCTACATTATTCAATTTCATTTTCCTTTGCACTAAAAGAAAGTTGATAAATGACAAAGAATATCCTTTAGTACAGTAGACTGGGAGCTGGTACTAACTTAATAACAATAATTAGCATAATGAATGCTACCACAGCATGCTCAACCACAAAAACCATCCAACATATTGCAGTGGGAGACCGAAAAACAGTTTTGAGCTACAGAGCTATTTCAAGATCGAGAAGACGGAGGGTAATTTAATACTATTCATAGGCATGTGCTCCGAGGAACCAAGTTGAAAATGTGTGACGTCACCCTGTTATTTAATAAAAACAAAGAAAGACATGGGTTGAACACACACACACAAAAAGAAACAGCCTGCATAACAGTCACCTGGACAGAATCAAAGAGGAAAAAAAAAAAAAAAAACGTGTGGAAAATCACTCATGTCCAATTATGGTGAACCTTGCAAAACCTGAAAGTATGTATCAACATGTTTCTGCATGCCTTGTCAGTTTCACATCTGCTTAACAACCCGTTGGAGGTTGAACAACTTCCAGAAAATGTTGGGAGTGAAGCCAAATCTGGGAAAATACATCATCCTAATGCTTCTCACTGCCTTTCATGATAACTTGACATAGACGCTACTGATGCTGCTCGGACTCCAGGGCTTAAATAAAGATTTTCCTAAGTAAATTTATATCGTGAGGCATGTTTACTGTATATGGTCCATCAGTGGAGGGATGGGGTCTTACAGAGGGTTTCACATTAGATTAAAATTTTGCTGAACAGGAAATAAATCAAATATGGTGCAAAGGTAAAATAATTAGTGAATAAACAGAGTCTGACTGTCTTCTCCAATATGTCAGGGTCATCTGTTAGTATTCTTTGGGTTTTTGCTTTTGTGGGAACCTAATTTCATCCATGGTCTGAAGGTTTATTAATTTTGATTTTTTTTTTTGCCTTTACTATGTGTTGTTCTGTTAATTTTAAGGTCATTTTAATTTAAAGCTAAACAAATGTGTAATTTGAAGCTACATGAGAATTTGGGACGTTCTAACAGGCTTCGGCATTTTCACTGTGAACTGCGATGCTGGGCGCCTGTAAACAGTTCATCCAATTGATCCCCACCACCTGTCCACATATCATTGTCTTTAGGCAATGCACTGGACTGCAAACTGCTACTGGTTTTTAGATCAGTGCTTTGGAAGTGGCTGCGATTCATTTCTGCATGCGTGACTGGCAGCTGGAGGGAAGCTTTTATTTCTGCTTGTGCCCAGTTCGATGAAGCTGACAATATGGTGCAACATTATGTAAAAGTGTAAGAAAGCCCCTTTCTTACATAGAATGAGTCGGTGTGTAAGAAGACATGAGCAGGCTGGCAGCTGGTGCAAGCTGTTATTGATTAGGTGTCAGGTGACAACTTTCATGCTTGTCATGTTAACACTACAAATGTCTATTGATCTGTGTGTGTCAGATTGGCTGACTGATCAGTAATTGTGCTTTAAAAGTAACTTTGATAACCGCAGCGCTAGAGTTTTAATCTTTCTTGACTTATCTGCATTTATGATTAAAACTGATCATTTAGAGGAAACAGTTTGTTTCATAAATGCCAGTTCAGTCTATGGATTGCTGCCCCTTTGCCATTATCATATATTTAATTCTTACAAAATTGTAATTGTATTTTAAAGGCCACACTCTGTCTTTCCCTGAGTAAGAGGTAGATCTGTGTATCGTCAGCATAGAAGAACCCTTTATTCTCCTGTATATGCACAGGTTAAAGATAGCACCTGCAATCATTTTGAATAGGACAGATTAATGCCATTTCTGAAACCATAGCATTGACGTCACCCAATTTCATGCCATAAAAATGCCCCAAAACATTTCAACTTGGATTGCAATTTTTTTTTTTTTAATGATGCCACAAAATCAACCATTGAAGTCAAAAAAGTCAGAAAAATCCTGGAGGTAATTTTATGTGATATTTAAAACAACATAGTCATGTATCTGCTGATTTGACCATACACTCTTTTCAGGTGAGGAGAGGCAGCCTTGTGCCATGTCGCTCGATTTCCTTTTCATTTGCCGCACTGGCTCAGTGAATGAGCCTCGACTCGCCTCCAAGTCCTTTCAATCCCCCTGGTCCGAGTAGAGCGCTCAACAGTGATCTAAACGACGCAGTATGACATCAAACATACGAAATTCTTGAGAAAAAAAATAACACAAGTTCTACAAGGCAGCCGGGAGAAGAAGAATAAGAGTGTGTAAAAGGAAGGGAAGTGATAGACTGAGACGAAGAGATTCAAAGAAAGAGAAGGGAATAATGTGGCCAAGCGTATGAACAGCATGCTACTGCCCAGTCACTGGAGGTTGGTAGGTAAACCAACACAGGAGGGATCCAAATCCAATCTCTGGGAATTTGCACAGCAAATAGTTTTTAATGCCAACACAGGAGCTTAGACTTGGCTTTCCCACAGCCTTCCACGAGGGAGCCGTCGCTCTCATTAGCTGCGGACTGACAGAGGAGGGAAAGCAGTCAGATAGAATGGCCAGGTCACGGACAAAGGACTCGGGAACATTCCTCAAGGTTCTTTCCATCATTTCGTCAGTCTTTAAAGGTGTCCACAGTTTGCCAGCACAGAAAAGCTAGAAAATAACATGCATTTGCTGAAGAGTCGCACAAAAATAAGACAACATACCGAATGTCTGTATAGGAAACTTACTGCATTTGAATATGAACACAGTAGAATAAGAACGGTTCACCTTGACCTCCACACTTCTACAAGCATTTCCAAGCTTTATGAACAAATGCATCTTGGCCTGTGTTGTTTATTTGATATAATTTATGGAACATTGTTGTAGAGTGGGTGTTGCTACAAGGCCAGTTCTCTCAATAAAAACTGAAGAAGTTACATTCTTTTCATTTTTAGTCGCATTCTCTCTTCCAAAAAAAACCAAAACAAACCCAGCCTGCTTCACTGAGTCTGCTTTATTTCACTTTGACGGTTTAAATTCATATCCAGGCTGTGTGTACATGCTGCCTGAAAAAACGTCTGCGACAGGTTAAATGTCATCATGTGCTCTTTATTGTATGTTCTTCTAGAATTTTATTTCTACTGCCATGAGACATTTTAAAGAGGGACAGGTCATAAATGTCTCGGTTAAAACTATATGAATGTTATATCATTATTTTATAAAACACTGAATGTCAATCATTTCCAACAGACAAGCTGGATAGATCAGCACTGCTGGTTTAAGTAAGCTGGTACCGCATCCGAATTTTTCTGTGGCGCTTTTTTGGGTTGGTGAAGAGCAGCTTCCTGGATATTATGTTAACGTGACATCACAAATTAGGTCACAGTAACCTTGACAAAAATGTGCTAATTTGTTTCCTGAGTGAGGCCAGGTGGGCATGACAGTGGAGTGATTAGCACTGTCATGTCACAACGAAAAGGTCCCCGGTGGGACTTGCGTGGGTTTCCTCCAGGTGCTCCACTTTCCTCTCACAGGCCAAAAACGTGCACGTTAGGTTCATCGGCAATTGTAAACGAGGTGTAAATGAGTCTGTCTGTGTATGTCTCTCTGTGTTGGCCATGAGATAGATCTGCCTCCTGCCTAGTAACACATGGGATAGGCTCCAGCCTCCTACGACATAAATAAGAACAAGAAAAGCATTTAAAGATAATGGATGGATATAGTTCAAGTTGACATTTGTGGCAATTTTGAAGGAATTCGCTCGAAGCGTTCCTGATATTGTGTTCACATAAATTGACTCACTTGAAGTAGTGATTATTGCTCTGAGTGGATTATTGTTAACGCAGCTGAGTTAGTTGCAGTCTCCCTCTTTGCCTTTTATTAGTATTTTTATTGTGACAAAACAGTTCCGACAGCTGAGTTGATGTGGTATTTTATTTTATTCAAAAGAACCACAATATCACAAAATAAAGTGTAATGTAAACTAAATGATACACTGTAATGTTAAATATACGGACCACTAAGTAGTTTGGTTATGTTGTACAGTTTTATATGTCCTTTAAAAATGCAGCACTTTTAGTGATCATTTTCATTGTTGCACTCGAAAATAGATGCTTGTTTATTGTATTTTTATTGCAGGCAACAGTCAATGTGCAATGGCCAGACAAACAGTAACATATCATAAATGGTTCTGAAATCCAATATTACATTCGTACCACAGTTTTTTTTTTATTGTTTGCACATTGATATGTACGCTGGCTCATTGTGCTTTTTACTGTAAGTAATAGCATTATTTATTTTCAATTGTACTTGCGCTTGGCCCACATTATTTATTTCTTGATATTTGTGGGGGTTGTGAGAATTTGTCTTGCTGTGATAACTTGAGTTGTGTTCTTGCTTACACAATTTAAAGTAAAACAGTTTGACTTGCTTGAGCCGCTCAACTTGAGTTGTTTAATTTTAAGCTGAGAGGTCAGTGGATCATGGATCATCTAAAGGGTTATGAATCTCTCCAAACTAGGGCCCCCCAAACACCATCGTGCATAGGGCCCCTGCAAAGCTAGAAACAGCCCTGACAGACAGCCTCCAGCCATGGCTGTCGTTGGCCTGAGGAACACACACACACAACCACACACACACACACACACACACACACCAAAATGAGTGTTGTCTTTGTTTGCAGACATACTTTTGAGCTAACCCCTCCATACGGTGACAAACACATTTCATTATGTGCATCTGCATTACTGAGGCTTCTCAACATGAAAACCGCTCTGTTTTGCTAGTTGAATGTTGTTCATGTGAAGGAGCAGCTGTAGAAAAAGGTGGATTTAATTAGCAGCTCTAATAAAATTACAAACTTGGTGTGTTGCTTCCTGTCAATCTCTCATGTATGTGAGACCTAGGCGCCACAGCAGAGATGGTCAACAAATGTAGAAACACTAATAGGCCATTGGTGATAACATGTCAGCATGATTTGGGAAAACATGTGCTTTGATGCCATGACTGTTATGGATTAAACTTTTAATGCATTTATGTTATTTACGTAACTCAAATATCAATGTGCTCACGTAATGTGAAAAGCAAAAGTAGCTACAATAAATACAGGCACTTGTAAGTCTTCCTCTGCAACCTCTGATGCAGCCACATTGGATGATGGCCTACTGCCGGCAAAGTAATCAATACTTAGATTAGGAAAGTGTTTGCTAATTGGACTTAAAGAAGCCAAACACAACACTACTGCGAAGACACATTTGATCTGATGTGATGCAGACGTCGGATCAGTTCAATGGCAACATCTCGGCCAGTGTTTAACGAGAGCTGCATTGATTGGTAAGCTCCACTGCTGAAGTTTGTATGAGACCCTCGAATGTTTTTGCTATAATAAGTTAACTTAGACTCAAATGACCTCTCTCTCTCTATCACACACACACACACACACACACAGGGATTCATGTGGGTTTTATGACCCACACACAGCCACTTTTATTTATGTAACAATTCATAAACGCATATTTTCAATGTGTCACCCTCGATGACGGGGTTATTCACAGACGAAGCAACAGCTCTCACAGAAGCAGCAGTGCCACGATGCACCTTACAAAGCCCACAGCTGTAAGGTCATTGAAATTGACTGCTGGCTGAATGGCATTTTAGTCTCAACTGGTCTGCAATTAAAACGCCTGTTTTGTTCTGTCAGCAGAACAACTGGCACAGATGTTTAAGGCAACGAGGCAGCAGGTAAAACAGGAAATAATCTTACTGTAGGATGAAGCATTTGATTGCATGTTGTGTGCACGTTCAGTGTTATCTCAAGGTTTTTGTTTAGGTCTTTGGGAAAGTGTTAGCTAATGCTGAATATTGTCAATTCAATTCAATTCAATTCAAAACAATATTAATATTGATTTCACAGCACGGTCGATGTTCACCTGGAAAAAACAAGTCCAGTTTTTAATATTTTGGTTCTGTTCTGGTCTAAATCTAAAGGGAAACGTGGGTTTTTTTAGTTACCACATGCTCCACTGTATTCGTCGTCTGTCTGCTGTGCGGTTCTGAGCATGCAGTGAACGGTGGGCTTGTGAGAGCATTTTAATTGAAACGAAAAGTACTGCAGAGTACTGAAAGAGAACAGTGTATGCAGTAAAAAGTCTGTGCTAAAACTATAGAGCTCCACCGAGCGGAGGGAAGTGCAGATACTTTTACTGTATGCGTGCTCATCACTACGAGGAAACGCTTCCTACATTACACATGGTCAGAGCATTAAGTTAGTACTCAAATAGTGGCCTACCTTTAAGAGAGAATGTGAATAAAGAAGAAATGTATTTATCTGTGGAACATTAATTACTTTTTCATCCAGATCTAGAGCAGCAGCCATGTTCAGCGTTCGGTACAGCGTTTTTTTCAGTGGAATCAGTGCTGCACGTTCTTACATTTATGGATCAAATCAGCCCATCTTGAAGATATTTTACCTCACATCTCAAAGGCTTCATCAGTTCTCACTGATTTCCTGTGATCCTGGGATGTTGTTTCTTGTAACAATCTAAAAATCAAGTAGACACAAAATACTTCTTATTTCAAAACTAACTAAAAGCAAATGAAAGTGATAAATAAAAAGTTTTCGGCTTTAAAACAAAAATGCCCAGAAGAGGTAAAACTGTGGTACTTTACTTGTTTTGTTCCCCTACTCACCAAGTATTTGTAGGATGAATACACACATTCTTTAATTATAAAAGTGGATAAAGGAATAAAAAACTAAAATAAAGATTTTTTTTTTATGTGCAGGAAAATACACTGACAGAACGATGCACTAAGTGATAGACTTTTCTCATCGTTTGTTTTTCTTGAATGGAAACTCTCTCGCTTGGATGAGGGGCCCACAGAGCGGCATTTCTCTGCTTTGCAGCTTACAATGCATCATCACGTGCGTCACGCTTCAGTATCAGCCAGGTTACAAATGGCCCCCGCGTCGTCCCATGCCACTGATTCCGAGCCGCATGCCTATCTACTGTACAACAGATTAGTTCTGCAGGAATGTGTTGAGGTGTTCCCCAGAGCGAGGGGAGAAGCCATGTGTGCGACACACTAAGAATGGAGGGATTATGGTTCCTTCTGTTAATGAAGCAGTGTATTTCCACACCTCTAGATTTTTGTGGAAATTTCCAAGGTCTGGTAATAAAGTACCACATGCAGTTTAAGTAATGCAGCAGTTTGTAATGTGGGTCTAAAGTACTTCACAAAAAGCTATAAATAGGCCGATGTGCGCGATCACCACTATAAAGTCTCTACTACAATTAGTAGTATATGGCAACGGTTTTGAGAATATTACTGTAACTCACTTCACTTGCACCTGTTCCCATGTTGGTGTTGTGCTCCGAATATATGCCGAGATCATATGACTGAATCGCCATCAGATCAGTGGACATGGGGTCAGGGCACGGTCACTTCCTCTGCTCTCTAACCTTTAGTCCACCGCTGCTCCCAAACGAGCCACATTATAGATTTGTATGTTTACCGTGTCACCCGGCAGGTTCCATGCACTTTGTCCACAGATGCAAAACCAGACCTCGTTTGTTCACAATGAAAACTCCCCAGATTATATTTAAATGAATGAAATTGTTTGTCCTCAGGTTAGTGCAGAGAAGTATACAAAAGAGATGTGAGGAGAGGAGTGAGAAGCTGTTTTTAGCCGTTTTTCAGACGGACCAATTGCTTTGATAAGTATTGCTGTTTTGATGGCTGATCATGTCCTGGTTTCCTAAGGACTCAAATTGTCTGTGCTTTGCTGCCACGAACAAATTCAAATGCTGCCACTTGAATTTCACAGGCCATGAAAAAAAACAACAACAACAATCTCCCTCTCAGAAGTGGACATGGATTAGTTAGTTGTGGTTCGCCATGTGCTTAAATTTCCATTTGGCAGAACGGAGTCAAGTGGATAGGAGGCATGAGAGAGAATTTCACCACCTCCACCACCTCCTCATGGAAAATGGATGGAGAATAATGAGTGAATGAAAAGACCGGTGTAGGGCAGGTGGCTGTGGCCATACAACCACAGGGTTGGTGGGTGGATCCCCAACTGGCTGCACGTCAAAGCGTTTTAGAAAAGACACTGAACCCCCACGATATAGCACCTTGACAGGCAGCTGTAAATTATTTCCCAAAGGGATCAATAAAGTCTTTGATAAATAAAGTCAGCAGAAAGTTTAAAGTTGAGAAAGAATAACAAAGTTCACACGGTGAACCGTGTCCTCTCAGGCTTGGCAGTAGAGCTGCCCTGCAACAAGGAGCTCTGGAGGGTTTTAATCTCCACGTGAACTTTTCATTTCTCTATTGGAGAGTTTGAGTCTAAGGAATAAAGTTCCTCTGAGTTCAGCTCTCATTCGCGTTTTATCCAATTTCTGCATGCTTCCACAGGGCGGTTACCTTAATGCCTTCGTTAAGATCGCTTTACATTTGCTGTTTCCTCTTGTGACACAACTGTGAAAGTACATGCATATGATTTGAATATTAATGTAAAATGTAAATAATAGCATTTGCTTGGCCTGGGCCACACTACAATGAATGGTATAAATAACACAGGCTCTACAGGATCAGGGCCAGGCAGTAAAAATGTGATTAAATGCACCCGTACTGAACTACAGAAATACTTTATAACATGAAGATCAAGCTCCAAAGAATAGAAAACTGCAGAGACTGTAAGCATGATAGAAACTTTATGCAGCTTTGGAGCCAGTGAGTTTTTTAATTGTTTGTTGTTGGTGGTTTTTTCCAGCTGTAGCACAGATCGAGTGCCTCAGGTGACAATGGACACCTGAAGTGTGCTGCGCTGCATCACTTTCCTCCCCTGCAGCTTGGATAACTTGTGTTTGTTTGTTTGTGTGGTGCTGATGCTAGGAAGCATGTCCTCAACTTTCAGCCACTTGTCTGTTATGGGACCATGGATGGACCGCGAGAGAATGGGCCACTCCGCACAGAAAGGCAAAAAGCCCCCGTCCGGTCCTACAGTATTTGGGTCCTTCAGTCAAAAAAAGAGACACGAATCAACTTGTTTTTTTTAATTTGCTGATATGTGGTTCCTCTTTTTGGTCATCTGGTGCATCTTCTGGGTCGTGTTTTTGTCTTTTTTGGTAAGAAACATCTTTTGTTTCTTTTTGGTCATTTTTCATGCTATTAATACTCCTTTCACAGCAGTCCTGTTTGATAATCCATCTATGTATGAGACCCGTATGATAATTGTAAGGAGCAGGTGTGTAAAACCATGCCAACTCCTCGTTGAGCAGTCAAACACAAAAACCACATTTTCATTTAGTTTGTGGCTTTGCGAGTCAGGCCTGCCGCTTCTCCCTTCCCACTGGACAGGCGAGAAAAAGTGCCATTCAACTTGTTACCTTCAACCGTCTTAATGTGTCTTATTTCTTTTTAATGCATTTCAGTTTCAGAGTATTATTGTACTTGTCTTACTTTAAATAAGACAACAAAGCTCTGCACCGAGACGCTGGTGCTTTGTGAGTGACATTTGTTTTTTCAAGCCTACAGCTATTAATTGTCATGAGTGTACTTTAGAAAAGGTCAAACACTGCTCTGCTAAGTGGTGAGTGTATTTGTGTGCACATCTGTGTGTTTGCACACCTCTCGTTGTTCGTATACCCTTATACCCAATACCGTCAGAAAGCTCGTGTGGCAGGGATAAGGCAGAAATATGTGTGCAGAAAACAGCAGGGCCAGTGCTTCACTGTATTACATATATTTGTTCTTTTATTTCTTTTTATATTGAAAATGAAATAATGTGACATTCAGTTAAACATGGCTGATCTGAATCATCTGTTGAAATAAGCAAAATGGTCCAATTAAAATACAGTGCAAAGTGGGCCAGAACACATTAGAGATATAAAACATTCATATACAAGTACAGTGTGTACTGCAAAGGTCAGAGTACACAAACCGCACATCTAACTGCGTGTGCAGTTTAAACAGCTCGAGTTTAAATTTAAAGGGACATACAGCATGTTTCCACATATTTCATCTGTCTGTGGGTTTGAGTTTTAATGGAGGAAAAATAAAGTGTTTAAATCCTCCACAGATTTATCAACGACACAGCTAATGCACAAGAACGTAGAACCATATCAACCATTAAACAGCACAGCTAGTGACGGTCACCGACTTTATGTTAAAAACAACCATTCATGATATAAGCATTTGTTTTTTATGTCTCTATTTTTTTAATTTGAAGCCATGCTAAGCACAGGCCCTCACAGATGATGATTTCTGTCAGCCTCCCACTCCAAGCAACTACTGCATTGTCCCCAGAAGATGTATCTGATTGTCTTTGGTGATCCCATTGTACAAACAATATCCCCAAATAGCTTTGGTGCCCCGTTTTTCTTACCTCCTCTCTTTGTTTGGATGAAATGTCTGAACTGGATCGACTGGATTGATGGCATGCTAACATGCTAATGTAAGGTGGTGAGCATGGTAGAACATTATCCGCTTTGCATGTGATTATCAGCATTTAGTTCAAGGCACTGCAAAGAGGTGCAGACTTGCATGCACACAGCTGATGAGCATGACTTTCTACTCTACATATATTCAACTAACCCCATTTCCAACCCTGCGGCCGGGAGGTTCGAATCTGGTTGGGAACAGGGCAAAGCATTTCTCATCACCAGCACTCAACAACACTGTTGTGCAAGCAAGGTCTTTAATCCTAACTGCTTCAGTGGGCCCGTCGTGGCCACAGATCAGACTGTGGTTATACTGGGCAATTTGCGCACAAAAGAGAAAGGCTCTCGGTGAACTGAACCTATAATGAATACATGTGAACAATAAAGATTTTACACACCAGAAAACACGATGGCAACTGTGTGTGGGTTATTAAAACTAACCAGGCGCCAATTGTTTTAATAAAGCAAGTGAAAGTAGGACTTCAGTGACACAACCAGTGCAAAGCTTGAATGACTGAAGTGCTGCGACTCAAGCACTGCAACATACTACAATGGATAACTGAAATCAGTGTATGCAGGTTACTTTGAAAAGTAGAAGTACAACCTGGGTTCCTATGCTACCATCTGAAAACACTCTCCAGTGAACGTAAGAGATAAATGCAGGTCATTAACTGATGCCTTAAGTTTACATTGAAGAAAAGAAAAAAACATCTTCACAAGTTACAACATAAATAACGTAACATTTAAGTACATGCAAGGTTTCTCTAAACCAAGTTAAAACAATTTCAAGTTGATTCTACTCAACCGATGGTTTGTCCCACTCGTCTTCATCACACTGCTCCAGGTTTTGTATGTACAGCTTCAAAATGTTCATATATTAAGATCAGGCTTGTGAAGATGCTACTTCCGAACGTCCGGTGTTTTCTTCTCCTTTCCTTGATGTTGTTTATTTGATAGAATGATGCTCGTCTTCTCTGAGCGTAGAGCTGATGTGCCTTTAGTACCTCTCTCTCTAAAAGTGGGATCTTCCTAAGTCTTTCTCCATGGAGTGGCCAGAAAGTGACACAACTTGATCTTATAGCAGCCTATGTCTGTGTAGAGGTTTTTCTCAGTTCTTTGTTGCTTGGTGGTCCTAAAGTCCTTAAACCGTGACCTTTACCACTAGGTACTGTGATTATTTTCTTCCTTATCTCTTCAGTCAAATCTCTTCTTTATCTTGCTCCATTCAAGCAGCACTTTGAAGATTGTCTGCCTGCAATATCACAATTGACTTGCAAATGTATCACCACTTCTAATGGGAAAATAAAGTAAGACTTACTTCTTTTCTTTGTTTGATTTTATGGCAAACTAAAAGCATTCAGGTAGGTGTGACGAATAAGGTTTTCTCTTGTCAGGAACAGGATACAGTTTTAGCCACATCTGTACAGTACAAGCGTGGAACAACAATTATCGTTACACTGTGCAGTGCATACTGTGCTACAACGCACACAACAAGCCAATGGTCATTTATCACACAGATAAAGCTGAATTATGACCGATCACCGAATCAGCCGGTGTCCCCAGTTCATTTTTAATTTGCTGGGCCACACAAAATACATTTGCTTGAAAAGTGGCTCAGTCCATATCGGGGCAGACGTGCTAAAACTACATGGCAGTAAACTATTTCATACTCGCACTACTTGGTATTTTAGATGTGCATTCATGTACACGTCCCTTCACATTTTTCACCAGACAAGATCATTGACACTCGACGGCGCTCGATAAAAACCCAGTGTTACATTCAATGACAGCAGTTTTTTTTTTTTTTTTTAAATGTTATGAAAACGCTATGAAAAATCAGCGTATTGTAACTTGAGGTGGGAGAATAGGCAAGAATGTCAACTATTGTTATTTTATGGTTTTATGGGTTTCGTAAAATGGCAGCAGGCTTCAACTGAATTGTTTGCCATGTCTGCAGAGGTAAGAGCTTAACAAAAGGAAAGACTGACCATGCCGCACCCAAATTCAGACCTCCCCCCTTTCTATGACAGATGGATATTAACCTGACAAAACTGGTATGACACTGTATGGACTCGGACAGATTTTAGCCCCCAATTGCTACCGATTACAAAATTACTTTTCAAAGTGCTCTTGCTGAATCACAGATAAATGATCAGCACTTTTCTAATTCCTTCCGTAGTGCTTCTCGTGTGCCTTGGCTGAAAGAGTCCAGATTGTTTCACATCTTTGTGCTGTTCTTAATGGAGGCGTTGGAGTCCCAAGCCCGCCCCCCACTTGCCTCGGATTTCTCAAGCCGCAGCTGGTGGGGAAGGCATTAAAGCAGGTGCTCTGTGTCTGTTGGAGCGATCCATTTTCTGTCCCTGATGGACTAACATTATGTTCCAGGTAAGCTTGCTTTTGTGTATGTGCATCAATTAATTACCAGCTGCACACGGTCACAACTGTTGTGTACAAATACCTCAATTAATCATTTACAGCCTCTTAAGGATGGTATGAATGCAGAAAACTATTATCAAAAATAATTACAAGGTCCTTTTGCACTATTTAGAAATCCCATAATGATGCAAATGAGTCTTCCTATACAGAAAAGTAATATCTAGTATTTGTCACCTTTTTTTTTCCTCACATCAAATCCACAGATGCTCACTCAAAACAATATAAAGGAGGCTTCTGTCAACTTTTTTTTTTTTTTTTTTTTTTGAGAGCAATCATATCAGGAGATTGATGCTTTAAAAAGTAATTTACAAAACCAACTGAGTGTGAATGATCGGTGCAATAAAAAGACATAAAAGCATCTTATATAAACATTTGGATTGGCATTGTCTTCCAGTTTAGAGATAAACTCTGAGTCCGTAGTTTTTTAATTTTAAAAACTCATGCTGAATAAAGACACAACACATTTTAGTAAGTGCGTCCGAAATGAAATCCCAGTGGTCTCAGAGTGGGCACTTGACCTGACGTGACAATGATGGTGACCCCCAAAACTGGGTCAGCTTGTGCTAAGTCTCCGATCCTGTACCAAAATGTCGGCGTTGAAGTTGGATCATTCATGGTATGAGAGCAACTGGTCCCTCGCAGTTCAATCAGTAAGCAGTCTCCTTGATGATGTTGGTGGACAGGGTGTGGTTGCTGGAGATGCTGATGGAGTGGCGGGTCAGAGGGTGGGGATGCCTCCTCGGTGCATTGCGACAGGGTATGCAGAAATAGCGCAGCGTGGAGAGGAAAATCTGGCGATAGTTGCTTGACACCAGGTTGTAGAGGATGGGATTGATGGCCGAGCTGATGTAGAACAGGACATTTGTCAGCATGTAGAAATAGTGGTAGAAGTCATACAGGTCACTGTTGGAACACAGAAGACAGAGACAGAGTGTGACGTCTTAAAGATGTGGTCAATGCAAATAAATGCAAGATTATTCAATTATTTGCAGTGATTTTACTGTGTTGTCGCACTTTTTACTTAAAGCTACGATGCAACTTGTTAAGAATTATTTAGTGAAGATTAGCTCAATAACTTATCTTAATGTGAAAAGGTGACGTTTAAGACAAAGACTTACAGAAAAGCACTGGGAGCGTTTCAGAGATTTTCACTTCCAAAGGTTTTTTTTTGGGGCTCACATGTACTGTGTCTATGGTGGATTGATTTAAAGTCTCGTGATGCAGCCATCTTGATTCCCACAAGTTGCATATTGTAGCTTTAACTAAAGGAAAATGGTTTTATTCTTTTTCGTTTTAACCATCATGTCGCTGTAGCTTAAAGGACGCCTTCATTGATGTTTACCTCGGTTCTTTGGGTCCTAGTTTGGGTTGTACACGGCTTCTAACTAAAAAATGCCTCCAGATGACATCACTTGGAGGAAATTTCAGTTCAGATTATATCATGTCATCACTTATACATGTGAATTAGGGTTAGGGTTAGTGTCAGAGGGACGTTTAAAAGCATTAATGTACTTTTACCCCTAAACTAAAGCCATAGAAAGCAAGTTGGAAGTTGGTGAAGTTGCCCTTTAATGTAGATTTAAGTGTTTGGCAACTGTGCACAAACATAGCAATTAAAATTTGGTAAATTGGTAAAGACGTACAGATTGGGCACGGCTATGAAAAAAATTAACCAATTGACCGAAAGTCAAAGACCAGCCCTGCAACAGTAAAGAACGTACCATGTAACGTGACTTTACTGCAGTGACCAAATACTTTTCATATAATACAAAAATCTACATGACGTTTCATTCCGCCACACAGACTGAGTGATGCCTGCACCATTGGCTAGCGAGCATGTACTACCCTAACCCAATAATCTTCTCTTAAGATGTCACTGCTCATTTTCTGATCCAGTACCACAATTTGCATCCAAAGTCATCAAAAGGTCAACTATTGAGGAAGCATGTCCAAGTTTGTGCTGCAGGCTTCCTGCCAATCTCTGGCTTTATTAATGATGCCAACGCATCAGCAAGAGGAAGGGAACATTTTCTCTGCTCAAATTAAACGGATACGTATTAAAGAACCATTTTATTCTGGAAAATAAAAGATTTCTGTTTGCATGGAAAACCATAAACAGAGCTGCACTGCAGCTGAAATCCTCTTTGAAAAGAGGATCTTCATTTTCCTAGCAGTTCATTGAGGACTGTAAATATACTTTGCCATAAAGTGCCAATTTTTTTTTCATTCTTTTGAAAATGTTTTATTTTTTTGTGTACAATGCAATATGTGTTTAGGTGACTGATGACTGTGATTGCTGGAGAGTAGTAAGGGGGAGATTAAGCCATGAAGGAGGGTGGGGGGGTCTAAGGATATAAAGATTACGTAAAATGGGACAGGCAATCTGAAGTACTAAGAAAAAGGGAAAAAGGGGCTGTTTGGACCGGCTGCAAAAAACAACCACCAGGCACATATTACCATTCTCCACAGTTTTACAGGAGGTTGTGTCGGGTGGTGGATGGGTCACGAAACACTGCACATTTAGAACAGGACACTGGACTAACCCTAACCATGTTTGTTGTGTGATGCCAACAGTGGTGCAATTTCACCAGCTGCCTTCTCCCCGACCTGGCAGAGCTGTTTCAGCAAATGGTCCATTGGGTTTGAAAGATTTGGCAGATTTTGACAGCACCTCTCCACAGTGTATTTGTTTTTAGTTTTGTTGAACTAAATAAGCAAACAAGTCAAAACAAAAACAGGAAGCACATAGTGTACAGTAGATGATTTTTTACAAAAACTAGATTTAAGTTAAGTTTGGGTGCACAAAGAAAGCAGTAAAGAGAAACAAGAGAAGGAGATGAGACAATGGTATAAGAATAAGAATAAGACATCAGTCTGTCTAAACACATTGTAGATAGATACTCCTGGGCATCACGTTGATCACTAGGATTTAGTGTATTGATCCATTCTGCTCTCGAAATGAAGAGAGATCACTGAAAGGTGCACAAAGCCAAAGATGTATGTATCCGTCCCCATACAGAGACACCATTAAAGATGAATGAGGGCAGGACTGAAAGGGACATGACCTTTTTGTTATTACTGAGTCAGGTACATCTGTGGGCTCTGTTTATTTAATGGAGAATGACACATGAGCCACAAGTGAGTCTTTAGTTTGGTAGATTTTGGGGTTTGGAAACAGGCAGCAGACATTTTTCATATGAGTTACAGGCGCAGCATTTTCCCGAATGCAGTCACTGTGTGATTTAAGCACATCGGTCAGTTTTACTTTGTGGCAGATTGACTCCGGACCAATCTGGCTGTCATGGGTGTATCAAAGAGGAAAGCTATTGCTGGCAGAGCATTTGGACTGGCCATGACTGCAACCTGTGCCTACAATACTCACTGATACAGACCCACATCCATATGCCCAGTGTCTCTCAAAGTCCGACTCACCTGCAATAGTTTAGTTTATTTATTTCACCGACATCGGGATAAATGTGTATTCAGGAAAGATGTAACACTGAAGATAAAGGATGTGTCAACTGTCTGGAAAATGTGTAGGTGCGGTACCTCAGTGGTGCTGCCGCTGCTTAACAAGATGCTGTTGCTGATTCAAAGTAAATCATTTCGTATTTGACGTTTCCATCTCTTTGGATTTTCGTTCAGCTGGCGTTCTGAAATCATCCTGACAGTGTCACACTATTTTTCATACTGTAGCAAATCATTGTTTTAAAACTAATTAACCGAATATTGATTTACATGTCCTATTATCAATTAAAGAAAGTTTCCAGTGCAAAGTATCTTCTAAAAAAAAAAGAAAGTCTGTGTTTTCTCTATAGCTGACTAACCAAACTGATAGCCAAGGCCACATCAGACAAGCAGGAGCAATAAAAATAAAAATTCTGAATATCCATTGAATAAGTGACCTTAATTCACTGCTGCTTTTCACCGTGTAAAAATAAGACATTTCAAAATAAAACCCTCTGTCTGAAATGTTGGGAAAGTAAAGAAGGCTCAACATGGAATTTGCAATAGAGTTGACTCGTGCTGTCTTTATGAAGGCCGTGCTGATGTTGTTGTACCCTGTGGTTTCTTGGGTGCCCATGGCAAAAAAAAAACAAAAAAAACAAACCTACTGAGAGAATAATACCACTCCCTTCCTCTCAATAATATCTCCACTGCGGGCATAATGCAGAAAACACAGCACACGAAGGCAGCACAATTCCATTTATTTGAAAGACAAATGGCTGCTTTGCAACCAGCGAACAAGTAGCTGAAATGTGAAATACTACAAATTTGTGGTCTCAGGAAATATAGCAACTGAAGCTCAATCATTTGTGTTTAAAATAAAAATAAAAAAATCTGTTATATGTACTGTAGATGTACATACAACAAAAGATGGAACGTTACATACATTTATCTTTTGCTGTTAAACCTAAATGTCCTCAGAGTACAGCAAAAACAAGTGAATTTTCCTTGCTGTTCCAATACTTTTGGAGAGGAGTGTATGTTAGAAAAAAGGGTTTCAAAGTGTTGCACAGTACAAAAGAAAGAAAATGAGAGCACAGGCTTCCTTCCTTGCAAAATGATAAAGCTGCAGGCTCTGCACAAATAGATAAGGAGCACAGAAGAAGAAAAGCTCTAATCTACAGCAGCAGGCAGACGAGCTACATGTTTCAAGCTCAATGCACAGTATTAATTTTATTCTATTCATCATGCTATTTATTTGTATTGGGATTTTCTTTTATTCAGTTTTTTTATATGTATTTCTTCCCTTCTGTTTTCTAATGATCTTAATTCCAAGATGGCGCCAGTGTATACGGCTTGCCGTCTGTCTCTGATCATTTTCTTTGTGTTTGTGCACTGTCCATTTTTAAATCAAAGCTGAAAACTCACTTTTTCTCCCTGCACTTTGCCACAGCTTAAAGTTGTTGTTAAAGTTGTACTTTTGAATTTTCCTCACTTGAAAACAAATAGCGGACAATGATGCTAAGTGTTGTTGGATAAAATATTCATGGTCACATCAGCAAATTCTCACTGGGCCCATTGACTTTATATTATATTTATAGGAAGCTTCTAACAGCAGAAACGAGAGAAGACTTAGT
This sequence comes from Channa maculata, assembly GCA_020496755.1. Lineage (NCBI taxonomy): Eukaryota > Metazoa > Chordata > Actinopteri > Anabantiformes > Channidae > Channa > Channa maculata. Next base: position 4,120,485 of record CM035608.1, on the reverse strand, counting down.
GTTGGTTCTATATTACATAGACATGGCTCTTCTGGGAACCATTATTACAAAGTATCGGATATAAACAATGTTCTCAGTAAGATTTTCAACTACTGCAAGAATACCCAGAGAGTCAAAGGGCTAGAGAGGTAACAGCAGGTGGATATAGGCAATATGGCAGGATGCACAACTTAACCATTAGTACTGACAACTGAGGTTATTATTGGGGCATGTACATAGGATGTAGGAGGAGAGAGCGTTCAGCTCCTGTGACGTACATGGATGACATGACCACTTCACCATCACAGCTCCATTTACAAACTTAAAGTGTGCTAAGATGAAAATTAACTTTGAAAAATGTGGGAATTCAAATGTAAAGGGTGTGTTTTTAAAATAAAAGCTTCTCTCAATGAGGAGGCAACAGTGTTAGAGACAGACCAGTTAAAAGTTTAGGTAGGTGGTGCAAGTGATAAAGAGCAAATTCAGTGCAAAACTTTGAGAATAATAACAGTACATCTAAAAGTAAAGTCCTCGTCTATGTTTTGGCAAAAGTTTTTTTAATTTGTAATGACATTTTGCAATGAAAACATGACACAGAAACTTATTTGGAGGGAAGTGCTTGGAAAATGGAAGTGAATGGCATTAGAGTGATGATAGCAGTAACTTACTATGACCTTTAACCTTTGGAATATTCTACTATTTTAAGTTTTTCAAGTTTTTAGTACTAGATTTTGCGCCTCTTTAAGGCTCAAAGGTGCAGGACACACTAATTAATATATACATAGATTAGTAACTTAATAAAATGCGTCTCGGTGGTTCATGTGTATTTTTACAGTAATAAAAGTATAACAGCTTCTGCGTATAGTACAATATGTTGTGCTGCAAGTAGAAGATAAAGGAAATAACCTGAAAATCCTAAGCAATAATTAAAGCTCTAAGGAGGATTTTTGAGAAAGTGAGGATAAGTAAAGAGAGTGCAAGAGCCTGATCCAGAGTAAATGTCAATACTGGCTTTTACTTGTTAGTGAGAGCTAGAGAAGAGATAAACAGATGGAGGAGCTGACCTGTGTTTCTACTGTTGTACCAATAAGTAAAAACCTTCTTAGCTGACTAGAGTGTATTCGATTGATGTGTCTTTGAGTTAGCAAAGTTCGTCATGTAGTTTGTAAGTTTCATGTTTCTGTCATGTTTCTGTTTGTGGAAAATTTGCCTATCCATCATGTAGGACAATAGAAGATGATGCTTGCCAAGTACTTACGTTCATTCACATAAAAGGGTTCCTGTTCAGTTTAATTAGGGAAACAATGTTTAGACAACTTTTAGAGCAAGAAATGGTTATTAGAGAGAAAGAGGATGAGTCAGTCCTGCTTATCTTTCTCAGACACTCTTAACTGATGATCCTCTATAGCCAATATTTGTGCATGTGAGTGTAAAACAGTGTTATGCATGTAAAGGTGTGTGTGTGTGTGTGTGTGTGTGTGTGTCACTGAAGAATCATTACTCACTCAGACCAGTGAGAGACATAGCAAAACATGAGGCGACGAGCGTGATAGGGCAGCCAGCAGACCACAAAGGCTATGACCACCGCTCCTGGACAGAAGGGAGAGACAGAGAGAGACAGAGAAAGACGGAGAGAGACGGAGAGAGACAGAGAGCATCAGAAGCCGGGAAGTGGCCAAAAAAGTAAATAAATGGAAAGCAAATATACACAAAGTACAGTACACAGCATAAAACCAAAGTGCAAAGTGTAACGGTTTATATGCAAACTATGCATAGTTTTCAGTTTACAAGATGACTGTTATGCAAATTCTATAAATGTGCATGTTGAGTACACAAGAATAAAGAGAACATGTAGGTGAGATCAAAAGTTGTTATCCAGGCAACAACCCAGTGGCAATGCACAAAAAGTACCAGTACACATAAAGAGGGAATGTTTATTTGTACGGAATTTCAGTGCATTTAAAGGCACCATGTGTGCAATGTTCACATGGATGTACAGACAACTTAGTTACTGAAAAAGTAATGATTCTGGAGTTATAATGAAAAGGAACTGGAGACAGATCAAAGAAGAAATCTGCACTTCATATGCAATGGTTCATTTTCACACACACACAAAAAAACCTAACACTGCTTTTACAAATATAATGAAATTGTAAATTAAATTTCACACACAGACTTTCATATAGGTGAGAATGAAGAATTTGACCCGTTTCCTTTTCTGTTACATGCAGTTTCTCAGCAGCGTTAAGACGACACATTACAGGGACTTATGATGTTTTCAGTACAGCGTCCCATAAACATTTATTTATTATCTTGTTTTTTTGGTAATTAGCACTATAAGTGTATGCAAGCTTTTGGTTTTATGGTTAAATTCTGATTCTAAGTAGCCACTTAGAGAAACCATAAAGAAGGCAGAAGTAAAATGTCTCTCCATTTCCCCCCTGTGCAGATGTGTGGCAGTTTGAAATAAATGAGAGGAAACGTATTTTTGGCGTGGGTGGGTTTTTTTTTTTTGTTCTTAGCTTTCCTCATTTATACAAACCACAACACAACACAACACACCAGTGGCTGTGGCCAGAAGGCTGAAGCCAGCACGGCACAACACACAAGCTGGCTGTCAGGTTTGGCATTTAGGGTGGACTCAAGAGCAGCAAGGCGAGAGGGGTTCGGTGAGAAGATAAGCTTTTTTAGTAATTATACCAAAAAGACAAGAAAAACGCATAGGTGAAAAGCGAATATACAGGAAACGAGAAAAAGGGGGACAAAATAAAAGTCCAGGGCAGGAAGTGACTGTGAGCGCCAGATCAAGTACAAATTAAATTGTATACAATCGCAGGGAAAAGAAATTTGCAATTTGCCTGGTCTTCTGGACGAAATGTGACACGATCTCCACCAAAGTGACAAATATTAACAATCAGCAAGTGCTTCCTGTGGCTGTGGATTGTTCCTCACAGAGCTGCTTCGGCGACGTCTGGTGTGAACAGCTCTCTTACCATACACTGTCATCACTTACAGGTGTCTGAGCGACTGCAATTTTCTCTAAAAACGAGGCATCGTGGGATTGTTAGCAAAAAGTTTTAGTGTTGCATCCACTAGACATATTCACAGTAATGTTGTGGAGCGTCAAGATGGACTTGGGCAAACTCCCGGCATGGTACCCTGCCATGGACACCATGCCCCTTTAATGTTAAGTGTATGCTTGGAGTGATGTTGGAGGGTAAGTACCCAATGTTTTACCGTGGACTGATGAATATCAAAGCACTTTGTTATACTGACATTCCTCTGTGAGCATTTCCAGCTACATGCAAATCAAAATCTCTTGATCGCAAGTCTTTAGCCAATGCTGCTTGTGAATAGCACAGTGACACACAAACTTCCAGTCTAATGTCATTGATTTGCAAACACCTGAGCTTGAGGTGACATTAAGTGACATCGGAAGCCTACTGTTGCCGTTACTTTGTATGTTCAATGGGTGAGTTCAATAAAGACCAGCTTAGAAATATTGTGTTTGTTATTTGTGACTTGGTGAAATCAGGTCGCTTGTGACCAATTCAAGCAGAAAACCCCAAACGGTGCCATTAGTTCTTGTTGCCACTGTGTATAACAGGGAGTTAATGGGCGAATTGGGAACAGCAGGTGCAGCATGGAAAAATCAGGTGGGTAGAAAAGTGTCAAGGGCTGAGTGAGGAACCCAGTAGTCAAAAAACAGGTGAATTTTCAAAAATTAAATAATGAGAGATCAAAAATATAAAACTGAAGCAAAGTTAACTCAGCAAAAGTTGATACTAACTGAACTGGTCCAGCACTAAACACTAGTGACGTTACGCTCTAAGAGGACCACTGAAACCAGAGTCAAGCTTTTAAAGTGGAAGATTCGCGAAGAGATGTTTCGAAGCCTCGCTTCACAATAGGGTAAATCACGTGACCTCCTCAAATGAAGCTTCAGTACATCACAGTCTTATCAGAGGTGTCGGACGTCTTATCTACGTCCGATTCTGCTCATTCTGTTGAGTTGCAGTGGTCTAATCTTGTTTGTAATGTATTTCACGCATTCACATGTAAAGATTTGCCATTAGATGTGATTATTTGAACTGTGTCAACTGCTTCAAGATACTGAACCATTTTCGACACAATTGCTTCATATTGATTTAGTACTTAAGTCACTTAAATCCCCCTATTTGATAAGACAGGTACGTGGTACAGTCCAACATCAAGTAAGTAAATGTACTTCATAAAACAAAGTTGAATTATCATTTATGTGACTTATTTAGTATCAACTAAAATGTGTCCGCGCCACAAAAATCCAATTAAGTAAAATGAATGTAAACCAATCAAACGAAGGTGTTCAGTGCAGGATTACCAACAATCCATTCAGCTGTGTGGCAGCAGGTGCAGCCATCACAGGATGAATTGGCTGCGGCGCAGGTGAGGGTGGTTGTGGTTAGTGAAAAAGGAACGAATTACTGAACTGTAACACTTTCAAAAGAGTTAAAAATGGCAACTCTTCATGAAAGCACCTCTGTTTGTCCACGGTCCTGTTCCCGTGTTTAGTTGTCCAGCTTTATTTCCTGTCCTTGGCTTTTATTTTGTTGCTGCTCCTTCCTGTTAGTCTGTTTGGGGTCTTCACCTTCCTCGTTTGTCCTGATTTGTTTCACCTGTTCCCCTGTCCTCTGATACCCTGGTCTCCCCACTGTCCTCTGCCAGTTTGTTCTCAATAGTCTGTATCTTGTGTTCCTGGTTCTGTTCCCTGTATCCTGTCTTGTATGTGTTCACCCCGTAGGTTGAGTAGCTGTTCTGTCGTTTTCCCTGGATGTGTGTGGTCTATCTTCCCTGCTCCCCTTGCACAGTCCCGGTCTAAGTTGTCCTCCCCTTTTGGCTCCTCGAATCAGCCTTCTCAAATCCTTTTATGAGAAATACCCTTTTTCTTTGTACCTCCTCATGCCGTCTCCTTACTTGGGTCCTTGCAAATTACTTATTCAAATCGTGACCCTTCTGTATTTGAATCCATACATTTGTGACTGGATTACAGGACTTTAAATTGAACTGTCTTAGCAAAGGGTTGTCATCGGTTCAGTCTGAGCTCCTCCTGTGTCGGTGCATCTGACAATACCGTTTCAATACCAATCGTCTCGTGGCAAAATTGGATTGAAATTGCCTCTGAAAGAATAGGCTCAAACATTGCAGGCGAGGTTCACATTGGTATGCATACTTTAATCTAGCATTTGTTTAAAACCGTACAGTTCATTCTTTTGAAAGACCTGTGTGAACGCATTGATTTCACAACTCTCCAAAGCAGCTGTGAATGTCTTGATTGGAAAAAGTACTGTTTGACACTGAAAACAATACAAGGTAAAGCAGCCAACCTGTGCAAAGCTGCGTGCATTCTTAGAATAAATCCCTGAAATATGATTATCAATCAAATCTCTATTGTTTCGTCTATATTGGATTGTATTTGAAGCAGTGTGTGTAATTGAACAACATGGAAAAGGGAAATGAGTCCAGGTTACCTGTTGTTTTAGAGAAAACATTGTGAAACTTATGAAAAACACTCAGTATGCAGAGTCAGCAATCAGCCAAACTTGGACTATTCATCTCCACTGCCTGAGGCTCACATTTAATTAAGACGGAGGCTTTAAATAAATCAACTGCTTCCTGGCCGAAGCCTTGAAAGCACCTTTTCAGGATGCAAATATCTAGAGGCACTTGGCACATGTCAATAAAACCATGGGACTTTTATTCCATGGGAATAAAAGTCAGGATTTCCTACGTCATTACTATTCAGTTTCTTGGTAAATGTTACAGAAATGACAGAAAACATTTGCTGCGACGCTTCTGCCTGGACCGAAGTTGTGTACGGCCCTGCTGTCAGCGAGGCTGAAAATGTCGGCTCAATTCTTAGATCAGTAGGAGATAATAGAGAAAAAAAAAACGGCAGCCCTGACACCAACCTCATGCAAAATTCATTTCACCACATTCAGCACAACCTTAGATCAGAGCTGTTTCGCTCACTTGCCACCGACATCGCAACTCCTGCCAAAACTGTCGCCCGTCTCCAAATGTCAATGTGGTAAAACACGAGTGAATCATGGTGTGCTTGAATGGTCAAAGGCATTTCGTGGTCGTAATGGCTTCTTCTGTAATTTGCACCTTCCAGTTTCCAAGCAGCTTCTCATAAGTGACCCTGCTGTCATCCCCAGTATTCAAGGCAACAAATTTCCGGTTATAATGAGGCCTTTCTGGCTCTTGACATTTTGAAGTTTTGAAGTCAAACTTTGAACTTTTTTAAAACGTACGTTGCAGAAAATGAGAGGCAAAACGTACGTCACTATTGTTGCCATTACCACAGGCATAATAAGAGAAACTACTATGGTTCACTTGAATGTTGCCATTCTGGGGTCAGGTCCAAACTTGGATATAGCAGGAGACTCATCCAGTACTCTAAAAGGAGCACTTATCACTGCATGATGAGCCAGCCACACAGCAGAGATCTCCAGTAACAGATAGCGGTTCCCATTCGAATGCCTGTCAGTGGAGATTTCATCACGGTGCATCATCTCACTTCTCGTCTCTCGGAGCTCTTTGGTGCTTTCCTGCAGGCGGTTAAGTACAGCTCGGGTATATTCTTCAAAAACACAATGTCGCCTGGATTGTTTTCCACTCTGCGGTGCACCGTTTGACAAAATGTTCACACAACCTGAAAAGGTCAATCACGTACACTGTGCATGAAATGGCAGCTCCGTCCTCAGCTCCACTGTCGGTCCACATTGGTCCGTCAGTCATCAGACACACACACGGCTCACATTCACATTTATCACTCCTCATTCTGAAAGTATGAAAACCCACTAATACACTCTCAGCTTCACAATTGCTTGTTTTTTTTTAAGAGACAGCCCTGTGGTTTTCATGTTGGTTACACCTCTTAACTATAAACGCAGTCTGATCAGGCAAAACCCAAATCAGAAACTGAGCACAGACCTTCAGTGCTATTTATAGTTTGAATAATCAGTGTCACAGGACAAATCTGGACAACAAAACACACCTGTCAGCCACATGTTCTTACTATACTTTGGCTCACATGAAAAATGGGTGGTGTCAAACGAAAGGTGCTATTTTCTCCAAAGGTAAATACCTAGAAGTAAAAGCTGTGTTTTCAGTCTACACCAAAAATAAAGGAATTGGCCTCACTGTTCCAATAGCAAACGATTTCTCGTAGCTGAATAGAATAAAACTGGACGCCTGTGAAGAAGATATTAAGCTTTACATTACCATGGCAACGGTACTGCAGCTTCAACAAGTCTCAATTAAACAAAAAAACCCCATCTCAATTCACCGCTGTGGACTTTTACATAACCTCTGCACATCCGACTCGTAATAAACAAGGACGTATGAGCAAAATGGGGGGGGGAAAAAAAGTCCATGGAGAGACGGTGGAAACATCTAACAGAGGCAGAGCTGAGTAAAACAAATTCTGCAGTTGGATTATTTCAGGGGTATAGAGTGAGTTACAGCATAACCTGGCAATCTAAGCTTGAGTGTGCTCAACTTCATAACCTACACAGGGTTTCGCTCACCAAATCCAGCTTTTAAAACTGTACTCAGTGCTACACTGTAAAGATGTAAGTACTCACTGAAGTGTAAAAGTACCATCTTGTTTAACACTTGGTTTTAATTGTGCGTTCTGGTCGCACTAACACGAGTGATGTCGAGCAGACAAGTCGTGTTACGCTTTTGTTTGGGCTCTGTCACTTTTGTTAAGTATTCGCCAAATTTGTATCAGACAGACTCGCAAAAATCTTCCAAAACATTGTGTACATGAACAAGCTATTGAAACTGCTTTTTCTTTTTATTGAGCATCGGCGCAATCACACCAATACAACTACAGCTTCTTGCACCGATGACATATTTTCCTGTAACATTGTTGTCAGGGATGCACCAGGACGCTTTAAGGCTGTGTGGTACATCACAGGCCACCTCAGCAAGTGGTCTGAGTGATCGGGTCGCAATTCTCCCTGGTGGACGTTTACACTTGGGATTGGACTGCATGATGCGAGATGCATTTTCACACCAAGTGTAAATAGTGTCGGTGTTTCTGTTGGTTGCCTGGCAACCCTACTGCAATGACAAGGCTCTAGTGGGTCCTGCAAATTGTGGTATTTTCATACATTCTCATCCCACAGCGCCAAAGGGTCGCGGGTTTGTGCCCTGCTCTTCCCCACCGCTGTTCCCAGCCCGATCGCAACATCCCTGGGCCCACTGAACTAAGTTACAATATAAATTACATAAAAGCTAAATGATACAAACAGTGACAACAACACACATACTTCCTTACTGTAGTAACCACGTGTGACACGTTGCATTACGATAATTTTTAAAGGTCACAATGTATTGTACTAGAGTGGAACCCTGGTCTCCTGTCTTAAAAGAAAATAATATAAACCATCGGACTTACTTAACTGTATTTGTGATTTTGAAATTTAGGCTGATTTAATCTTTTTGCCACGGCACAAAATTTCTCTGGGTGGTGACAGAAGCAGAAAAAAAGGAATTGCTTCTATCACAAAGTCTGACATGTGAACATGGAATGTGTTTGGTTTGAGATTCTACACAATGGTCACTAAAAGAAAAGCTGTTCTACTTCTATCTCGTGTAAACAAAGCCACATGAATATAATCTGTAAATCTCAACTTTAAGACAGACCTGTAAATTGTTTCACAGAGCCCAGTTTTAGAGGGACAAGAGTGTCTCTCCTGATTGGTTTGTGTATGTTGAGCCAGTATGAGTAATGCATGGACTCCCATGAGGTAAACCTCCAGGAAGAACAGGAAGACTTGTTTGGTACGTAGAGGTCAACATGCATTTATATACAGTAGGAGAACCAATCAGAACCTCGAGCAAATGTGACTTCCCCACAGTACACAGCTGGTGTTAAACAGACTAATGGATCGAACCAACTTCCCGATGATCTAAAATGTGCCCAAAATCCGGCCACTCGCAAACTTCAATGGAAAGCGCAGCTGCTTTCGAGTGGCTTGATTGATTCGTTTCTCTGCTGCACTCATAGTTCCTTTGTTGGATTGTGAGCACAAATATATTTCTAATCGATTATTATAATTGTCTTTTTGTATTAGGTATTGGATCTGTTTATTATTATTAAATAGTATAGTTTATTCAATTTTAAGATCATTTTAACTGTACTTCAGTATTTAGTGGTTATTGTTTTCAAAGTTGTTCAAATGCCTTTCATTGCTTTTTGAATTGCCTCTACAGTATGTATGAAATGTACTGTACATAGATTTAAACTTGATCTGAAAAAGTGGGACCGCTGTCACAATGGTCAGAGCAGAATTCATGCTGCTTTTGGTGTCTAACATCTGCGTTGGCATTTAACAGTCTGGTAATAATACACAGAGAAGAACAGTCGCAGAGACGGAGGTGAGTGGAGCGATGAGGATATTTCAGCTTTGACTTCTGTTCAGCCCAAACTACAAGCAACATGCTGTTACCCAGCCGTTATCGAGGAAACTGAACTGTCAACATAAAAGATGGCATCTGATTGAAAAACTGGAATTAAGCTAACAATGTGTAATCCTCCAGATCCTCCAGGCTCCTTGTGACAGCACTTTTTCCTGTTCTACAGGTCAAGGGTTGTATACAACCACCTGAACTATTCGTACACACCACACATGCAGCTAAAGCAATATGAGGAAGATGTTGCTGACAATATGTGCAATAGAGTAGAATCTTGGTGGATAATACCTTTAAAATAATGTTAATGGCTAGATCTATGGTTTTATAGTGTGGGCAAGCTTTGAATAGAAGCTGATTTTAAAATGCCAGATAATGAAACAGATAAATAAAAAGAAACTATTGTCCTTGACAACGACGAGGTTATTATGATGAACTGGGTACTGAATTAGGATACAATGACTTTTAATTATATTTAAGTAAAAAAAAATAAAGGATGACAGAGAAAGCAGAGGTTGAACATGCGACATATGACAGGGAAGATTGGATTATTCCTCTGGGTGATTTAATAAGGTAGTGTCAGATATCCATTAATGCTGTCTCTGTGTTTGAACTCGCCCGGCATTGACAAATTAATTGAATTATCACAAAAGTGCAACAGTACTCATTGCACTGAACGCTGTTATTGGGACTATTAGAGACAAGACCACACTGTTCTGGCACAATGCAGTTTCTCCACTTTCACCCTGATCCAATTAAGCTTTTCAATCTTCAGTTCAATCTGTGATATGACGATGTAGATCAGAACGAGAGCAGAGTCGTTATAGAGTGGCAGAAATGTCAAGTCCCATGAAAGGTTAGCTCAGGGGTCCCTTAATTAAACAAGAGCTCAGAGTAAATAATGCAGTATTACAGTTGGAAAAACACACACACACACACACACTGCAACTTCAACATTTACAAAATAAACATGGTAGAAAGTACATCTCACATATAAAGAGATATATATATATATATATATATATATATATATATATGTGTGTGTGTGTGTGTGTGTGTATATATAAAACATTCTCACATATAAAGATATATATATATATATATATATATATATATATATATATATATATATATATATATGTCTTAACAAAAGCTAAAGTAATAAAGTCAACTGTGTACAGAAGTTTATCATCATTTCTATGCTAATGTGCACAATGAAAATGCTAATATGACACTATAATCCTCATTTTAGTTTAGAATGTTAACATGCTAAAATACAGAGGTAGAAACTGGTGATGCTGTTGGTACTGAGCTTATTTTCCAATATTGATTTACTGTAAACACTGAAGGTCCTGATTCCAAACTGAGAATGGATGTTTGATTTGTTGATGCTTGATTATTTTATATCAAGGGGAGGTGGTGGTGGTGGTGGTGGTGGGGCTTCTGGGGCTTAAGCGCTGAATGTTTTCTCAAAAAATTACTTCTTTGTGTCGTATTTGCACTCAACCTTTATGACTGAGCTGTTAGACCAGTGGAGCTGGAACAGTTTTAGTACTTTATCACCATCTTACGGAGCCGCACAGTGACACCCAGGAAAAACAAAAAACAACACAGGATCCTCTCACCCATCAGCCACCTTTGTACTTTTAGTCACGATTATAAAATCCCCATCTCTTCTTTGTGTACATCCTCCTTATTGTAGTTTTTATGCAGCAAACGTGACAGATCTGTCATAATAGTTAACCTGACAGAACAGCATAATCCTGTGGCCATGGCTTAATAAGAGCTAAGCTCAGAATGTTTACAACATCTGGTTTCATCACAGCATAGGAGCTGTGGATTTCAGGATTAAAAGCACTGTAACATTTACATTTTTAAATCGACTCCAATAAATCTTTTTTTTTTTTATGGATTAGATGAGTGTAGTACAAAAAAATGTCCACAGTTACTTTATTATGCTGCTAGGTACAGTGTGTGCATAAATGCAGCACTGCATGAACTTAATTGGATGTTGGAAAATAATTAATTGTCATAAGGAATCATAACCACAGATTGGCTGTTCAGCTTAGCGAATGAGTGCATGAGAGGAGAACACGATATTAACAAAGCTCCATTAGCAAGAGCTGTAAACTGTCTGTTGTGAGCAAGGGTGGTGTCAAACTGCCATTGGATCAATATTGCTGAAACACATGAAGTGGTCAATCAGGAGTAACTATATTAGTCTGGAGCCAAAGGATTGATCCCTGGAGTCTGGCTGCTAGCATGGTTTTCATGGGCGAGATCACGAGGCCACCAGGCCCAGATTTGCCTGGATGATGGTCACTACATGGCTTATTTTAGGATTAGATGGGACAGTTTGGTAATCTGCTGTCAGTCATCAGGTGTCTCAATTTATCTGCTTGGACAAAACAAGAAACAAACAAAAAAAAAAAAAAGCTGCTGATGTCGAGCGCTTTTTTCCAGATGTGCTCAAGGTGCTGCTGCAAAAAAAGGCCGAGCGCATCGAGTGGAGAGAGGCGAGGAGCGCCGCACGCAAAAGCGCTGCATCGAAAACAATTACAAAAAAGTTAATTAATATATAGTAAAACCAGAAACGTGGAGTAGCTTTTATATATTCCTGTTTACGTCAATCACAATTTGTAATTATGGTCACTGACAAAACTAGTTCAGTTAATATATAAAACTCTTGACATCTTTAGGAGTGTGTGTGCATCTAATTGTGTATGTGAAGACCAGATCATTACAATTCAAATTGCCTAACTGTGATTGACAATTTGATGAAGAGGCACAGCAAGCAAGTGCAATACAAATAAAACAATATGTGCTGTGATAATAATGCGCAAGTTTAAAGTGGCTACAGGTAAATGTTCAATGAGCTGTTCGATTAGCTTCATCTGTCACACAAACCACAATATCAAGGTCAGCAAAAGCTATGATCATATGATGATCGGTTGGCAAAGTAATCATTGTAACAGGAGCATCTCCGGCATTCGTTACACCTTTTATGTGCCTCCACACCTCCTCCGGTTCGCATCGCCACCGTGTTCTCCACATTGGCGTCTTGTTTACGGGCGTCGTGTGTTGTCAGCGGAAGGCAATAAGCTTCGTGATGGACCATTGAGCAAATGCTGTGTGCAGGCAGTGCTCATGGGACTTGTCACGACTGCCCCACGTCCTAACATCGGTGCAGTACATGAGTTTCTTTACTGGATTATATGCCATCAGAAAACACTGCGACTTTCATGTGGGAGACAGCAGATTGTTTCCCACTTCAAAACCGCAGAAAAAGATTTTGCTTAAGTATTTTAGCCCAGATAATTGAGACTGTAGCTCCAGGTTTATTTTGTAACCACGTTTGGGTGAGAACCAAAGAGAACATAGGAACTTACTCAACCTGCTAGGAGGTGGAAAGTAACCTACTGAACCCTAATTATGGCCTGAAAACAACTGTGAATTGAGGATTAAATGATGTGATTTCTTCCCAACTGGGTGCCTTCATGGTGATGCTCAGATGCTGCCTAGTTAACTGTGAAATCCAATGAGTTAATGAGTTAACACCTGGCAGCTAGGTGTTTAAAATCAGAATCATTTCAGGTTGAAAAAAAAATTTGTATAGAAGAAAACTTGTTAGTAAAGCTGAATTAATTTGTAGGAAATGTTGTGAACTATGTGGGGAAATATTAAAAAAGCACAGCTTTTTGAAAGAATTATGCGTGTACTTTATACTATACAGTACGTGTATGTGTGTGTACTTTATACTATACAGTACGTGTAAAGTGCGGGATCTTCACTTACGGAGAACCAGAACTCCATGGCGAAGAGACTGAGCTCTGTTGGGCTCCACAGAGACATTCAGCATGGTGGGATTTCCCCCAATGATGCAGACACGGTTGTCTTGCCCTGCCTCGCGGAACATCCGCAGCAGCTGATTGGCTATCACCCCGTTCAGAGCTGATATGGCCACCATGGGTATGACAAAGGACAGAAATGCGTTTACCTGTTCAGTGAGGAAAGGTAGATGGTTGGAAACACTGGTTAGAGGGTAGAGGTCAGGTAAAACATATTGCAGCTTAGAAGTATTATGAAGCTTCTGGATCGGTGGTATCCGACCTGAGGAGTTAGTATTTTTGCTTAGAACATGACTCAGAGGATCAGTTTTCAGAAATGGAGCAGCTCACACTTTATTTGCTCACAGCAAATAAAGTTTGGCCTCTTTTCATCATCAGCTTTTCGAATGAGGTCACAATATGTTGTCATATCAACCCGCTTGATTCACAGTACATGCAAAAAAGCTGTTTCTTATTTAAACAACGTGTCAAATCATGGAAAACCCGCAGAATGGGAAAATCAGACATGTAAATTCAGACACGAATGAGAGTGATGGCAGACAGCATAAAAACAAAGGGAGGTAGGAGAAAATGTGCAGGAAGACACATGGGAGGTGGAGGTGAAGTGACTGACAGCACGATAAATCACAGGCACATGACGGAAAATTAGGGCTGTGGAAAAACAAATTGAGTGGGCCACTTTTTACACCGTGCAAAAGCCGTCGCTCATCAAACTAATTTAGCAGAAACAATGAAACAGTAGTTTTCAGCTCTTGCTTTGTTTTTACCCTGACACAGGATTGACAGAAGTATAAATTGAGTTCATTGCATAGCAATTGAAAAGTTCCATCTAGAAACACTGGAAACCACTTGATAAAATCCGAATTTAGAAGAGCAATGAGTGGAAAGGTTTGCGCAAATATTTTTTCTTGCCACTTTGAAGCTTCACTACTGAACATGGGAGAATAAAAAGAGGAGTAGAGATTTGTGACATGTTTGAATGTAACCATTTTTACATCAGTTCCTTCTTACACCAATCCATCTCTACCTACAAGCACTCTTATCCACCCCGCACACGCACACACACGCTTGTTTTTCCAAGGGATAATCATGGATGAAAAATGTTAATGGCTTTAATGAAGAGGTCGGCTGACTTCTGAGGGGTCTGACTTCTGCCTCCTAGACACTGTTATCTGGCTAAAGTTGAAAAGGAGAAAAGCAGCAAGGCAAACACTGGCCAAAACTGTGGCTTGGGTGGGAATACAGTTATGAAAACCAGCCAAAAAACTGACAAAGTTAATGTGGATAACTGTGGACTGAGGTGCAAGAAAGTTGACATATTAGAGAAGAATGATTGGAGGGGAAACGTTGGCACACACACACGCACACGCACACACACACAGAAAAGTCTGAAAGGTGTGAAATGTCTTATTACACTTTACTGCACACAGAAGGGAAAACTCAAACCCCTAAAAATTAATATGCTGTACAAAGACAACAGGAGGTTGTTTGCTGCCTGCTGCCAGTGCCTCATACGTGTTAAGAAACCATTCTTCTAATTCACCTCTTTAAAAGGCAAAAGCAGGTGATTTATTCAGCTATTTGCTCAATGGAGGTCGGGAGATGACACTTTGTATTCTGTTCCCTTTTTGCTCCCTTTGGTGGGGTGGGATTCAAACCTGCAGCCTCCTGCATCCCAGCCCCAATGCTCTACCACTGAGCCACCAGATTTACTCACCACCACTCTAATAAACTTCAACAAACCGTCTCACTGGTCATTTACAGTTTATGTAAAGTTCGGTTTTGGCCCCACTGAGCCGAGCAACTACCGGTAATGAGCAACGGCAAACAACCTCTAAATGTTTGTAAGTGTTTAAAGCCTTCGTGCCATATTGACTTTTCAGTCCGTGTTTAACTTTTTGTTGGAAACACTTTGAAAAACCAGACAAGGACGACAGACAAAGCCTCACTGATGTTTCCATGTCCGCGTCTGGTTTTCAGGGTTCAGTCTGGCTGAACACTCAAGCTGTTAGCTGGCAGAGATGCTCAACTGATGTTTGTGACAGAGACAAAGGCCGACATGACTGCATCTCACACGCAAACACGAAACAGACAAATTAGAACAAAGCCAGAACAAGGCCGAAGCTCCACTTGCCCCTTTTACAAAGTGTTTTGATCATTGTCCTTCACGCCTGCTTTAGTTGTTGCCTCTGCGCAGCTCAGCTTTCACTTTCTATCAGTATCAGAGTCTTGTGGCAGATGCTGGATGTTTGGTTGTTGTGCTCTCACACCTGTGAGCTGTCTGCAGGGATAAGACAGCGTTGGCATCAGCTAGAATTTGTCTCGCTGGGTGAGACATAAGGTTAGAGCCACACCTTGTCTTTTCTAGCACAAGTGTGGAAGTTGCCGAACTCACGTACCCGACAACAATGGGGGGTCGGCCGAATGTAAATATGTCTGTAGTCATTTCAGTGACATGTACAAATTAAATAAACGTTGGTTGCAGGACGATGTGGATACAGTAAAGGGGAACTAACTTTTTAAAACAAAGCAAAAGTAAATTTCAACACAAGTAACTACAAACAGCTCTAAACGGGCATTTTCCCACCCCAGCCAGCCGCAGAGGTTAACGTGGTATCAGGCGCAGTATCGGAGAAGTTTTACTAGTACAAGTACACATAGGCATGTGGGGCAAAGGCAGGATACTGGTATGGACATGGTGACGTGTAAGTAAGAGGTTAACATCAGTGCCTGACTTTTCTGCTGATCTCTTCAGCAGCACCTGTCGTCTGCCCTTCCGCGTACAGAGTGTGGCCCCGCCCTCACACTTTCAGGCTGCAGCGAGATAACCTGAAGGACACGCTGTTCATACTTCAGAAACATTTTATGTCCTTGCTTACATCACACTACCTGAACTTCTATATATAACATTTCTGCAGTTATATAATACTTATTGATTTTTTTTTTTTTTCTGCCAGCCTTCTCTCTCTCTGGCTTCCCTTTTACATAAAACCACAGGAAGGTCAACAATTCAGTCTACCCACAGGATTAAAATCTATGGCACACCAAAAAGGGGAAAATATTGCAATATCCCAGCATCTGCTGAATTGATTTTTAAATTAAATCCAACTCTTTAAAATACGGACATATAATCCTAAATTGCCGTAGTTCACCTTTTAGGAAAGTCCTCATGCTGCCGCTTCTGGTGATTAATTCAAAAGTCTCACTTCACAAAATGTGTTTTGATTCGATTTCCCCTTCCTCGCATCTTTTTCCTGTATCTCGTTCACATCTAAAACTCAGAAGCTGCGCACGCCAAGATAAGGAGAACGAGGAGGGAACACCACGAGTGCATCTGAATTTAATTAACTGCATCGATGTTTTCCTCAGGCGTGTCCCGGCATCTTCGTGCGTCCTGCTGAGATGCAAGGGAGAGCGGCGAAAAAAAAAAAAAAAAATGAAGAATGACAAGAAATGCTCATGGAAACCCTGAAAACTGTATTTCTGCTCATCGTCCACAGGTGTCAGAACACAGGACCTGCTGTGTATACTGACCCCTTTCCATCACCACCACCACAACAACAAAAACACCGGATGGTTTTAATGTTGTGGCTGATCATTGGACAGTAAAACTGTGTGACGTTAAATAAAAAAGGTTTAATGACGGCTGACTTGTTCTCTATACTCTGGACTTCTAATAAAAGCTTCCTCCCTCTTTGCTTCTCAGTGCAGAA
This sequence comes from Channa maculata, assembly GCA_020496755.1. Classification (NCBI taxonomy): domain Eukaryota; kingdom Metazoa; phylum Chordata; class Actinopteri; order Anabantiformes; family Channidae; genus Channa; species Channa maculata. The sequence continues at coordinate 4,103,480 of CM035608.1, read as the reverse complement.
ATTAAAGTGATGGAAAGTCTTTGACGAAAGCAACATCACAAAAAATTTATTAGAATTATTATCCAAACTTAACAGTGTTACAGTATTATTATTTTGTGTTTGCAGGCTCTTTATTGTAAGTCGAGTGCACTGCTCTAATATTTGCCATGACCTGGTTCTTCAGATCTGAATAAACATCTATCTCACTTTCAGCAGGGCATAATCCAAATATTTACAAGGTGGTGACACTTGTTAGACCGAGGACCCTGCACAAGTCAATATGCCACGTGCTGTTTCATAATCACACTCGCAAACAACAACTGATGCGCATCTGGCTCTTGTCTAGTCTCAAACATCCACAGTGTGGAAAACCAAGACAATTACGCACCAAAATCATTTGGCCACTTTAATTAGGATTGTGTTATACACGTCGTTACTATAGTAGGGAGATACATGTCTGACATTGTATGTTGCACATTGTTTTTATGCAATTTGTCTTGTAAATTATGGGTTTTTGTTGGGACTGCACGAGGAATATTGGTTTTCTGAGAGAATCCATGTTTTAAACACACAGAAAGCAGCCAGTGTAATAACGTGTTTGTCCGTGAGGCCAAAGCTGCATTTGTGAGGACGTAAACGTACGAGACTCTGTTCTGCCTGTGATCTAGTGAAGATGACCAAATATAGACCACTGTCGCCCAGAGTCCTACTAAAACATTATGTTTTAGCCGAAGCCCTGATTCTCTTTAATACATTTTCAAAATGTTTATTCCTCCCCGGGCACAGCCATTAGGAAATTTGTGATCATGAAGCAGCAGCTGCTGCCCGGAAACTGATGGGTAGTCGAGTTAAAATACTGTACGAGACGAGCTGCCTGCAGAGGTTATCAACCACTTGTTTCCCAGACATTCAGTCTAGCACCTTTTTGTTAGCAAGCTGTTGCCAGCACTTTAGAAATCAATAAATCAAGACTATGCTCATTTCAAGCCTGTACTGTTGCTGTGTAATTACTATAGGCAACATCTGCTGCCATTTCCGGCCCCACACACTATGTGCCGTGCTCAACATGCTTTCCCCCCGACCAGCTCGGTGACCGCTAGGTAGATTCTGTATGTGACGGCAGGAAGCAAAACCATCGATGGGAGGTGTTGCTCTTCCACTGTGCAAAACTCCCAAGTGAGCAAATCCCAATTTAAATGGCAACTGCAATTTTTCACAGGAGAGTTTGCCAATTTCCCATTTTCCTCAAAGCCGTCGCGGTTAACCGAGGTGACCCGATGTTGTCTGCAAGGAACCAATAAAACAATTCGGCCTTCGTAAAGGTCAGCAAGCACTTGACACGCATGACACATTCATGCACCCACAGACAAAAGGTTGTGCTCATCCCAACATGCACACAAAAACAAGTCAGTTTACATGCGGAGCTACCAGAGGCATCATGAATGCTTGAGGGCAAAGGAACTTCATGTAGAGTCTATATGTGGGGATATAATGTAGGACGCTGTTCCTTTGAGCTTTTCTGAAATCAATATTGCCCCTATTTAACCCTCAGCAGACCTGCTCGATACAAGCTTCTGGTAGAACTCTGGTTGGATGTACATCATTTGTTCATTTAAACATCTAGCGGATACTTTGAGGTTCTGCTGAAGAAATTCCCACGTAATCCTCCTCCTTCGTTAATCGATCTGATGCTGCCACTGCGATGCTCAACAGCTGATACAATGCATTTAGGGTTCCCATAACCTCGCATAACTCTTTGAGTACAGTTGTTTGAACTCGTGATCTTGGAAACGGCAGTTGTTTTTAGCAACGGCTCCAAACGTCATTCCTGACTTGTGTACCGTGAATCTCCTCTCTGGACGGTGTGTAGATCAGTGCAAAAAGCATTTTATGTTGGCACAAAAGGCCAGTAGCTGTAGTCCGTCACCGTCGCTAACAGGAAGTCAAGCGGCTTCGGGCTCGGCACATTAAAACATTTTGGACAGTTGGGACTTTTCAGCACCACGGAATTAAAAATCTGAGTGGATGTAGGTATAATTTTGAGCCTTTTTAATATCAGAAAAAAACTAAATGAATTAATCCTTTGTGCCCTGAATTAATCATTGTGCCATCATTCTGTCCCAGCAAAGATTGGATGGATTGTTACAAAATTACAGACATCCCGAGAGCGTATATGAAGAATCCTAGTGACATTATTAAATCCACGGACTTTCATTTTTGAGACACCGTGAAGTCGACGTTCTTGATTTTAAATGAAATGTGTCTGCAACAATTAGATGTTAATTAGATGTTCCCATCTCTCAGTTATACTTTATGATTATTATTAAGAGGCAAATGTTAGCAAGCTGATACACTTTTAAGTGAGATATGTGACATGTAACAAAAGAATTATCTTGGTCATTAGAGTGCTGTTTGTGTTTTCTCCGCATCCTGTTCAGTCCTTCAGTTCTATAAAAGAAGCATTAGTCTATAATACTATTAGAATAGTACAATAGTTTTTGTTGTTGTCTGTTTCTTTCACATAGACTCATAATGTGTGGACCTATAAAGAATTTAATTAATATGATTTATAACCGTCTCTATAAGTGAATTTAGCCCATTAAATCCCTGTTATCGTCTGGTTCGCATTCAGCTTTATTGCCCTAAATTCTCAACCCTCACGCACCTTGCAACCCCAAAGGGAAACATTAAAAAACAGATCATGTCTTATAGCTTATACTTTTCATGCTGAGATAATTTTATCTGCGTTTATTGAACTGGGGCTCTAGTCCTTAAGATATGGAATTTGTAAAAGTCTGATTGTGGAAGGTTGTAGCTCAGTAGGTTCAAACAGTGCCAGCGTCTCAGAGCTGCTAAGTGGGAGACTTGCTGATTGGCTCATAAACAATTCTTTGTTTTACTCTTCTTACCATTTCAACACGAGAGGATGCAAACTTTTTATGCCAGTTCTCGCAGCTCCAACTAGCTCTGCTGCACATCCTGCATGACCCTGAACAGTCCCAAACTGAAATCCCTGCACAGCAGGAGACCACTCAGTGCACCATCAGCAAACAACCTCACAGGTAAGCGAGCCAAGGAAAGTCCACCGAGGACAGCATACACCATACAAAAGCATGAGAAATGTAAATATGCTGCAAATATCAGCTATCGGGGACTAAATGTCACTTTGACATTGCTAACATCCTGCAGCCTTGAAGAAATAAAAAGCAGATACTGTCTTTGTCTATATGTCCTTTGGTTGTACTCTCTCATCCTCGTGCTCAACAGTTTGGTTTTTATCTATGGCGGCGAAAGAAAAAAGTTAATTGTGTGAAGTAGTAACAGCCTCAAGAGAAGACACTGAAATAAAGAGAGTTTTGCTCTACATTTGAGAAAAAGAGATACTTATCAAACCTAGAAACCTCACAAACACTTTTCACAGTCTATGATAGGAAAACACACATTTGGCAAAATGTGCAACATGTCAAAGTTTATTCTACAAAATAACTTCTACATTCCAAGGCCCCTTTATAAAACACACAGTGTTTCAGTGTAACACGAGACTTGGCTGAGAGCTGCTTTGAGGACACTAACACTAACTACGGCATCAATGTGTAACGTCAAGAATACACAGGAAAAGCAGCATGTGTTCCAACACTACTGTTTCCAATTTGATCTCAGTGGTATCAGCTTCACTGCATACTGGACTTACATCCAGTTGCACCGGTCGCCTCTCCGTTGTGTTTATGATAACGTCTTTGCTGCCCCGGGACTTTTGAAGCATGTGAATACAAGTTATTAAGGACTGTAACAGAATTTATGGGTTTTAAATGGGAACATGGTTCAACCCAGGAGAATGTGCTTGTTACGATTCTGCAGTGGAAACAGTTTGCAGATGCTGTGCATTATTTATGTTCGCCATTTAAGCTGCAGATGAATTTTAGCCTGCTGGTTAATTGTAGTGGGAATTGAACTCCTAACCCTTGCAGTGTTAGTGGTAGGCTTCTATTAATCTACACATAATCACCCCCTTCCTCCTCCCCTCGCTTTTTGACTGCATCATCTTTTCTTTTCACTTCAGTTTTTTTTTTTACAGACACACACACACACACACACCTTGTCTTGACTCAGTGTCACGCACTGTTGTCAAAGAGAAATGTTCAGGGACCCTCCATAGCTGCAGGGCTGCATTTTTCATACACACATGCACTGTAATATAGCATATCCATAAACGCTTTAATGTCATGGCAGCAGTTTTGTCATCTCTTCTCTGCAGTTTGTGTTATGCGATGGACCCAGAGTCAACTGTCAACGAATTTATTTCAAGATCTGACTTTGACGTTAAATGGAGGGAAATAACACAAGGTCTTGTGATTTGGGTAAAAATGTTTCTTCACTGACAAATTATCCGCTGGAGCCCGTCTCACTAAGGCCGGTCGCCTCAGTGAAAGCCTGTGCAGATAACCTTGGCGCTGCTTCAGCTAGTTATTGTCATGCAGGAAATGATAAATGCAGGCGCCATAGAAAACAAAAAAAAAAAACCCAAAAAAAACCCTACAGAAAACCAGCGTGGTATAACCGGAAACCGCAGCACATACGTGATTCATGTGATCATAATGATTAAAGAAAAAGCCGAAGAAAAACACGCATTCAGGCCCCGACAGCTGATGGCAGATTCCAGCTTTGCTTTTGTCTCACGCCAAACGTCGCACACGATCATTTCTCTCGCAGCTCTTTCCCAAGAATGTGCATGGTAAACAAAGATGGGGAGATTGTCTTAATTGTTTATACAACCCACAATCTGCAGAGCAATGCTATTTATGTTGAGGAGCAGCAGGGACAGTGTGGAGAAACGACCTGTTTCTGTGGATTGCAGAGTATGGAAGTGTGTCCCTCCCTCCCTCCCCCACTGATGACTGATGACTCATGACTCATAAGCTCTTTACATTAAGCCCATCGCGCCCTTTTACATGCACTTAGGGCTGCAACTAATGACTAGTTCGCTAATCAAATTTATTCTCCGTCAATCTACAGTATCTGGTTGTCAAAATGTCAAAGAAATTTAAAAATAAAAATATGGCTATGACAATTTCCTAAACTCCATGCTGCCACGATCATTACAAATACACGCTGTAGAAACTCCACAGCTGGATGTTCAAGGTGTTTCCTAATCCCAAGTTCCTTAAACTTTTATGTTCAAATATTACTAAAGATTTTATGTACAGCACTTTAACAGACAGAAGAAACTCTCATAAGTGATAAATGATAAATGATAGTAGATACACGCATGACGTTTTAATGTTGTGGCTAATTGTATAAAATCATAAAAGCCAGAATAAGGAAGAGTTGTTTAAACTTCAGTGGAAAATGGAAAAAACATCACTGTATCTCCTAATGAAGTTTTCATTCTGGGTTCATGTTTTACAAATTGAGCATTGAAGAATGTAATTTTTCTACCCAATGTCTTTGTTTGCATAAGGAAACAGTTGCTAAGTGGTGAGTTTTTATTTTTTTAATTTTTTTGCCCAGCAGGCTTTTTCTTTTTATCCAGATGCTTAGAAGAGACTTTTTTTCAGAAAATTTAAGATTTAAGCTTTGTGAGCCAAATGTAAAAAAAAGCAACTGTTGCTTATGTTCAAAAAGTTAACTTAACAACTGATGAGTGATCAAAGGACACATTCACTTATGTTGCTTTTTTGGGTTCTAGTTTGGGGCAGTACATGCAAATGAATGCCATTAAACTTCCTTTTGATTTTCCTATATTAAAATATCTCTCTACTTCTAGCTGAAAAACGCCTCCAGGTGACAGCACTTGGGGGAACCTTTAGAACAGATTATGTCCTCTTGTTGCTCAAATTATGGAGTTTGTATTCCTGGTCCCCCTGCTTTCCCAGAGCTGCTCCAGATGACATCATCTGAACTCCTAATGATGAAAAACTCCTCCGGGTGATGTCATATGGAGGAACTTTTTAGCTATAAGCAGAGAAATATTTCAATACAGGGAGGTCAGACGTTTAAGTTTAAAAGGATGTGCATTTACACACTAAACTAAAGCCAAAGAAAGAAAGTTGAAAATGAGTGAAGTCGCCCTGTAATTTTCTGTCAGAACTTCAACTCTGCATGCAAAACACAATGCACACAAACTGGCCAAGATGACAGCTTCCCACTTTAGACAACACGACACCTGCCAGCGTGTTCACTTCACTTTGTAGGAGGTGTTAATAATAACGAAGAACTGAGGACCTGACAGGCCCCAGTGTGTTCAGCATCATGTTTGATCTCCTTCGCAGAAACACACATCTGCTGCTGTTGACGGTGGTGAGAGTCTGTCTTGTTCGTTTCGTGACAGCAATGAGCCTGCAGCGATTTACCGAGACGCCTCCGGCCAAACTGATTTTAATATACAGGAGTTTAGCCGAAACAGCTCAATTAAAAACGCGCTCCCTCTGCTGAGTTTTGTAGCTGTGTAGTAAAAATCGACACATGCTGTTTGTGGGTTGATGTACGCACAGACCCGCGCAAAAAGCACACATCTATGTAAATGGCCATATATATGTATACACACACACACACACACACACACTGTTCACACACGCACCAATGGCCAACCAGGAGCAACTTGGGGGTTCAGGGTCTTACCCAAGGATACTTTGACCCTATTTTCACCATTGACCCTATGGTCCGTGGACGACACCTACGAATTAAACACCCACTAAATCTACTTCTCTTCGCTGTTTTCTGGGTTTCGCGTCTTTAACATGTACTCGTGCGTAAAGAGCAACATGTCCAAGTCTCACAGTGAAGTGCAATTGTCACACACCCACCTGAAACAGAGTCTTCATGGTGACGGTGGAGACGATAGTGGTGCACAGATTCTCGCCATTACGCACCTCTTGGCCCATGATGAAGAGCATTGGTGCGGCGAGCGCGAAGGACGCGAGCCACGTGGCGGTGATGAGCTTCTTGGTGCGGCTGCGGGACATGATGCTCTTGGCTTTGAACGGGTGGCAGATGGCCATGTAGCGCTCCACGCTCAGGCTAGTGATGTTGAGCACAGTGGCGTAAGAGCAGCTGTCACGAAGAAAGTAGTAACCCTTGCACACGGCGTTCCCGAACACCCACGGGTGGTGGAACCATATGAAGTTGTACAGCTCGATGGGCATGGAGACGAGGAAAATCAGCAAATCAGAGACGGCAAGGCTGGCCAGGTGGTAATGCACCGTGCTCTGGAGGTTCTGCAGAGTCTTTTTGGTAAACAGAGTGCATAGGGTGATGGAGTTCCCCAGAGAACCCACGGCGAACAGAGCCACGTAGATGACAGTGACTATCACTTTGGAGTAGACGTTCGTGTTGACGTCCAGATCTTCCTCTTCCATTGTCGTAGAGGTGCTGTTATCAAACGGAAACCGGGAGTCATTCCCAAAGAGTATCTGCGCCAGTGCGCCCGAGCTGGACACGTCGCGCCCCGGGAGCGTGAAGTTAAAATCCATGGTGCCTTTTATGCGTGAGGAGCGTGCGATGCGTTTAAGGACACCATCTGTTGGGTCTGCAGTTGCTCGCCAAGCGCGGTGAAACGGACTCTCAGTCTCGGTGAATCGAAGGAGAGCAGCTTTTATATTTGGCACGACAGGAGGCGAGCTCGCTATTGGCGCCGCCGGGATGACGCGCAGCCATTCAGTCGGAGGAGTCCTTGCTATTTTCTCCGTTAATGTTTGGCCAACAAATCAAAAATCACGGGCAATTAATTGCAAGTGCACTTTGTTAAATACATGATTGGATACCTTTTCACACCTAGCACGTGTGTGTGTGTGTGTGTGTGTGTGTGTGCAAGGGTCCTCACACTCACTCAGACTTGCAGACAAATAGTGTTTTGAGGCAGCTGGAGAGCACATGAAACTGTGCACAAGCATTCAGTTAAGATTGTGTCTTTAGTGCTAATGATGCCTCCTCAGTGTGGAGGGGCTCAGAGGTAATGTCACTCTAATGGTTACTTTGAAGCAGCTGCCAATGCTGCGACCAGTGTAGCAGAGCAGTGCCCCAGTGGTACATCTAAAGCCCTTAATGGTCTTCTATATCTAGCCTGGTAAATCTAATGATACAATTTTCCGCTTAGGTCTAAATGGATCTGAAAGTTGGTAAAAAAAAATTTGTTGCTTATGACAGTGAGATTGCCCAAGTGATATTTCTGACTTTGGTCACAAGGTGGCAGAATTAACTAGTGCACGCTGGCGGTTATTGTCTTTCCAGTGGGAGAAACCAGAGGCTGGGGAATCAACGAATTCAGGATTGAATCATAGATGTGGATTCGTTTGTTCTCGTTTCTGTGTTTGTGTCCATAACCATACTGCTGTTTTATGTTTTGTCAAATCTAAACATTATTCATTATTTTTTTGCATACATGGGCACACACATGCTGTAACACATTAAAGTGTGTGTGTGTGTGTGTGTGTGTGTGTGTGTGCAGAGAGGATTCTGCTGCTGGTGACATTCTTCAGATTGTGTTTGGCTGACAGCTGTCACAGAGGAACAGAAATACAGAGAATTTCTTATAATACAGTAACTGTCAACTGGTCAACTTTTGGCCTGTGTCTATTTTGCAGTCGAGGCTCAGTGGATGCGGTTGAGTGGATACCTGCAGCCCCTTAAATATGATGTTTACTGTGGGACATGATGCAATTTTTTTTTTTTTTTAGGTTAGGTTTTCCTTAGCTCATTACTTCCTTAGGGTCCTGCAAGGTTTTGGAAATTAAAAACAAAAAAAATTGTGTAACTTATGTAACAGTTTGACAAGGTCCTGGCCAGGCAAAAAAAAAAAAAAACTGCCAAAGTGACATAATTATTTTCCATTGCAAATTTAATACGCATGCATTTGAAAGTCATGTAACCTCTCTCCCTTCTTCCAGCTGTGGCCAGAGCAGATGAATTCCTGGAGGGTGTGTATTCATGGGAACTAGCATCTGAAGTTGGAAGAGATTTCCTCCTCCGTTGGGGTTCTCCCTGGAACCACTACCTGGACATAATTTGAATTTGTTGGATTCAGCGTTCATGTCATCATATCGTTATCACAGGGTACAAAAAACCCCGTCATGATCAGTAGCCTCAGGTACCTTTTCTAAAGGTGGGGAGTACGACAAAATACCAAGTAATACCTTGCTGAGACCAGGAATTAATAAGTCTGACACCTTTTGGGATAGCTGTTTAATTTGCAGCCATAACATTATGACCACAATAGGGAAACATCCTTCGAGTGCAGCGGGTTTTTGGAGTTGCTCTGACCCACTGGTCCAGCCGTCACAATGTGGGCCCTGTCACAGCCGCTCAAATCCTGACGCTTGCTCATGTTTTCTATATCCCACCTACTTCTAGGTGCCACTGTAATGAGATAACCAAAGTTATTCACTTCACCTGTGACCCATAATCATAGTCATAATGTTTTGGCTGTTGGGTGCACGAACACACGTATTCTCTCTTTTTTTTTGTCAACCTCAGAAGCCAGAGTAGCTGATAACAGAATACTGGTTAAACCTTGTGATTAACATTGTGTTAGATAACAATTAGTTGCAGTTACCTTTACACAACACAGTTTGCATTGTTCTGTTTGACAATTTTACTCCCCACACTTTTCATTCTTGTTGTCTGCATTTTATTCATTAGTAATGGTTAAAAAGCAGCACCAGCATCACAGCCGAACATTAAACTTCGTGTCAGGAGACGTGTGCAGACCGATTCAAAAAAGAGCAAAAGTCAGCAATATTGCTGGCTGGCTAAAGAAGCATTTCATGCCAACCTTCCACTATTTGACTAATTAAATTGCTGGAAAGTTGAAAATGGTGGAATACTGACGAGTTTGATTGTATTTGAAAAGTTTTGCTTTGACGGCGAGCGAGTGGCGATTAAGACGGGACGACACATTAGAGAATCGTGGCTCATTAAACACATTTCTCGCTGCTACTGACACTAATTTCGCTCCAAAATGCTCACAGAAAAGAAAATCTTCAAGCTCTAAACAAAACCTCTAACGTCCTGGAAGCTTGTTACAACTCAGTCACCAGGAAAGTGTCACGGGGGGGGGGGGTTCTTTGGGGTAAACACAAGCCTTCAGTTTCATGCAAACGTAGTGCGGCTGATGAGCGGATGAAACAATGTTTAATGGACTCAGCGCCATGTCTAACCTAAATTCCTCATTTACAGTTAATTTCTGCTGCTTTAGTATAAAAGCAATTAGAGATGAAAGCAAATCAGCCAGAAAACACTTATACTGCTTTGTTCATCATTGCAGGCCCAAAAACACATTACAACACCAGCTATGCTGATAAATATTCATAAGTGCTGTTCAACATAGAAATATTCAAGAGTTTATAGAGTAGATGTAATAGAAACCATAAACAGCATCAGTGTCTAATGAGATTTGTCAGCACTATAAATATAATTTTATAATCATTGCCTTGTAATTTGGTAAAGACACTACTGTCCCCGACTTTGCTGATCCAATCATTTTTTTTATTTTTTTACATTTTCATCAGCCTAAGTTGTGTTTCGTGTTCCTTGCTCCCAACATGAAGGCTGCGTCCACAGAAGAAGTATGAGTTTCTTCTCCCCTTCCACTTCCTTGCTGCAACTGCCTAAAGTTGAAGCTTTACATTAAGTGTTTTTAATACTAAATATACTTTCCTGATTATACTTAGCTATTTTTACTTTAAAGCAACAAATGCAGTACTTACAGTGTGGTGCTTTGTACATTAAGGCATTAGTACTTTAACTCTCACCTATAACATATGCATTTTTACAAATTAAAAAAAGAAAAAAAAAAAAAGAAGATTGAATAACCAGAGTAAACAGTGAAAGAGAAATTTTATTTTGGCATACAAGCGGACACAAGTGTGAGTGTGATAAATTTGTACAGTAATTTACAGTGCATTAGCAGTTGTGTGATTTGTGAAATTAATAATTTCCAACAAAGTATTCAGTTCAAATTATTCAGCATGTACTGTATTGGCACAGCAGTATTTATAACGTTGGCCCAAAAACAAACCCAGAGAGGCCTGTCATTAAAATATATAACTATTATTGCATGTCTTCATGTTGAGGAAAGATGATATCCTGCAGCAAAAAACCCATTTGATTTAACAGGACACATTCTGCAACAGCACCACAAACACACAACACTGCTCCACAAAAATGTGACATTTTACCACATAAGTGATGTTCATACTTCTCTGAGCACCTAAAACCCCCTCATTAGCAACCAAGAGCTCTCGAATCAAGGTCAGGGTAAGAAAAAAGGGGTCCTAATGAACAGCAATATTTTGTGCACCGAGATCTTGAATTCTGCCACCTGCAACGTTCACGAAAGCTTCTGCCTTTCATTAGCATTTTAATCATTCGAGAGGTTGATGACAGTGTTGATTTATTACATATGCAGCAGGTGGGTGGAAGCTGTGGAAGTCGAAATATGGAGCCACCTGTTTTGAGAGGACCATTGACCTCCAGGCTTCACAAATGCCATGAATGCAAGGCCAACTATAACACATTTATCGATGTCATCCAACTTATTGCCACCCACAGCTACAACTACCTTCCTGACCTCTGGCAGCCAGGAAGGAAGAAGTTAGGTGACATATCATTATTAAACATGTTAAAAGTTCCTCAGTGGTAAAAAAACAAAACAAAACAAAAACAAAAATTAATTCCTTATGTCTGGTCTGAGTGTCTGGGCCTGTAGAGCATGTGCAGTGCCCTGCTCCTCTATTCATGGAGATAAAACACAAGAGTCCAACTATTGAATGGACAGCCAGGAAATTTAGTAGTTTTATAAGTTCACGCTTCTTTAAAGCCCAAAAACGTTGTGCAGACAAAATGGAAACTAAATAAGATTTGTTCTTCATGAATTTTTGTATTTTATTGACATTTAAAATCTATTATTGAATATTCCATTATTGAAACTTCAGGCCAATTTTTCACTTAAGAAACATCCCACTGTACAGTTAAGTACACACCTGTCCCTTCAGGAGCATCCCTCCATTTTTGTCATCGCTCACGTCTTCTGCTGACTCTGACTCCTGATGACCGTTTGAACAATCGGGTTGTAAATGGGATTATGACACTATTGAACTGTGATGCTGATAACTGAGACATGCGGATGTCGCATCAGTAAGTTCCCTTAAGGAATTTCCACTTGGCATTTCAGCATTTTTATAGGTTCCACTGCTACATTAATTATTAAGCCCGGAGTCTTTGATGCATTGCTTCTTCTGAAGAAATCGCCAACACTGCTGCGAGAGCTCCAACCGAGAAAGTGCTCCATGCTCCTTATGAGACGACTCCTTTCCTCCTCACAGCAGTACTTTACTGACTTCATGTTCTTACTGAAGAGGGAGTTTCACACAGGAAACACTGAGGTTTTGGGCCATTGGTCTAAGTATGTAATGATGTCGGATGATGTGATACACATGAAAAGCTCTTTAGCATTCATTTGTTGCTGCCCATCAGACGTTAATTTTAGTTAGAAACAAACTGGTTGTTAATTTGATGAGATGGATTCTGGAAAGAAACTAAATTATAATATAATGGACCAAATGTCTATTTTACTTTTCTCAGTAGACACATTTCATTTGTGCTGATGAATGCTGAAAACGTTCCTCGCTCTGTGAAAAGCATACCGCATACTTCTGACACCAAACATCACCAGCACGAGTGACCCATGACGGATCTGTACTGAACGTAAAAGCGCTTCAACAGGGTCATATAAAGTACTATGTATTTGTTTGTACTGTGTACATTTTTTCATGATCAATATCATTTTCTGTGGTTTTTGAACTAAACAATTTTTAGTTAGATTTTCCTGATAGATGGAAAACAAAAAAGGGTCTCAGAGCTGATTATGTCAAATTACTCAACTTCAGCTTTTAAATGGCAACTTCACCAACTTTCAACTTGCTTTCTATGGCTGTAGTTCAGGATGTAAATGTACATTATTGCTTTTAATAATATTTCTCTGGCTCTAGCTAAAAAACAAACAAACAAACAAACAAAAAACCTCCTCCAGATGACATCACCCGGAGGAGTTTTTCATCATTAGTTCAGATGATATCGTCTGGAGGAGCTCTTATAAACACCATAGTGTGAGCAACAAGAAGTCATAATCTAAACTAAAGGTTCCTCCAAGTGATGTCATCTGTAGGTGTTTTTCAGCTAGAAATGGCATCTGTGCACATGTACTACCCAAACTAGAAACAAAAGAAGCAAGTTCAAAATCACTGAAAGCGTTGAGTGATTCACCTCTTACTTGTCGGGTAGCTGTGAGTCCGTTGGTAGAGCAATCATCTATGACTCCTTAAGACTTGGGAGTACAATTTCTGGATCCTCCTGGCCACATGTCAAAGTGTCAAAGTCCTGTCCTGGGTTAGATGGTTTTCACTGCACATTTCGGGAAATACAGTATGTTGAACCTATCGCCACACAACACTGATAATGAAAACCCTTTGGGTTTATTCAATGCCAACATTTTGATAATCCTGCCCCTTTGTGGCACGTGACTACTAAGAAGATAAGGAGGCTACAACATCCCAGTAGCACTCCGAGGATTTACTTGGAAATTCTGGGAGCTTTAAAGGATAAATTGGAAACTTGTTTGTGCTACAGGTCAAGGGATCAACAACATCGTTAAGATTGATCCACGGGGGACCACAAAAATCTAATCAGATTTTCATGGCAACTGACTCAGTATTTGGTCTGCACCACATGCTGTTTTGGCACTGAACAATAAACTGCGGAATGTGTCCAATATCAAACCATAACCGTGCATATAAAAAATACAGTTGGATATGGATCAGTCAGTTGCTTGTCTTTTAATTGTTGTCTAGTCTACAGCCAAGCCGGGGGCCCTGCGATGTTGCACTAACACACAGTGGTGCTTTAGGCTGACGTACCTCTCTTCACCCACACTGCACACACACTCTACTATGTAAATGTTAATGACTTTGCCGTCTCAGTTGTTTGCTCAGTGCGCAAATATGACATAGTGTGTCTCCGTGAGGAGCGTAATTATGTAACTCGGCATGGGTCAAGGCTCATATTTGAGTCTATGCCGTGTATTTAATTACACAGGTCTTTCAGGGCTCTTGTGTTTGTGGAAGAGGTGGGTGATTATATCCACAGAGACGCTCAGTGAATCATCGCCTGTGAGTGTTCTTGTCGGGAAACAAATGTATTTCGGGGCCCGTGATGGACCTGCGCTCTGCAAGGAATGGAAATCTTGAGGTGCAGGGGAGGGGTGGAGTAAATTGAAGTAATGAATGTAAAGCAGTTACTATAAACACTGTTCATTTTTGCACCAAAGAAATTGAGTATGGGAAATCAGCATTTCTCTGTGGGTTATGATTCCTCTCTAATTAAGCGAGGAGCAGCAACAGTTGACCCTGAAAAGGAGACCTAGCAAATAACCAGCCTGAGATCTACACAGAAGCAGCACTGGCTGGATGCTCTCTGCATTTCAATTTTTTGGCAACAGACGGGACAAAACCTTATCTACCTTAAAGAAGAAAAGACTGATTCATATCAAAATACAATGAAAACATGAAAACAATCAACAGACCACTGGAGGGATGCTTGAGGGACATCATTATACTTTCATTAGTTAGTTTTTAACAGGCATGATGAAACACAGCCATAATTAGAGCCCATCTACATCTGAATCTGCCTCGTGAAAGCACTTAGAACTTTCATTGGTTCTGTAAAATCTCGGGGACCCGGGACAAGATGTGCGCTGATGCAGCATGGAATAGTTCACATGTCATGAAACCTGAAATGCTTCAAGTCAGGTCAGAAGCGTGGATCTCGTGGGGAATGACAAATGCCAAGCTGGTCTCCTACAGCAGATCAATTCTGTCTCAGACTTATACGGAGATTTTTTTGTTTATCGTAATCACTAATGGAGCGTTTCCTATTAAAATAATGGAGACATGTCAACAATTAACAAAAATTTGCAAACTTGCAAGAAACAGATGAAACGTACCCAGACAACTAAAATATCTGCATCTTACTTTTTGAGGCTTGAGGCGTCAGGGGACACGTCAGAACTGGGCACATTTGTGATTTGTGCAAATAATTTATTGCGCTTCTGGTTAAAGTAATGTTTGTCTCAATGATTTATGTTTTGATTGCACGATGAGAAATCAATCACTAATTAGAAACGAATGGCGTTAAAATAACAAGGAATTGATTTTATTTGGCAGAACTTACTGAGCTGTTGTTTAAAACAAATATAATTCACTTTCAGATGTAAGAGTGCACATTTTAAGGCTACAGAGAAGCAGAAATTAATGTCAGCCAGGCTGAGGAGCATTAAGCATGATGAATCCTATACTGTATGCAGGGGGTTGTTACCAAGGCAACGACATTCCTTCCAAGTGAATTTGTTTACTGATGGCTCAGCTGATCTGATGACAGGAAAAGGGCCAAAACATCGGTGAAAACAGGTTTGGCACCTAATTTATTTTATTTTTTTATGAACAAACATATGGGATGTCTGTAAAGTCTGAGTCATGAACGTTGGCACAACTCTGTGTAGTTTTCTACAAAGGCTTAAAGCCCAAAAAAAAAAAATCAAAATATTTCTAAAGATGTCAGACTTCCGTCTGGTGAGTGAAAGATAAAGTTAGTTTGTGTGTGTGTGTGTGTGTCTCTATGCCTCTTGTATCTAAATTAAATGTTGGAGCAGCAGTCGCCGCGTCTCTTATACAATTATCGAGTTATTTTCTACACATTTGACAGATGCTGTGCACCAGGAGTAACTGCTGTCTCCTGAAAACGACAGCCATTACAAAAATGTCCAGGGTGAGGATGTCCCGATTGTTGACTGCAGCAACTCCATCCTCCATCTGTCTCAACTTGTAAGCAGTAACTGAAGAGTCATACATCATCATCCTGTTTTCCTGAATTGTTTGAAAGATTATTAATTTTGGTAAACCGGTGGGAAAGTGTCACTTTTTCCCGTTGCCCTCTTTCATCCCAGATCTGATCACATCCTCCCTGAATGGGAGACCTGTTACGGTCTGTAGAAGTAATTTGTAAGGACCCAAGTAAGGAGACCTCAAGAGGAGGTACAAAGAAAAGGGGCTTTGGAGGTGAACACAACTAAAAATCACTGCACATGGAGGGTAAAGAATTTACAGAACAAAACTTCATAAATCCAAAATGTAAACTTAAATACCCAAAAGGGGAGGACAACTTAGACTGGGGGCTGTGCCAGGGGGGCAACGAAAACAGACTAAAGACGAACAGGGAGAACGGCAGACATAACAGGGTGCACACATACAAGACAGACGGGACACGGACTAAACGGAACCAACGTAGGGTCCATCCAGGGACCAGACAAAACCGTAACCAATATTAACACATAGGAAAAAAGGGATAAATGAACAGGACTAAACAGGACAGACAAGACATATAATACTGAAACTAAATGTACACAAGAGTAACTAACACAGGGAGCAGGTGGAGGATAAACCAAGGCTACAATGTCACAAGGGATGACTAAACCACTGTCCAAAACTGGGGAGTCCAAAAACGGGGAACTGGCAGAGCAGGGAGGCGAGTGTCCAAACGGGGAAGGTCCAGGAGCGTGAGCAGACTACAAAACAAACTGGCAGAGGACAGTGGGGAGAGCTGGGTATCAGAGGACAGGGGAACAGGTGAAACAAATCAGGACAAACCAGGAAGGTGAAGAACCCAAACAGACTAACAGGAGGAGCAACAAAGTAAAAGCCGAGGACAGACCCGCAAGGACAAACCCGCTTTAAATCCTTAAATGCCCCGTTAAATACCACTATCCAGGTAAGGTTTGCATCTAGTTTAAATCTCCTGTTGTTAGGGACGGTTAGGGAATAAAAAGTGAAAAACTGAAGTTTTATCTCATATTCATCTTTTGATCTTAGGCCCAAAATGTCTTCCATGCACAGCAAAGAGACATGGATTGGTTCTGCTGTTCTGCTAATATTGTAAATGATGTTGTTTTTGTGAGTTAAACAGAGCGAGGAGATACTTCATCTAAACAGTTGAGAGTAACTACAAATACTCCTCACACCAAAGTGCTGTTTGCATTAATTAAACACAGTTGTACCCTCCGTGTGCTCTGCTCAGTAACAGACACTGCCTTTTAGTCCACAGCTCTCTCAAAGATCGGTGGCACATTCAACGGCGGCTTCACCTGTCACATGGTACAGAATATAGCTTTCTTCAGCTGCACATCCGACCTGCATCGCTTTCTCAGTTCTTAAGCATGAAATTTTCTCTATATTAAGAATAACACACACGTGTTTGATGTTGATCAGCAGCAATATACAACCGGAGGCTACAGCAACTAGTCCCTCCTCACAAAAAAAAAAAAAAAAAAAGGAATTTGATGTGAAATAGGCCATTTAGCATTGACTTTTGCGGCATTGTCTTTGAAGTTTTCCGCATCTTTGAAGTTTTCGCTTTCCTGAAGCGTGCGCACACACACACACACACACACACACACAGGTGTGTTGTCTCTCTTCTCTGGCAGATCTGAGAATCACAACAGCCTGTCATCCCTCCGATTCTGATGCTTGCCTGACAAGAATGTTTACTCCATCCTTCTTTTTTCCTTTCAAAAACGCCAGATCTCCCTCTCGTTGACCCCTGCAGTCCATGAGCATGACCTCTTCTGTCAGCTCCTTCTTGTTTCTGCTTCGTGGCTTCACTCTTCAAAATCTCCACCTTAGATGTGACAGACAGCCCAGATAGTGCTACTCGCATGCCCTGCAGCAAGCCTGTAAGTGTTAGCATTAGCTTAGCCTCATCGGCAGTCAATCGCACTATCAAGCGACTGGTGATGTGGCCCTGTCTGTGGCCAGCCCTCCTGTCTGCGAACCGAATTTCAATCAATTTTCAATGAACCCACATCTTTTTAAATGATGTGCCTCCTCCATCTCTGCCACCAGGATTATGCACAACAGTAGCCAAGCCAGGACCCAAGTTGGCATCGATTAAAGGTTCCTTACTTATGAGTGTTGTTAGCTGGTTTGGGTGGTAAGCAGGGATTTGTCGGTGAAGAAAATGCTAATAAATGAAAAAAATACTCAACTGTTGAGACCAAATAACAGTGTGTTTTTCGCTCATTGTGCTCACTGACACGATAGATTTCCTAAAAACAAGACTTTAGCCTCAAACAGACGTCTGAAAGTGAGCCGCAGCCACAATGTCCCGATTTTGCTAAAACGTCCCCATGCTAAAGGTATAAAACTGGTCATCACAAAGGTCGCCTGTAGCCATGGAAGTACACACACACACACACACACACACACACACACACTTCTACTCTGATCTGCATGTTTGCACATTCGTTTGTATTAAATTCATGTCAGCTTTTCTAAAGGTTTTCATATTGCACATATATGCAGTCGTGGCTCAGAGCTCAGAGGACACACTTCACTTGTCCCTCTCTCACCACAGATGAACAGCTTTCCTAAGACAGTCTCCCAGGAGCTCTCTGTCCTCCTGCCCTTCCATTACTTTCACTTCTATTCCTCTGCTTCAAATTCTTCAACCACATGTTCCGTCTTTGTCATTAACGCCTGCTCCATTTTCATCACACATCTTTTGTCATTTGAGTCTTTCACCCACTCCAATTTCTTTTTTTTTTTTTTTTTGACTTCTCATTTTCCCTCATAGCCATCAATCTCTCCTTGTCTTCTCCCACTCTTAGCATTGTTGAGATGTGTCTGGAATAACAAACTATTCCTCAAAGTTGGGCTGTTCGACTGTATTGTATTTATTTTTTTATTCAAGTGGAGGGCTCCAGTGGTGAACAGGTATCACATGAGACCGAGGCAGATGGGTGGAGGTAGGCTTAAAAAACGGGGACAGACAGGGTTTTTCATTTTGCAAGATAAGAGAAACCTGATCCTCCATAGTAAAGACTTTAATGCCAATTTCTGACTTTGAAGCTTGTGATCTTTTCATGTTCCTCTTTTCACCACCTCATTTCTCAGTTCACTAGTTTCTCTGTTGTCACCCTTCTCTGTTTTCACTGGACTGTGGAGATCCTGACACTGACTGATGACAGTGAGAAATACGCTCATGCACAAACACACACACACACACACACACACAAAAAAACAGAACACAAACACATTGTCAGAGACTGGATATTAAGCAGATATAATGTAGATCGAAAACCGCATGCAAAAAAAGTGGGTCTGTTCCCACTTCCATAATTTGTTTGAGCACTTTGGCAACGTTGGCTGCAATGACGTCATCAGGAGTGGTCATTTCAACGACTGAATGGTAAATTGTGAAACTATTTTAGTTTTCAATAACCAATTAGTTTGTGTCCCCAGTGAAGTAAAGTCAAAACACAGTGAAAACAAAATTAATACACTAAAGACGGAATATAGCAGGAACCTCTATGGCCTACGCTTGACCATGATTCCCTTCTCTGCGTAGGTCCGTGTGGACGCTTCCGTGTATCGACGGAGAAGTGTAATTCCAGTCAGAATGGCAACAATTTCTGCTTGATCACCAAGTTTATTAGCATTTGTATTTATTGTAACTTGATAACTACAACTGCCCGGAAGGCTGTAGCTTAAATCGCACTCTGTAGCTTTAATCCATATGTGTCGAAAGGAGACACTAACTAGGTTTAGAGACACAGGTGGGGAAAATTTGACCTGAATACCAAAAAAAAATTTATAAAAAAAATCATAATACATATTTTCATTGACAATAAATCCACTAGTTTTCCAATATTAAGAGTGGGTTTAAAACTGAAATGTGAGCTGATGGCCCTGATTTACCAGAGCGTGTACGAGAAGATGAGACATTTAAAGGGCGACTTCAACAATTTTCTACGTGCTTTCTATGGCTTTAATTGAGGGTGTAAATGCACATTAGTGCTTTTAAACTTCCCTTCCCTATATGAAAATATTTCATAAACTCCTCCAGATGACATCACCCAAAAGAAGTTTAATGAAATTTTGAGATGTGTGTGTCCACCAAAGGCTAACAAATCGATCACAATTCTAATAAAACTCATGTTGCAGAACAAAAGGTCCAGTTACCGGTGGGCTAGAAGGACGTAGCCGGATTGAGGCTGCTTTGAAATACTGTTGCTGTTTGTTGCTGAATAACTAAATATGTGACATCTGTATTGGCATTAAACGCGATTAAAGTTGGAAATGTAGTGTGACAGTGAAATAACCTGTGGTCACCGATGCCTCATGATGGTTGTCGCACCTTTGTAGACTTCCCAGTCTAAACTGCACCGAGGGAGAGAGAACAGCTTCTATGAAACATAACGTTACTGCAGTGCCAGACAATTGTGTTTTTCTTTCTGTTTCATTTACTTAATCCGTTTTTGTTATGTCCATTAGTTTTATGAGGCTTAGTGCGGCGTGGCCTTTTCCTCAGAGCCGTTTCATTTTACGGATGTGCTCTGCTCTTTATCCATCTACGCTCGCAAAATAACTTTAATTATAAGTGTCTGAAAGGGCTGTTTAACAAAAGAGCATAAGGTCAAAGAAAATCTAACTCTTTGCAAATGACGCTCACGTTATTATCAAGTCTGTTAACTTATTTTAACTGGGAAGAAAACAATAATTTGCTCCTTTAAGTTGTTTTCTTTGAGCAGTGGGGTTGTAATTTTTTCTTCTTCTTTTTTCTGCTCTCTGGTGTAAACATGGCCTTTCAGCCCGACCTGCGAGGCTTCCTACAAGTTCTGATAACACTGTATGGCTCATAATGTCCGCACAGAGAAGCCTCCTCTGTTGCCACTTTAAGTAATTGCACCTGATGCTGGTGAGAAATAAAAGCAAAAATAACAGTCATTATTGTTTACTGGCCAAAAGGTAGAAAAAGCAAAAAGGGGGAAAAAAAAAAAAGGCAGCAAAACAAAATCTGTGCCGCAGCTCTTCTCCGTCTTGCTGCACTTCTTGTCCTTTTTCACCTAAAAACTCCTCATTCTCTTCAGCTCTACCTGTCCACCGTCCTTTATTTTTGCACCTCTGCTTGCAGAAATTAAGAACTCTCCCCACAGACAATGCACGGTTGGAGCTCCTCTATGGCTTGGATTAGCTTGAGACTCTTGTTGAGTAATCGATCGAGGAAAATCTGTTACCTTTCAGACAGAAATGAAGCACCATCATTATTTTTAAGGCAGGGCAGAGCGTAGTTTACTGAATTGGTGTCTCACACCAGCAATACACCACCACCGCTAACTTACAAATGCCAAATTAAAAGCAGTGCAAAACAGCTAAATCAGCAGTCAGCCTGTGTTTACTTTGCCTTTACAGTTCTATCAAGCTACACTGTATGATTGTATGGAAAATAAGGACCAATGTCCAACACCCATATACAGTAATACGTTTGTCCCTACCCTCTCATACACCCAGGCAGGGAGGCAGGCATCTGTTAACCCCCCCCGAAATGGCACATACTGTCTCTTAAAATCACATCAAAATGACAGCCAGACTTTTTTTTGCCCCAAACATTTAAACAGCAGGTTGGTTAAGGTTCGGCTTAAAGTCATCAGGCTTAGGCACAAAATAAACCTGGTTAGGTGTTGGTGAAATGTTGTGGTGTGCTTCACTTCACTTCACTCCGCTGCTTTGTTGAAACATCCACGAACCCCAAACCCCTGCTGGCCAACTCCTGCACCTAAAGTACCATGTGACTGTGCTATAATTTGTGGAAAGTGTGTAAAACATAAATAAAGACAGAATGCAACGATTTGAAAATTGCAACAAACCATATTTTATTCACAATAGAACATAAACAACATATAGGATCTTGGGACTGAGACATTTGACAATTTCTTGGACACTATTAGCTCATTTTGAACGAGCAGCAACACATCTCAAAAAAGTTGGAAGAGGGACAACAAAAGGCTGGAAAAGTAACTGCTGCCAATCAAAAACAAATGCAGGAGCATTTGACAACTTATTAGGTTCACTGGCAACAGGTCAGTAACATGACTGGGTAAAAAAAGGAGCATTTCAAGATGGGCAAACAGTAAAAATTGTGGAAAATGTGTCTCAACTTAAAATTGCAAAGACTTTGAAGCTTCTACCATCTACAATATATAACATCAAAAGATACTGAGAATCAGGAGCAACCTCTGTGCACGAGGGGACGTGGCTGAAACTCAAAACTTGATGCCCGTGATCTTCTGGCCCTCAGGCAGCACTGCTACATATGAGGGAATCTCTGCTGGGCATCACTGCATGGGCTCAGAAACTCTTCCAGAAGTCGCTGTCTGTGAACACGAGTCACTGTACAATCAACAAATGTAACTTAAAGCTGTATCATGCAAAGAAGAAGCCACATGTGAACACGACTCAGAAACGCTGCCGTGTTCTTTGGGCCAAAGCTCATTGAAAATGGTCTGAAGCAAAATGGAAAATTGTTCTGTGTTCAGATGAATCAAGATTTGAAATTGTTTTTGGAAACCATGGACACGAGCAAGACGATGATAAACCACATCCCGCATCCTTTACAACAGCGTGGCTTTGCAGGAGAAGAGTCCAGACCTTTCACCAATAGAAAAAACTTGGCACATCATAAAACAAAAACTCTAACAACAGAGGCCCAGGACTGTCGAGCAGCTAGAATCCTGCATCAGCCACGAACAGGACAACATTCCTTTTTCCTTTTTGTTTTACACATCTTCCCAACTTTTTTTGGAATTGGTTTTGTATAGTATTTTAATTTTATTGCATAGTAGCCACATGTTGAAGCATGTTGTCACTATTTAGATGTGTTATTAAGTCTCTGTATATTGTATACAAACCTAACACACCGTTTTCTTTGGCAAACAGGTACTGATTACTAAAAACATATTTGAGAGTTTGCTTGCAGCAGGACCTGTTATCTTCACCCAGAAACACTGGTGCGTCTATTTTCGTCCCAGCTGCATAGTTTTGACAATGACAAAGGGACAAAGGGGTTTATTTGATTTTCTAAAAGGTGCAATTGGCTGTACCCCAGCCCCCTCGACAACACAGCACACAACACGACAAAGCCGCTGTTTCTCAGCAAGTGGGTGATTCAAGGGCAAATTGTTGTAGTTCCGTCCGAACGCTCATCAAGATTTTTACCTTTTGTTGCTGTGTGTGTAGCTGTGGATGTGAAGGACCAGAGCAATGTAGATATGTGACACACACTCATAAACCTCAGCGCTTGTTCTCAGCTCTAATGGACTAACATGTCCAGTGGGAAGAGGCAGTTAGTGGTGCATTGACTGACCAGCATGAGCAGTAGAACCTGGTTAAGTATATGAGTGTTAACGGTTGTCTGTCTGTGTACAGTACGCGTCTCAGTTCTCTGAGATAGACTGGAGACCTGTCCAGGGTGGACCCCACCTCTCGCCCCATGACAGCAGGGACTGGCTCGAGGCCTTCTGTCACTTTGAACAGGATTACGGATGGATAAAAATAATGGATGGATGGATGATTAGTGGCCGTTCAGTGTGTAGAAGTAGGATTGTGCCTGTAAAATAAAATTAAAAACATATGACAGCTCTTGCCTGCAAGACCTACTGAAAGGCAAGGACTCAGACTTAAGGCAGAAAGTGGTTAAGGTACAAAGAAAAACAAAATTAAAATAACCAAATGGCTCAATAAACACAAGCAGCCAATAAAAGGAGCCCGGCAGCTTTCCAGTCCTTTCATACACTCTGAAGGACAACGATTGGTGACAGGTGCCCAAGGAGAGGCCACCGATGAGGGGGAGGGACCAGGTGCACAATCTAATACAATCAAATACTTTTCTTTTTAATATTATTTTCACAGTTTGACAACATTCAGGCTTTCTGGGTTTGAACAATATGGAAGAAATGATAAAATATAATGCAATAATATATATATATATATATATATATATATTTCATTATAGAAATGGTGTAACGTGTGTAAATTTACAAAAAAGCACAGTACAAATGCTGCAGCATACTGAGTGTCCACATTGGCCTCGTCTAGATGCTCACTGCAGGTTTTTCACGTCAAAGACAGTTGCTGCACACTGTTAGAATTAGATAAATCATTCTTAGACAATCTCTTTTTTTTTACAGCAATGTAAAAAATGGATTTGGAGAGATCAGCAGGTTTGTCATCGTTAGTAAAATCCCCACGAGCTATTGGGATATTGATAGATGTGTTTTGTATTTGGTTGGGCCTTGTGTAGTGACTGAAACCATGAATGCGTTTGACGTTTCGGCCTGTGCTTTAACTGTTTTGGAAGCGCGACTTCGGAGTGGACACAAGTGTCTAAGCAAATGAGAAAAACTGTATTCCAGCTGAGATTCACCTGCGGAGATTAATGCCAGGATCCATGCTGGAACGAACAATTACACTCTTGAGGGGAGACACATAAAGCTCGACTGGTAATATTAAAGGCCACTGTGCTTAATTGTGCACTTTTGTTACAGACATCTTCTTGCAACTCTAGCTGACTCAGTCTGATTTGCTTTTTTTTTTCTCCAAATGAGACAATGACAAAATGTCCAATTCTCCTAATTTTAGGGCCATTTCGGTTTCTGCCTCTAAGCTCAAACTAAGAGTGATGAGCTTTGGCTTTGTGCTGCTCCCCCAACTGCAAACATGCTTTTGTGTGTGCATTTCCCCTGAAGCAGGACTTATCAGAAAGATTTGAAATGCTTTTCCTTCCAAGCATTTGCCAACCTCCACAAGCAGACACTTTCCCACCCCAGCCCCTCTCACCTCTTCCCCACAGCTGACTTCAATTGGGAATAAGTGGATCTGTCAGGGCAAAATTAAGAGCATGGTGACCCAGACAATGTGAGAAACATCTCATTTACCGAGATGTTTACAGCCAATATGACCATTTGCTTGGCCAGAAACTGAAAATATGCTGCTAGACACATTAAATCTCCCAAGAATTTAAGTCGTCCAAGGTAAGACTTTTAAATAAATAAATTTTAAATACCCCACCAGTTTCTGTGCTTACGCAATCCGCAAAATATACCCAAACAGCTAAGAAACACTAAACAAAAAGTCCAGAATTTGCTAAGTGGTACTGGGAAATTTGCTAGTTAAATAAGCCCCCAATCATGCTACGGCCCCAACCCTAACTGCTGTGCACAGAATAATGAGAGAGAAACCTGTGGGTGTCTTATAAAATACATGTTCTGTCATCATAATAAACCTAAACCCTAAACAAATCACATTAAAGAGCAGGAATAATGTTCAATGCTAATCTGTGATGCATCAGTAGTGATAAAGTTAATATGAATAGTAAAACTATATTTAATCACTCTGATGGTGCCTCTCATTCAGACCAGGTAAACCACAGACCAGTTTTTCACACTTTTATCTCCCAGTTTATATGGAACTTGCTCTTGAATTCACCAAAGTGGGTTTATTTTTTAATTTTTTTTCGTGAAATGCTCTGTGTTGTTGCCATGGACAAACCGAATCTTCTCTGGCAGCATTTCTGCAAATTCCATGTTTGAGAGAAGTACATTATGTTTGCATAACTGGGCTAAAAAAATAAAATAAAAATACATAAATGTCTAAAAACAGCCTGTTGATGAAAATTGTCTGAATGCATGACAGTCACAGACGACAGCAAACATTGCTTTTTTTTTCAATGGATTCAACTTAAGAATGGCATTAAACCCTTGACCCAAAGATGAGCTTGCATTTGCTCAGTGTGTGTGTGTGTGTGTGTGTGGTGTTGTATGTTTGTGTGCTAGTAAGGCCCAGCATTAATCAAAGAAGCTGAAAATATGAATATTATTAAAGGAGTCCTTTTAATTACGGGATGTTTCTGTACGATTGCATTAACTATTGTGTGGGAGGAGAGGAACGCCAGCAAAAAGCAGAGAATTATAAGATTGAGTTGGATATGGATATTTATTATATGTTTTCTTGGAGCAGCTGACAAAAAAAAAAGGACCTAATAGACATGAATGTAGCAGCTGAGGAGCAGACCTTCAGTTATTCTTCTCTGTGAGGTGCCTCAACCTTCGATAAAACCAGGTTACAATGTAGATCTGTCATCATACGGGAATCTTTAACATAAATATTCCACATGATTGGATACCAGTGTCAAAAATTGACATGGCATTGGCCTAAAATTGCAGGATTTATATTCAAATTCAAATGACTAAAACATCTGATTAAACTTAGAAATTAAGAGTATTAATATTAAGCAAACTTACTCAGTTAACTTCAGTTAACTCCTTGTTGCTGTTGCTGAGTCCTCGGACACTAAATTTACCTCCAATTTTAATACCTTTGGACATGTAAACTGTTGGAAAATTTACAGTAAACACCAAAATGAACCCACTCTAATAAATCCTAAGGATTTCTGGGAAAAAAAGGTAAAAAAAAGATTGTATAGAGATGTCCAGATACCTCTCTTTCTACCTGGCTGAGTACAGCTACAAGTACTTACATCTAAGTACTCATCAACTCGTAACCTAAATCAGGAGCATTTGCTTTCTCTAGCTGCAGCTCTTTGATTCTTGAAAGGAGTTGAAACGGCTTTGATTCTGAGAGAGAAATAATTCACATTAAAACATGGGATGCAAATATCTCTTGCCAAAGATTAATTTTACCCTGATTAAATCAAATGACCTAACTAAAACTGATAGAAACCAAAAAAAAAAAAAAAAAAAGAAATGCTTGGTGTCGCTAAGAGATCACCACACTAATTCTGGCCACTTGCTTTCTCCTAGTACATCATCTCTTTTCTTATGCTTCTTCCAAAGGTAGATACGTACCATACTCTTCTTTTAGGTGTACTACACAGGTGCTGTGAACAGGTGTTGGTTATTTGAACAGATTTGGAAGCGTAGGCAGAACATGAAACCATGGTGTGGGGGAAATAATAATCAGCTAACATGCAAACAAAAGCTCATTTGTCATTGCTGCATTTTCTTTATTTCTCTGTTTTACTCTTTCTCTTGTTTACATGACCTTGGTTGTGGATGCACACACTTTCAGAAAGGGCTGCAATACATCGTAAACCACGTGGAGTCATCTCTCTGAGCTGATACTGCTGATCCTATACATTATAGATCGTATCTAGAATAGAGCTGAAATAGAGCCGTCACTCCTTCATGTTGAAAGGAGCCAGTTGGGGGGGCCATTTGATCAGGATGCCTCCTGGGCGTGTACTATTGGAGGTTTTCTAAAGACATCCTGCTAGTAGGAGACACCCGGGACAGATCGTACCATTTATCTGGCCTCAGAACACCTCAGGACTTGCGGAGACCACAGGAACCGTTCTGAACAAGATCCAGTAGCCATCACAATCACAGACATCCAAGAGAGGGTCTCAAGTATGAAGTGGAGGACAGCACCAGGCCCTGAGATGGTCCATGCCTACTGGTTAAAGAAGCTAACCTCACTTCATAAGCACCTGGCGGCACAAATGAACAAGCTACTAGTGGATGGAACCCCCCGCTAAATAGTTTACTGAAGGCCGCAAAGTCCTTTTCCTGAAGGACCCCCGGAAGGGTGCAGTCCCATCCAACTACCCTGGAGGCCAACTTAAAGCCAATGGCACAAGTCAACATCAAGTGTGGATGCTCTGTCCCCGCTGCTGTTCTGCATAGGCCTGAACCCCCTCAGCCAAATCATCACCAAGAGTGGTTACGGATTCATACTTCATTCATACTGGATAAGTGTGGTCGGATGCTAACATGGAGAGGAAAGGTAGCCAGAACTGAGGGGATTGTACTACCAGAAGGCAAGATAGCAGATGCAGAGGGTAGCTACAAGTACCTTGGGATCCAACAGGCAAATGGTATCTATAAAGAGGCCACAAGCAAAGCAGCTACTACCAAGTACCTACAAAAAGTAAGACAATTCCTGAGAAGTCAGCTAAAAGGGAACAACAAAGTCCAGGTGATTAACACTTACACCCTCCCAGTCACCAGGGACCCCGCTGGCATAATAAGCAGTCCAAAAAAAAGGAGATAGAAGCCACTGACATCAAGACAAGAAAGCTCCTTACAATGCCTTGAGGTTTTCACCCCAAATCCAGCATCCTGAGACTGTACACTAAGCGGAAAGAAGGAGGTCCGAGGATTAGTGAGCGTCAGAGCCACTATCCAGAATGAAGCAACAAAGATCCATGAATACATCAGGAAGATGGCCCCATGTGACGACGTGCTTAGTGAATACCTCAGGCAGCAGAAACCAGAGGAGCAAGGAAGGACAGATGGAAGGACAAACCCCCTCATGGTATGTACCACCGTCACATAGAAGAACTGTCTGATATCGAACAATCCTACAGCGGACCTGAGGTTGAAGGAAGGAATAAGATTGCCCCCTAAAGAAGGGGCGAGCGGGGAAATATATATATATATATATATAATTCATTTATAATTTTTGTTTAATAATACATAGGTATTTTATGAGAAAAAGAAGCGACTACAGACCAGGACTCAGTTCCCCTAATTGTTCGTTATTAACTGACTGTTGAACTTGGGTGTGAATAAAATGGTAAGAGTGCAGGGGGCTGAGTTTTATTACTACACAGCCCTTTCACATCCAGCCTGTGGTGGTCAGACAGAAATGTTAATAATACCGTTTTCCCATTAACTACAAACTGTGATTAACCCAAAAACCTCAGGGGAAGGCATTCATTTTGTCAGCCACTGCAGTAATGGTGGTATCACTGGAGCAAATCGCACAGAAATTGGCTGACAAAATGGAACCTGCCTGTATAGCTGGATATACTGTAGCTTGAGCCACGATGCACAAAAATAAGGACATTAAAAAACAAAAAAAAAAAAAAACCTTTAGAGGATGGAACAGGAAACAACCATGGAATGAGTGCTTTCATGGTCCATTAGTAATTCAAAGTCTACACATCTACATCTCTAATGCATGTGATTTTATATGTTCTCACAGGTGCTTCCCCTGACCAGGATTAATATAACAGTAAAGCTGTAAAGAGGAGTGAGACAGAGGAGAGACAGAGCTTCCACAATGGAAAGGCCCTATAAGCTGCTTAGGATTGCAATAAAGAGATAAATAGAGATATTGGGCAAATGATTTATGCTAAAACGCTCACATGCAGCCACTTTAAAGTCCTGCTACAGATGTTCCCATGCTGATTTACATCTTTCATTAATATCCTAGATTAATTTACCATAAGGATAAATCGATTTATTTCCACGGTAAGAGCAGTAACCAGCACGCTGTATATAAATGTTATTCCGTGTTGCACAGGTCACTATAATTGAGGCAGTTGGAAGGTTGTGTTCCTTAATAATAATAGTTTGGAGAGTGGAAAATAAAATAAACCTGTACATAAATTTAAAGGTAATGTTTTCCTGGATTTAAACAGTTTCCCGTGCGATATTTATTATTTTGTTCCCCAATGTAAAAGAAACCCCATTTAATTTGCTAACACATGAGGTCTGAGCAAATGCTGCAGTGGATGCTGAAACGGGAACTTGCACCACCTAGTGGTTATGAATGGTGAAAACAACTGGACTGCTGTGGACAAGGAGCAAGTTGTGTAACAACCTCAGCACTTGAACACGTTCAGTATTGTTTTTACACTTTGAACTGGAATTTCTCACTTCATTTTGGCCTTGTCCCTGGTTTCTAAGCCAATTCTGGCTTGTTCAGATTTTGCCTTGCATCTTCAGATCTTAACATTTATGACGAGATATCTGATATGTTTTCATGTTGACCCTGTTTGGGCATCATTGCTGCAGGAGGGAGTTGTGTAGCCCCTCTCTCCTGTGCAGCTCCTATATGATGCTTTGACTTGCATTTATTTTCTGTGTTCAATGTCTCAATTTTCCTATTTGCCTTAAAGTGACCTGTAAATAACGTTTTATGCTGAAAGTGTGAAAGCTTTTATGTTTTTATGGCTTTACTGCATTGTAGGTATCATGTTGATTGGATGTGGTTGTTCAGTTTGTCCACAAAGTTTTGAGAAAACTGAAATGCAAATGAAAGACAACTGGACCTGCGTTATCACGACCCAACGAGTTAATTATCCTTAAAATGTTTAAGACCAATTTGTTTACATAACCTGTTTTTTATTGAAAAAAAAAAAATCATTTCCATAAAATACATTTGAAGGAGTATTTTTTTTTTTCATTTTGCAGTGTCAGATTTAAATTCACACATTTGTCCCTAATGACAAAAAAAGTCACCTTCCCAAAAACTGCTAAATATATTATATATTGTGTGTGTGTGTGTGTGTGTGTGTGTGTGTGTGTGTGTGTGTCGTATATGTTTTGGTGGAGGGATATCGCCATCTCCTGGACTGTTGAGTCCATCACTCAGTTCTTGGTAAACTGCACTGTTTTTGCATGATGAGTGGCTGAAGTTGCATTTTATCATGTCAGAGTATCATTGGTCCTAATGACGGCCATAATTTGAAACCCTGTAATGAATCATCCTCCTCAGGAAAAGCATTAGGTATATTCATAATGAACGAATGAATAACGTGTCAGTAGACTCGGACCAGCCTTTTCAGCCAGCAGGCCGTGACTCTTTATGCTGCGTGAGCCTTGTGGCTCTATTGCACACGTGGAGGCAGATTCAACACTGGGATGCTGGTTGGCCTCCACAGAATGTCGATACTATTACATTATATGAAGTCTGCTTTGGCCATTCTTTGGTAAAACTGGTTGCAATCATTGTTTGTTTGTTTTGGACAGTAGTTGTATCCTCTCTTCATTTCCAGCAAGCAGATTAGAAACAACAATAGCACAGGTTTATATAAAGAACAATACATTTTATAGTCAGATGGATCATAACTCCACTTTATCTTCCTCCACCTCAGACACATGAAGAGAGGGGCGAGGGGCTGCATACTCCGCAGTGTTGCCGAAAACGGTCAAGCCGGCGCTGAAACCCCCAGACACAAACAGCCGATCATCGAGCACAGCGATGCCAAACCTGCTGCGGCCTTTCACCATAGAGGGCATTTCACTCCAGGTGTCAGTGTCGGGGGGTTATAGGCCTCAACAGTCCGCTGATGAGTGGTTCCATCGAAACCGCCAACCTCCCCAAAAACAGATGAAATATGAAAGACAGGTTGGCTTTAACGGTTGCCTGTCTAAACGTTTCTTTAGTGTGTCATTTTATACTTTTTTGAAGAGCTCCAGGCCTTATGGCACAGAATGAGTTAAATCGAAGGGATTATAGGAAAAAGTGCAGATACAGTGAATAAAACTGCTGATTATTGACTTGCTTCATAAATATTTCTTGCCAAAGTAAAGTACAAAACATCTATTCATTAAGAATTGTATGCATCTTCTACATCTAATCTTCTAGATCAGATTTGTGTTTCTCAGTTCTTCACAGTAATATCTACTTATTTCAATTATACAAAAACGATATTACTTTAAATTAATAGATTATTGCCGTCAGTGTAAATGAGTCTTAGCCCTATTTGGGATTTTCTGAGTGTCTCCGTCAGGGTCTACTCACTGCAAAGACATAGCCTGCATACGCCACGACCCCGACTGAACTCCGCCAGCTGCCCATGGGGGTGATCATCGTCCACTGGTTGGTCTCTGGGGTGTAACATTCGGCCGTTGCCAGGCACAGAGTCCCATCAATGCCACCGCAAACGTAAATCTGGGTGAAAACAATAATTTAAGTAATTTTCTGGAAGGTTACTATTGAAGACATGAGCTTATTTCCACATGTGACTCGTTACAGCTGAGAGAAAAAGAATTAACTTAAGACAAATGGTCAAAAAGTAAACAAGAAAGGTTCAGTGTGTGTTTCTCAGTCTATCGTTAATGCTGGAGGATTCACAGTAATGATGTCCAAATCATTATCCTAATCTTTATTATTATTATTATGTATTATCCCATTGGAGCCAGTTATAATGGAGGTCCTGGAAATTCTTCTCAAATCCCAAACGGGGCCCATTTTGAAATTCTTCAGTTTCTACAGTTTATAGATAGGACTAATACCTGTTTGATGCTTTTTCAATTTTTTTTTCATTTAAACGGTAAAATTAGTTTGAGGCAAAGTAGTAATAATAATAATAATAATAATTCATTTTATTTAAAAAGCACTTTACATTTGCTAACAAATCTCAAAGTGCTACACAAGCGGATTAAGACCAAGAATAAAACATAATAAACATGTAAAGCCTAAAAACATATAAAAGATAGAATAACACAGCATTAAAGTAAAAAGTCTACCTACACACACACCCACAACCCCACACACAGACAGGAAACACACTTTCAAAAATAAAGGCCTTTTTTTAAGTTTCAGCTTTTTTCGGCTTTGCTTCGAAAACACTTTCAGCACTGAAGCATTTTCTTTTGGGAAATGTTTTTTCTAGTTAATTTTCTGACTTCCATCTTCCGTCTTCCGTACATTTTTCTACTTCGGCACACTTTCAGCTAGAAACACTGTTCAAACTTCAAAATGCACAGCTTAGAAAGGACCTTAGTGCTGGTATACAGCTTTTTGATATCTTTTCTTCTTTTCCTTTGGGCTGTTCCCTTTCAGGGGTCTCTACAGCGAATCATGTGCCTCCATCTAACCCTGTCCTCTGCATCCTCTTCTCTCACACCAACTAACTTCATGTCCTCCCTCACCACATCCATAAATCTCTTTGGTCTTCCTCTAGACCTCCTGCCTGGCAGCTCCAACCTCAGCATCCTTCTACCAACATATTCACAGTTTCTCCTCTGAACATGTCCAAACCATCTCAATCTGACCTCTCTGACTTTATCTCCAACACATCTAACATGAGCTGTCCCTCTGATGTCCTCATTCCTGATCCTGTCCATCCTCGTCCCTCCCAAACAGAACCTCAACATCTTAAGCTCTGCTACCTGTAACCTCACCGTTCCACTTGGGTCCCTCTCATTCACACACATTGCAATCTGTCTATCGTTTATATTTTCTAAGATTTTTATGCTTTTATACATTTTATGTCATAAATGC
This sequence comes from Channa maculata, assembly GCA_020496755.1. NCBI lineage: Eukaryota > Metazoa > Chordata > Actinopteri > Anabantiformes > Channidae > Channa > Channa maculata. The sequence continues at coordinate 4,070,589 of CM035608.1, read as the reverse complement.
CTTTGAACTTTTTGGCTCTTAAGTTTTTCAGGCTAACTGGCTTTGAAATTTGCCTAACCAAGTATATAAAGGAAGTGACATTTTGTTTCAGCTAAATCAGCAAAAACACTTCAGCTTTTTCACCTTTGCCTGGAAAAACCTTTCAGAGCTGAAGCAATTAACAGTGCAATTTTTCTTTTGGGAAAGGCTTTCTCCTGCCTGGACACAGAGCGGCGGTTTGTCAGTTATTTTCAGCTGGTTTTTGGCACTACCCACCTTGCCATGGAGTGTCGTACAACCGGCACCACTCCTGTTAACATTCATGACCGGCACCACTCCTGTTAACATTCATGGATGCAATTAAAGTCCACTGATTGGTTCTAGGCTCATAGCGCTCGGCCGTTGATAGAAGACTAGGTCCATCATAACCTCCCATGGCATATATGTACCCATCCAGCAGTTACGCAGACACCGGAGATGATTTATGTTTGTACTCTTTCATAGCAGGTTCTACAACTCTGGGAATCTCCTCCATGTTCACTAATTGCAGATACAGAGGATAATTCTAATGCTAAACCCAAGTACCACACTCACGTTTTCGACGTCTCTCTGCCCGCCCCCCGTCCCGTGATTGATCAATGCAGCAGGAATCCCTTTTGGTTGGGGAATTTTGACATTGTTGTCAGAAAAAAGAAAAAAAGAATCCAAGTGTAAGCGCAGAGATCCAAGAGCACAAGAAAGTAAGCACCCAGCAGCACCTGAGTGCAAGGACGAGGGTTGGAGTTTGGAGTGCGAGCAGAGTAAATTTGAGTGCGAGCAGAGTTAAATTGAATGTGAGTAGGGACATTTTGAGTGCGAGGGCATAAAAATCTGGAAGCCTGTAAGGTCTTGCAACAAGTCGACAGGTTATCGCACAAAGTGACAAATCGCTGTGGATTAATCCATAAGATTAGCAATAACAATAGCGCTGCTGTCTTTTTATGCAAAGAGACATTTATTTATAGAAAAATTAATTTCATAGTCAGATGGATCATAACTCCACTCTATCTTCCTCCACCTCAGACACCTGAAGAGAGGGGCGAGGGGCTGCGTACTCTGCAGTGTTGGTGAGTCCATACACCACACAACAGCTCAGGGCGTAGCGGGAGGTCTTCATGTCAGGGACATAAGACCAGTGCTCAGCTCCGATATTGTAGCACTCGACGCCAACAGAGGTGGAGAAGCTGTTGTAACCCCCAACCACAAAGAGCCGGTCATCCATCACAGCGACGCCAAAGTTGCTGCGGCATTTCACCATAGAGGGCATTTCAGTCCAGGTGTCGGTGTCGGGGTTATAGGCCTCAGCAGTCCGCAGACGAGTGGTTCCATCGAAACCGCCAACCTCCCCAAAAACAGATGAAATATGAAAAGACAGGTTTGGCTTTAACTGTTTCCTGTCTGCTTCTGTTATACTTTTTTGAAGAGCACCTGGCCTTATGGCACAGTATGAGTTATGTTGAAGGGATTAAATGTAAAAGTACAGATACAATGAGTACACCACATGTATTCATTAACAAATGTATGTATGTGTATATAAATATATAAGCTGCTGGTCTCATTGAGATTAGTTTTTTGAAAAAAGCGTTACGTTTAGAATAGTAAATAACACCCATCACAGTTTCCTGAAGCACAAGTTGACAAATTCTCAGTCCTGCACACCCAGATAGCAATCACCTGTGGGCCGAATGCGGCTGAGATGCGGCACATCTGGCTCACTGCTAAATTCGGCTAAAGATCATGGGCCTATACCCGGGCCGAGCACGGCAATCGATTCGGTCTGGCATATGTAATTTGGGCCAGTTCTGGATGAACACAGTGAGGCTGCATGTCGGTCTATTCTATTTATTTTCTAAATAACTGGAATAGACCCCCTTTCATCGTGTGACCCTCTGGAGATAATGTCTTAAATAGATCCTTTGATCTTGCTATATGCAGATGGAAAATGAAAATCTTCTTAGTATAATTAGTGTAATAATTACAGTAGTCTTTAACTATATTTATTAATGTTATTGTTTTATTTGTAGAACATATGTAAAACAGAACAAGAATAACAACAACGTAAAAAAATAGATCTCAGTGAATATTGTTGGCACGTAATGTATATATGAAATTTAGGAAATAGCTTTTGATAGTGTGATAGAGGTTTTATTTGAGCGGTGCGTGTGTGTGACGTCTACGCACACACACGCACAGATCGCTCGAGGGCCAAACGCGGCTGAGATGGGGCAACATCTGGCTGACTGCTGACTTGACTGATTAGGGGCCAAACCCGGGCCGAGCACGGCACCGGATTCAGGCTGACATGTGGGTGCGATTCGGCATCTGTGCTTTACATATAGAGTATCTGTCACTCGGTTGATGAACCCTCCCACACACACATACACACGCACACAAATACACATATAAACATGAATAAATAAAAGGAAAAACATTTTGATGTGAACCTTCGATTTGAACACAGCTGATGTCACACAGAGTAAAAAACTGTGTTAAAAGTCATTGTCGCACAGCTGAAATATGCAAAACAGGATGTTCTAAATACAAGCTTTTATATAAGAATATATTCAAATAATAATTCCTTTCCAATCGTCAACATTTTGAATATCTATAGTTAAATTAGATCTTTAACATTTGTACATATTTTTCTCAGTAACTAAATACAGTTACATTTATTTTGTAATTTCATTACAGTAGTAGTACAGTTTGCCATTCAAAATGTGTACTCATATGTACTACTACTATGTAGTACTAACCCCAACCCTTGCTAATTTATTCCTGGTGAACTTGAAAGTAGGACTGCTCAGGTCAGACCCCTACATACATCCAGCCATCAGTATTCTGAGCTGCTTATCCTGTTAATGGTTGTATAATGGGAGGGTTTACATATGAATTATTGTATCAAATAAACTATGGATTATTGAATAACATTTTGAATGCTTGGACAAGGAGACAGGCTAACATGAGTAACTTGAGTTCAGAGTACATATGAGTTCTGTGAGGGTGAAATCTGGCTGAGTTTGGAAAGGCTGTCCTTCTAAACCAGATGTGAGCCGTGAGGCAGGTGCATCTGGGCCAGACAAGGACCGTCCATTCCAAACCAGATGTCAGCTGTATGATAGCGGCGAGTCTAAGCCAGATCTGGTCCACAACAAGCTTGCTATCTGGGCAGTAATATCTACTTATTTCAGGTATAAAAAAATGATATTACTATATTTTAATACATTAGTGCCGTCAGTCTAAAGGCTTGAGTCTTAGCACTATCTGGGATTTCAGCTAACAGCATCTCTTCAAATGTCTGTGTTTCTGAGTGTCTCCGTCAGGGTCTACTCACTGCAAAGACGTAGCCTGCATACGCCACGACCCCGACTGAACTCCGCCTGCTGCCCATGGCGGTGATCAACGTCCACTGGTTGGTCGCTGGGGTGTAACATTCGGCCGTTGACAGGAACTCATTCCCATTGAAGCCACCGCAAATGTAAATCTGGGGAAAACAATACAAGTAATTTTTTTGGAAGGTTACTATTGAAGACATGAGCTTATTTCCACATGTGACTAGTTACAGCTGAGAGAAAAGGGGGCAGCGCTGCATAATGTGATATGCTAGAAGCTACTGCAGGTGAATAATGCAGCTCTGGCATTTGAATAGATTTGCTTTAATTACCTTTTTTCTGGCCACTTATTGGTTGCACCCACAGACTGTAACTGATCTCAATAAATAACCCAGTGGGGTTAGTTTAACTTAACTTCAGCCAAATGCTCAAAAAGTAAACAAGAAAAGTTCAGTGTGTGTTTTCTCCTGCCTGGACACAGAGCGGCGGTTTGTCAGTAATTTTCAGCTGGTTGTTGGCACTACCCACCTTGCCATGGAGCGTCGTACAACCGGCACCACTCCTGTTAGCATTCATGGATGCAATTAAAGTCCACTGGTTGTTCCTAGGCTTATAGCGCTCGGCCGTGGACCGCCGACTATGTCCATCATAACCTCCCATGGCATATATGTACCCGTCCAGCACAGTCACGCAGACATAGCAGCGTCTTGAATGCATTGGCGCCACCTCCTGCCAGGTGTGTGTGCCCAGATCCAATCTCTGCACGGTGCTGAACTGTTGAACGTTGTCAGTGCCGCCGACACAGTAAACCGACCCATTGAGAAAAACAGTGCCATGGTAGGCCCGTGGAGTCAGCTCCGTGCTAGTTATTTTGACCCAGCAGTTGGCGCACACATCGTACGACTCGATGCCATTAGTGGGGGTTTTGTCACTTTTGCCTCCAATGGCCAACAGCACAGCAGCAGGCAGGCGTGGATGAGCCAAAGGATAACAGACAACGGGGTTGGAGAGGTTCTTTGTTCTCATGTCAAGCATGTTCTCCATGGCCCTGCGGAAAAGGGTTCGACACTCTGCACTTGACCTTATCACTTCATTGTTATCCACACTCTTCATGATGTATTCTGGCGGCATCAAAGCCAGCCTGACCTGGAGGGGGGATATGAAGATACAGTGATGCTGCTGAATTGTATGACATCATTAATTGGCATCAGGCTGGAATGCAGAAGTCTGCAGAATCAGATCCCAGCACATGCACCCGGTTCGCCCACTGCTCCCCCCAGGCAGATGGGTTAAATGGAGAGAAAGAATTTCATTGTAACACGTATTTGCAATATGTATATGTGCTCAGTGAAGACGATAAAGATCTTGGTCTTTTCTTACTTACCTTGGACAAAAGCAGAGAGATGTGTTCTCTGCGTTCCTCAGTTGAGTAGTTGACCCAGCGAAGGATGGCCTCAAACACGATTTTCTCCGTCTTCACAATGAGTTGGTCACTTTCAATGATTTCACCAAGTTTCTGCGCTGAGAGCAGCAGAAAGTCTTCTGAGGTGGACGCAACCTCCTCAAAGTGATTCAGAAGGAACTGGAAGGCCTTGTTTTTCATTTCTGGGTGGTAACAGTTGTCAGTCATCCTCCAGACGTCAATGCAATTAAGGGGCGTCAGCTGCTCCTCCAGGAAATCACTGCAAACTTCGATGATGCCCGTCACTTTGAAACGGTCAGCTGTTGCAAAAAGTTCTTGTACGTTGTCCTGTGTCACGGGGACGAAGCTGGTGTAGGCAAACTCAATAATGAGCTTCATCACCTCAGCTGACACATTGGGAATTTCAAAGAGTTGATTGTCTGGGCTTGAGCGGCTGTTAAAGAGAGCTCTGTGGGCCAGGAGAACAGAGTGTTACCACATTTTTTTATTTAGACTGATAGGTAAGAGAAGCGTTCAGGTCCTATGTGAAAAGTGCTATGACATTTTTACACTGAATGCCCCACAAAAAAAGTGAATTGCACCTCCATCCGATTACTGCACGGATTGGTATAAAGATTTTTATACTTTAAAAAAGTAGTGCTTTGATGCATTTGGTGACATCATCAATGACATCACATTATTGCCTTTGAAGTTTTTGCCCATGAAGGTTTTAGGGCTAACTGGCTTTGAAGTTTGCCTGACCAGACATTTCGTTTCGGAGATTTTAAGGAAAAACTGTTTCAGCTTTGTTTGGAAAATCTTTCAGCACGGAAACTAAAAACGATGAGCTCCATGTAACGGCTGTAGGAAGAAAACCACAGAGTTATTGGGTTGTATATGCTGCAGTTTTTTTTTTTTTGCTTATAGAGGAACGTTCCCCCCCGGTTAATACCCAGTAACTAGCTCACCTGAAAAATGTGCTGCAGTTACACAGGATGACCTTGTGCACGTGAAACTCCGTGTTGTCCACTCTGATCACCGCGTCACAAAGCTGCTTCTCCACCCGGAGCTCGTTATACACCGAGCTGCTTCTACTCATCTTTGCTCTTCAACTCAACTCCTTTTTCTCGTTGGAACTGTCTGGCGTTGAGTGAGCGTAGAAGTGTGCCAACCCACTCAGGTCATGATGACTCTTAGAACGGATTGCTACGATGTCACAGCACCTGGTCGTTAGCAGCAACAGTAACAAGGCTCGTGCAATGAATTATGCCTTTTCCCATAGTGGTTTACAGTGAAGCAGTTACAGTCTAGGTGCGGTTATGTTTTCTTTAGCGGCCAATCCATATGTTTCATAGAATAGCAACCGCTGCAGCAAGAAGACATTAAGAAAATGTGCCTTTCTTCAAATGTTAGGACACGTCCCTGCACTGGCGTCCACAGGTTGCCTGCACGAGGTTTCAAAATTTGAGGCTGTCCTACAGAGCGGTCATCTCAACAGCTATCCACACCACTAACCTCGGATCAACTGGTCTGACAAAAACGTGTAGTTTTAATTCTTTTATTTTAGGAACCTAAAAATACTAACTGAAGACTGATACTTTGTGTAATCGATAACTTCTCTCGGTTCATGCAACATTTCTTAAACCACTTGATGAGTCAAATATTAGTATTTCCACCCTCTTCGTCAATACTGAATATTCAGTTCATCAAACGTTAGTCGTTTGTCACCAAAACACACTTTTGGTGATTCTGTCCGAAGACCGACCTTTTTAAACTTCATTTTGGCCTTGGCCCTTGTTTCTAAGCCAATTCGGGCTTGTTCAGATGTTAACATCAATAATGAGGCATCTGATGTGCTTTCCTACTCATGATGCAGACCTTCAGAAATCTTTCAGACGAAGTTTGTGCAGTTTACTGTTTATGTTTACTGTGTCTGTGACATTTAGATGCTTTTTTTTTGGGTCTAAAGTGAAAAATCTCTGTAGCGCAATCTGTGGATTAAATGGTCTGCACTTATATATAGAGCCTTTCTACCTAACGGCTTTACACTGCTTCTCATTCACCAATTCACACTCACAATCACACACACACACCAATGGGGCCAACACTCACCAGGAGCAACTAAATTGGGGTTCAGCGTCTTGCTCCAGGACACTTTGACGTGTGACCAGAGGAGCTGGGGACCAACAACTGTGGAATTGTTGGACAACTGCTCTACCTTCCTGCAACACAGTCGCCTTGATTAGCAATAACAATAGCACTGTTGTCTTTTTATGCAAAGACACATTTATATATAGAACAATACATTTCATGGTCAAATGGATGATCACACCTCTTTATCTTCCTCCACCCCCCCAAGCGACTATTTACCCCCTAGGGCTAATTATTGGACCTCAAGATATCAGTGTGTTCCATCTGAGAGTCAAATATTCCCAAGCAGTAAAAAGTTCTATTTCAGTAGATTTGTGGACGTGAAAATTTCCAGTTATCAAATCAATATTGTGTTTATCATTGACTAGGTTAAATGAAAAGCAATGACATATATGCACTCAACTGGCAAGGTGCTGAATAAGGAGTATATACCTTTTACCACACGGGTACAAAGAAGTACCTGGTGTGAAAGGTTTTAAAGGGCTGTTTTACAATAAGGCCAGTTGTTTTCTGACAGTGTAAGACAGGCAGAAAAAAAGTTCAACGCACACATAAAAACAGTCTAACAAGTAATTTCACAGGTTAAAATTCCAAAAATATTGGAATTAACAAAATGAGCCAAATGTTGTTAGAGCCTGAAGGTGCACCAGCAAAGTGAGTTTTCAAACTCTGACTCCTCTTTTTTTTTTTTCCTACTTTGACATACTAAGTGTACTTATATCCTTGTGTGATGCTCTTTCGCACTTAACACTGTGAACTACTTGGAAACCTTGAGCCACTTAGTTTGCACACACAACATACAAGTAGCAGAATTATTTTACATCGCAGCTATGCAAGCAATTATGAATTCAAGTACTTAAGATAATTAGAAAATGACATTGTCGCATAGTTTTTAATAACTACAGTTTGATTTTATTTATTTTTCATTTCCTTTCGGTGAGTTCAGGGTATTTCATAAATTTCACTGGAAGCTTTTCATCGTTCCTCTGTCTATAAAAACAAGATTTCTAACGGGTTGAATTTCCCTTGTGTAGGTCAACGAGGCCTGCGCGCTTGTGGTGCAATGGCCTCTGGGCGAGTGTGTCGCAGGTGAAATAAAACTCGTCAGCAAGCCACCGGTGAAACGAGCCATGGTTTGACAGCAGTCATGGAAACACGGCCTCCGCATCCAGGTTTGTTCTGTGTGTAATAGTGTGGGAGATTTTATTAGTCAACGATCCAGGAAACAGGATGATGCTGGGAGTAAGGAAATCGCTGACTATGTAAGTACACAATATTGCAGCCTTTGATTTTCCCTTTAAATTTCCCTCAAATAACAGTTATGAAAACCTTTTCCCCCCCAATATTGTATAACAATGTATTTTTTTGTATTTGCTTGTTAGAACACTTAATCTAAGGAAGAAGGAAGGAAATAACCCAAAAACCTTAAATAAATTTTGTGGGCTTCAACAATACTTGGCTGCCTGAAAGTTTATTTTTTCCTGCATCATGTTATGTCACGCCATATTTGTCCCTTTTTGTTCTCAGGGAGATCACAAACTCACGTACACACTTGCACAAACACACACACACGATAAAGATTTGAGGCACAGAAATAATCTGCTGTTCAGCTTTTGTAATTAGAAAACATTTGACATATTTGAATCATTCCATAAAAAGATCAATCGTTTAAAGTCCTCGGGTTGCGTAAAAAAAACAAACAAACAGAAATATATAAAATACCAAACAGAACATAAAAAAGTAAAAAAGAAAATCAATTTACAGAGCAGTCTTTCAAAGCTGGAGCTGAGAGCTGAGTCAAAGCTGTAGAAAAGAGACCGAAACGCACAACTAAGAGGACTGAATTTACACTTTCAAACAGAGATCAAACCCTCCACCATCAGCTGAGGGAGGGGTGATAAGTTCAATACTTGTATGATCAGTACATGACAACAACACAGGCAACACACAGTAGGTTTCAACAACAGATGAGAGGAAGGACGGCAGAGGGAGAGCGAATGCAGCATTAATGAGATTTGCATAAATAAGGTCAATTAAAAAAAAAAAAATACAAGAGTTTTTGGGCAAAGCCGCTCTGGCACATAGATTTACAGTACTCTGATAATTAGGTCACAATAATAGTGCTAATTTTTGTCACTGCATGTTGGGCCAGTTGAGCGTCTCACTTGGCAACTTCCCACAAGATCACACAGCAAAAAGTCCACTTCTTTCCGTCTCTCTTCGTTGATTTTCTCTGTGGACATGGTGCAGAACTGAGTGAAAGGTTTTGGCACATGTTCCTGCGCTGGTCGCAGCTGCTGCATTCACGCAAAGTGAGGGAAGTTCTGGCTCAGTGTTCATTCAGTTAGAAAATCAGCAGAAATTTTCCATTGGTTCCCGAAGTACACATTCATTCTGGTTCCAGCAGATCAGGGGTAAGAAAGGAAGGCCAAACCGATTTTTGGGGCGTCTGTGTCTGGACTTAAACACGTGTATATATTCCTGTTAAAGATGCTCAATGGCTCCTACACTGAAAGAATAAGCTCATCCTTGTGCACATTAGCAACCTCCTCCACTTGAGGCTCTCAGCTGGCCACAAAAATGTTTCCTAAACAGTTTCCTAAATACCAAGCACTTAATTTTTTAAGTGCTGCTAAAAGAGCAACAAAGCTCGATCAAAACAATGTATATTTATAGGTCTTTTCATGTAGATCATATTACTTTTAAACTTTTCACATCTTTTCAAATATTACACATGTGCTTCTCTAATTGACAACATATTTGTGCTGCTGTGTTGTGAACAAAACAAAAACACACTGTATTATTTTAAGTGCCTTTAGATAATATTAACATAAAATATGAGTTATGATACAAAAATGATTTGGCATCTTAATTTACAGGCCAGGAGAATAGTACATCTTATAAGATTATGGCTTTTATCTGTGAGCAGGAAACAAAGCAGTGTCACTATCCTCCAGTAATCAGGAGAGAACAGAAAGAGAAGATGGATATGAATTCCCTTTTTTTTCCCCCCATGTCATAAATGCTTCACACACGGCATATGTGAATACACCGCATCGGTCTCAGCGCTTCCATCATCTTTTATGGGTAAATACATAAACATGAAATATACATTAAATGCCATCAGTCTCAAATTCAAAAACGTTACATTTGAATTGATTTAATATAGTTTCCAGATACTAAGCATTTCTATAGGTTTAGTACGTAAATCACCATCCTGTCAATCACTCAGGTACACAAACATGCAGTCACAACAGGATGCAAGAAGCAGCATGTTGGAACTCACATACTATAGAGACAGGTGCGTGTGTGTGTGTGTGTGTGGGGTTGTGCATGAAGACGTACTGAGGCTATTTGTGGTGTGTCCGTACTCGTCTTGTTCAGCAGTATGGTTGCGTGTGTTCGCATGCATATTAGTGTGTGGTGTCATTATGGCTGAGATAAGGCTGTTGGTATAAAAGAAGCACCCCCCCCCAACATCACCACACGCATTCACATAACCTGCATAAAGCTACACTCACACTCACACTCACACTCTGTGTTTCAGCAGTTACAGGGTCTCCGTCGTCATAGCCTGGCATGCAGGTTTACGATGACGCCGTCTTCAGGCAGGTCTTTGACAGGCAGGTCGCTCAGGTCACTTGCGCCGTGGTCAGTACTCTCGCAGCTACTTTGAGGCGACTCAGGGGGAGGCTGGTACAGAACACTGGCTATCAGAAAAAAGATTGTCCCTAAAAGCTGAAAAAGAGTAAAGCACGTAATGGTAGTGAGCAGCGGGTGAATTCTAGATAAATTACACAAAACACATTTCAAACGAAATGGCAGGTGTCATGATGTAAAGGTGATCATTATATTTTGCATTGAATTTACCAGAGACCACGTAACATAATTGTGTATTAATATTACTGTACCTTATAAATGATGCCAGCTACTAGTGTATACTGGCTCATGGTTGAGTTCTGATAGAGGTAGCAAGAGCCCTGCTCACCACACTGGTCCTGCCACAGCAAGCAGGAAATGTCAATCATAGAGCCAAATGCGATGGGTCCTGGAATACCACCTGCCAGGAAATCGGCAACGGAGAAAAGTCAAGGTAACAGCATCTTTGTGGTGACAACACCAACCGATAAATGTGAATTGAATGGATGAAGTTGGCCTACCGAGTGTGCGCACCACAATCCACTGGATGCCAAGTGCAAATGATCTCTGGCTGTCTGGCACACACCTGTACAGCACAGGAGACTGGTCAGACAGGATTTTTATTTTTTTTTTTATTTTTGTCCTGTGAGTTCAGGGTCGTCACAGCGGATCACTTGTCCGCATGTTGATTTGGCACAGTTTGTACACCGGATGCCCTTCCTGAAGAGACCCTCCCCAATTTCAGGATCAGTGTAAAGCTTCATTTTGCAAGATGCATACTGAGAAATGGAAATGTGCACATTGGTGCCCTCTGGTGGACGAGCGTAAATGGTGACACCGTTCACTTGAACTCACCACAGATCGAATGCATTTCTAATGCATTTAGCAACTCTGTTCCTGCAGCTTCTTATTAGCCAAAAATATATACAGTCACCAAGTGCAGTCACAAAAAAAAATTAAAAAGCAACATGCAGATTGTAAATATCACATTTTACTAGCTAGTCAGTTTTATTTACTAATTAGCAGTGGGCCACAGTATGTAAAGTAGAAACAACTGATTGTTTCCTTTAGTTTTGTGTGTTTACCTCCATAAACCTACAGCTGAATGTGACCTTTGTGAGATGGAGAAATGTAAATGATGTAAATTTAGATTTAGAGCTGATATGCAGCAGGGGGCTGGGACTTAAAGTGGGACTCAGAATTGTCTATATAAATTAAGCCTATGCTGCTATGTTTATGAACAGATTTTGCTGACAACACTCCAAACCTCCCATTTGGCCAGAACCTCCAGCACTGGGTCAGCATCATTATGTTGTTGTAAATTGGGAGGTGGGGAGTTTTTGTGCACACCCTGTTCCCACCCAGATTGAGAGGGGAGTATTGTGTATTGGTATAATATGGTTTAATAAACAAAGTTAATACTGGCTCCAACCACCATTATTGTTACCTTTAAAAAAATATATATATTATTTATTAATTTTTTATTAACGGTTTCACTTCGGCCACCCACCTGAGAGTGGCGGTGAGGGCTGGGATGCTACAGAGGAAGGTGAAGCTAATGACGATGAAGAGGAAGAAGAGGAAGGCTGGCATGTGCTGGCAGGAGCTGCCACACTTTCCTGCCACAGCAGAGCCGCCCTCACTCCAGGATACATTACCCCCCACACAGCTACATCCAGAGTATATCTAAGTACACACATACACATATATTAGTCATGGTGAAGAGGTCATTAGGCATATAAGTGGTAAGACACATGCTTAAAACGCAGAATAATCCCAACAAGAGGTGTCATATAGAATAAAAACAGCAGGGGACCTAAAACTGATCCCTGTGGTACTCCACATGACAGAGGTGTTGAGTCAGACATGATCTGGTTTATCGCAACAGAAAAAGTTAGTATCAGTAAGATACGAAGCAAATCAGTGGTGGATTGCGAAGTACTCAAAAACTGTACTTAAGTAAAAGTACAAATACACAAACAAAAATGTACTCTAGTTAAAGTATAAGTACCCACTGACGTTTGCTTGCTACCTCTATCAGAAACTTGTACTAAGTACCACGATGTCTGGGCCCGATTTTTTAAACCTCTTTTACACATTGTGCCAGTGGGAACAAATGCTATTAGATTCCTGGGTCAGGCAGCATGTGTACACATTTGTTTTTGCCTCACACAATGTTGAGAGTGTGGGGGTGTGACGTCATGAGAAAAGCTATTAAGAGTTACATAAACACCACATAACAGGCTGCAGAAATAACATCAATAAGCACTGTCACTACTTATTAAAGAAGCATTTGCCAGAAAAGCTTCTTGTTGGGAAGTGAAGTTGTTTATTAATATGTGCTGGTGCTTAAATGACATAAAGTGAAGGCATCCGTTGGCACTGCTGGCACACTGCGGCTGCTGAAACATGGCTATGCCATTGCAAAAAGCAAATTGGTGATTCAAATCTGAAATTCTTTAAGTAGAGCTATGCAGTTGTCAATCACATTTAAGCTGCTGTACAAATTTTAGGTCCGATTACTACATGATGACAGAGTCTTGTGTTTGATAGTCGATAGTAGATAGAAAATTACAAAAAATTGGAACAGTTTCATAAATTAAATAACAATGTAATGTAACAATGTCTGATATTTTTCCTAGCTGGCCTACAGTTGTCCTCAGTGCTTTTGCTCTGAATTACTTGTAAGCAGCCACACTACCTTGATAAATCGACAAGCTACAAATGACACAAGCACCATCTGTGCTGTACCTGTTGGCCAGTGGAGGGCTCGGTATGGTTGACGGAGGTGCACCCAGCGTGGCAGGGGGAGTAATACATCACGCCGTCCGCCCCGCACACTGGGTTATACAGCTCCCTGAGGCAGCTGCAGTCGGCGTTGCAACCGACTGTCAAGTTCAGCTCCGATGAGGAGCTGCGTGGTGAAGACAAAGAGGAAGGGGAAACAGAATAAAGCAGACAGGGTTATACTATGGTGCGAGACGACAATGACGGAAGCCGTTAGTCACCATTACTTGGCCTGAGCAACCAAGACAGTAACTGTGTCAAGTTACTTCAGGGTGGACTGACATGAACACTCCGTTACTGAAACGTTATAATGCCTTGTATTTACAGGTGAAGCTTATTTTGCAAATCTGATGAGAACAATTCTAGTACATTATCATTAGAAAATGTTGTTTTTCCACCACGTTACACTAAAAAGTAAATCAAAACAGTATCAAGACAAGTGCCAGAATTAAGCCCACGTACCTGTTTGTAAGGCGTAGCTTGGCGGGCTTTTCGTACAGTTGTGTGTACTGGTCCAGTTGGCGTTGCTCCATTACCCCAGACTGGTACGGTGCTGTGACACCAGCCATGGGCACGTTAGGGCAGCGGATGAGGAAGATGAATATTGCCAGAAAACTGACCACGGCACACACCATGCAAAAACGGATGATGCCTCTGCAGCGCAGGTTCAGTCTCTTTACGATGTAGCCGCCCAGGAAGGTGCCTCCACCTCCTGCTGGCACTACCATGTATCCTGGGAGGTGGAGACGAACAGCATGAGTTCACATGCTGCCGGACTGCATTAACAACCTGTGAAAAAAAGGCTTGAAGTGGCCACCGTTCAAAGGTTAAGTAGTTTTTTGGTGACCCCTGACTTTCTCTAAACACCAGCATCAACTTCAAGAGTGTGTATAAAGATCTAACAGCTAAATTCTTCTCCTGCTCTACAGGATGAACATTTTGGCACTATGGCTCCTCTAACATACTGCAGCACATGTATGATTACCATAGCTGGGTGACTTAAGAGCTTGCTTCACTGAAAAGCAAATGAAGTCTACCATAACTACTCTGTACAATTACAGCCATGAAATGGCTTTGAAATCTCATTTACACAATGCATTATGTGTTGTCTCAATACTCTGGTCACTCACCAAACAATGTGGCAGCCTCTGATGCACTAAGATTGAACTGTGACTCCAAGAACTTTGGACCAAAGGTGGACATGGCCGCGATGAGAGTGGCCTCAGTAGCTCCAGCCAAGCACAGGAAGAGGAAAGTGGGATTCTTTAACAGGAGCAGCACAGATCTGCAAAGAAAGAGAGCAAGAGGAAGAGATGTAACAATGTTTTTTTTTAAAAAAAATGTAATTTAAACAAGGCCTTTCTAACCTCCAATCTCCTCAGATGTTGCTACAACACACATAAACAGTGCACTACATCCAAAGATGTATTATCACGTTATATAATGTGCCATCATTATCGCATTACTCAGTGTAATCCCCGGTGTCACAGGGATAACGTGGAGCTGTGGTTTCTGAGTGCATAGTAAACACAGTTGTAAATTGAAGAGGCAGAGCTGTTACGCATCTGCAACACTCTACAAACACAACCTGAGTGTCTGAGTGGAGCGTTTGTGGGAATGGGACATTTAGTCCTTTTCTATTCAAATCTGTTAATGGAAAGATGGTTATTGTTATCAGAAAGGATCAGTGTGTGTTAACCACACACACAGGGCAGGTTGAGGGCTCTGGCTGAGCCATTTTGTCCGTCACATGTGGCAAAGCTGTGCCGCTTTTTACTGTCAGCACATCCAACACACCTCCAAGTGTCTAATTTTACTGCAAACGTGTCTGTGATTGGTTTTCTGTGATACTACGAGCCTAGTGTTCCGATGCACTTCATCTGATTCAGCTGTCACAAAGTCATAAGCTAGAACTAAATAACCACCAAACTCATGACCCCAACACTGGTCACAGTCTGATGACAGCCAGCCATTAAAAATGCAACAAAAGGGTACGTTTTGTGTAATTTCCATATCAACTATCCACCGCCTTAAAAAGTGGTACTCTGCTCTACTTCTGGCTCGTTCTCGAACCAGGATGTGGTTTCAAATCCACCTGTGCTGCCGTTATAAAGGTAAACTCTTTACCTTGGCATGTCTTTGACTGATTTGCCAAACTGAGGGTCTGAGGCTGTAGTCTGGCTTCCGTCCTTAAGCTGGTGGGCCTCAGACACTCGCATGGACACGAACTCCTGAGAGCCTGCGGACAGAGGCAGAGGAAGAGGAATTGAGACCGATGATCGAAACGAAATTGGACATTGCGACCAATTTCCACCTCAATTTAAAATAAAGAATGAAGTGCGACGGCTTGTTGTTGTGAGAGAGAACACGAGAGGATGTGTGTGTGTGTGTGTGTGTGTGTGATGCAGTGCAGAGTTGTACAGTACCTGGTAGCTCTCGTGGGTACCCAAGGATGGGAAATGCTACCAACAAAGCTGCTAATCCCCCTGCTAGGAAGCCAATCCACCAAGCTCCAACCCACAGAGGGTTCTCTGGAGTCATCTCTGTGCTGTAAAAAAAAAAAAAAAACACACACATTTAAACACTTGAACTCAGTTAAAGGCTGCGTCCAAAATCTTTTCTTACTTATATGTTGCAGTGTATGAACAATGTCATTTACATTCTAAAATTCTAGTTGCAAGTCTCCACAGCTGCCAGGGATCATTATTATACTGCTCACTTAAAGTAAATTAAATCTCCAAATGATGGTTTGTGCAAAATCTCAATTCATCACCAACTGTACATTCATATGATGAGTTTGAAATTACGTCTTGCTCAAGAATTCACTGCTTCCTACAGTATACAAAGGACAACAGTTTACTCCGTAGTGAGCCTGAAATTTAATATTCAGACATAATGAAATAAATAACTCAAATAACTGAGTAATGCTAATCTGAATCAGGACATTTATTGAAGCTATGGGAATTTATAGTGTGGGTGGAAACGTTTGCATCCCCTTATTTTGAAATTTCAAAAAAGCGAGAGAATATAAATGTTATTTACACACACTCAGAAAGTGGATGTCAAAGATGGACAATGATCTGATCGGTCCTGTCAAGTACACTAAAGCAGTCTGTTCTATGTTTCATGCCCATTCATTCCGTCCAAAGCAGACTCACTTCAGGTGGATTTCAGTGTACATGTTGAGGAAGTATCCTCCCAGCAGGTAGCCTGCGGCCGGGCCCAAGACGGCTGCAGTGTAGAAGATCCCTGGAGGGAAGGGAGAGAGTCCAAAGAGCAACAGGTTTGTCAGTATGTGCCTTTCCACTTCCTGTTTTCTACTTACCTCTTCCTGTTCTGGAGGTTGAAAAGGGTCCAATTGTTCTTTGGAGGGTTGATGTTTCATGAGAAAGAAGCTTGAAGTGAGAAAGTGTGCAAATTACACGGTTTACTTTTTTTTTATGCCAGAGACCTGAATAGTGCTGACACTTGAATATAGCTGGTGATAGCAGCCTTAGAAATCAAAATTACACGGTAAGCACTTAAGCATAAGTTTATGACAACCTAATAATAGATATCATAGATGATACATGTAATTTGACAGCTGGAGAGTCAGATGACTGTATGCATGTGTTTACTAGAACACACAAGACACATTTTATTGTTTTTACCCAATAAGCGCTTCCATCTGTATCCTGGCCTCAGCATTTGAGGTAATAGCAGTTCGGGGATTGTCCTCATTACGTTGTGTTGTTAGACGGGGTCTAAATGACTTTCTGATGCTACAGGGAAAGTAGCTGCACGCATTCAAACAAATCACACCCCAAAACACCTCAATTACCGTACAGAAGGGGGAATGAGGGGGATGCATCTGATGAGAAAAATCAGTACTGTAGCAGCTGGATTATGGAAATTTTATCAACTTGTACTTTATGTTGTGTTAAGTATGTTTGTATGCTGACATTCAAACCGAAGTTTAGCAAACGGCAGACATATTGGAGCCCGTGTCAAAATTACGCAAATGCGACCGATGACCTAAGCCAGTTGTTTCCGAATCAGTGAGTTAGTGACGTTTGTTTCAACTCTCACGCAACAAGTCTTTGAGTCGGTTTGTTTTGCAAAGCTAATATAAGCTCAACATTTAATAGTTTTTATTGTCAATGGATCAGATGATCAACAGAAATTATACTGATAGCCAAGTATTATCAGCTGGTTTGAGGGTTATCATAGATTTGCATGGCAACTGATCCGTGATTATCAGCCCACATGGTTTCATAGGTCGCCTACTGTCAACTGACGTGATTATAAAGCATGTTGCACATGGAAAACTGGTGACATCTAGTGGTCATAGTAAATGTAACTTGTGCCAGAGTTGCATTTGCTGGTTTTATTTATGCTGCTAAAGGCTTTGCAGGGTCGTGGTCAGGAGAGATAGATGGGTAACAAAACACAGGGCTTTCGATGGTTGACATTAGTTTGCATGAATGAAAGAGCCAAAACATGAGAACTGCCTCTTAATATAATCCACTCCAGTACGCCTCCACAACCCCCCCATGACCCCCAATACATAGCGTCACCTTTCTAACCATTTCAACTTACAGTGAAAATTGTCGAAGATCGTCTAGGTGTACTTAAAAAAGTGACGAGTGGGTGTAAATGCATGTGTGGGTCCTGTACATATACTTTGCTAGCATCTGTTTACTAACTGAAAGCCATTGCATGCAGTGACAAAGCCCGTAAGTTAGAAATGAGGAAATTAATGTGGTGGCCAGAGAACAAAAGCCTTCTGCCAGGTGGGCGCTCCCCACGTGACATCACAAGAAAACTGTCTAACAAGTAAGTAACACACTGAGTAACTTTGGGTTCCGAGATTCCAGTTTACTTTAAAACTGTTCCCCAAAATTTAGCAAATTTCTATTAAGTTTTCGTATTATAAATGAAAAAAGGTGGTGCATAATGAAATGTAACAGAGGCATGCTGTACTGAATGAAATATTTGTGTGACTCACCTATATAAACAGGTGCATAGTTGGATTTTACATTCTCATCCAGATACGTAACCCCTAACGTGTAGAGAGGTGTAGCACCCACACCATGTAGAAACTGGCCCAGCATAAACACAAAACGATAGCTGGACATTGCTCCTGCCTCCTTGTCCTGGCACGGACTCGTACGGTTGCCGGAGCATATTTCTGTTCGTTCAGGCAGGCTAACTTGGTAGGGGGGTGTGACGAAGTGAGGCAATGCAAACACCAGAGAACCCAACGCCATGATTAGCACCCCCCATCCTAGCCAGCGAGGTTTGTGCCCTGTCCCGCCGAAGTAACTGACGAAGAGCAGGCAGACACAGGCGGCAATGTCATAGGAGCTGGCGATAAGCCCGGCTTGGTAGCTACGCAGGTCAAAACGCCTCTCAATGGAAGTGATCACTGTGTTAATGAAGCCGTTGATTATCATCCCCTGGAGGAAAGAAGCCACACAAAGGAAGAACAGCACCCATCGAGGGGTGTTAAAAACTTGGATGGCTTTGGGCGTCAGAGCCCCCCAACCACATAGCTGATCGGACTCAGTTGAGGTCAGGTTTAACCCCACAGCAGTCTCAGCGCTGGATCTTGTTTCCATCCCATAGAGCTGGCCAGGCAGTGTGGAAGCCCCAGTGAAAATGCGGGACCCAACTTGGCCATAGCTTCCAGGGCTGCCAGGACTTCCGGGATCCGAGCCTATTGGGCTGCCTGTCTGAGAGTCCACGGGGCTGGGGGTATCCAGAGAGGGACCCCCACTGACGGGGCAATCTTGCAGGTCCAGGAGCTCCTGCTTGGAGCTGAAGGAGGCATCGGCATTGAGCAAGACTGGCATTGCCCCTCTGAGGGGCAATGTGATATGATGTCCTGTGGCACGGAGTGAAGGTAGATGTATGAACAGGTGACAGGTAATGTGAATCAGCTGAGGCTCGAGGTGAATTTGCTGTAGTCAGAACGTTGTCAGTTATGTCTCTGAAATGATCAATATTTGGCTTATATGGGGAACCCCAAGTGTCCACAGTCCTGAATGTGTGATAAGGCTCTTCGGGTGCTGCTATTTACAATATGGTACAGGTTGGAAAGACTGCTTCATACTGGCGCTGGGTAATGATGTCCTGTGGAGAGCAAAGAGATCATAAGTGCATCAAGTTTTAATGAGGCACCATAGCTTCAGTTACAGTGGGATGCAATACTTTACAAGCCCTTACTTTGAAACAGCAAAAGAAAAACAAAGATTTCATTTTTTTTTCCCCAATAAAAAAAAAAAACAACAACAACATAATATTTAATACACAGCAAGTAGAATTGTTGTTTCATCGGAAACAAAGTTCATTTTTGATTAGTTTATGGGGCTCAAGCTGAAATGTCATATAAGGGGATGCGAATGTAACCCTAAACCTAACATAGGTTTAACAACGCACAGTCGGCTAGTACATATGATCTTTCATCATCGTCATCAAAAGTAACAAAATGGTCAGAGTGTATTTAAAAGTTATAGAAAAATAATTAAAATTACATCAGTGAAAAAGTTGGCGTCTCCTCTGATAAAGTTATTTCAAATTAACTCATTCATTTCTGATTAAAATAATACTTGTACTAGCTAATTGTGTATTAAATATAATGTTGATGAAAAAAAATCTCTTTTTGATATTTCAAAATAAGGGGATGCAAACTTTTCCAATAGCACATTCAAACAATGTCCTGATTTACACTGATTAATATTACTCAGTTGACAATTTGGACTTCTTACTAGTTTCTATCAAGTTTGAGATAACTGCAAGGCAAACAAATAAATTTACATATTGTTTTTTTGAGTGCAGCTAATGTAAAACAATCAAATACGGTAGCAACAAATGAGCCAATGACACTACTCCACCAGTAGGAGGCAGCAATTCACAAAAAGGTAGGCACCTTTTTGTGAATTGTCTCCGCAGAAATCTTGTGGTCAAACAGTAACGGGGTGAAGGTGTCCTGGTGCAATTCATTAACCCAGTGCAGTTGACCACCCTTGGAGCATCCAAGTTAATTGGATTTTTCAAGGCAGTTGGTTTGCGTGCTTTTATAAAGGAAGGTTAACCAATTCGAATTTACAATGCACCTGTAAAGACGGATAGGACACTGGCTGCGTGATGGAGCGATACATAAAACTGAATTAATGAGACGCTTCCAAGAATGTGTTGGGACTGAACCGACTTTAGTCACTGACAAAAATTTACCAAGACATTGGACTGGACACAAAACCAATAAAACCTCAGTACTCACACACACGCACACACACACAGGCAATAAGGCGTTAAAAGCACGGTATGTTCCAGCAAACATAACAGATCCCCGCTTTCTTTAACACAGTCATATAAACACTGGGCAGATGTGGACACTATAATGAGATTTCATTTGACTAATTAGGGCAGTTAGAGGCACGATGTCCACATTTCCACCTCGGTACACATAGTTATGATCCCACTAGTACCGCTTGATAAAAGCATATTTGACTCATCGTGAGAGTTTTACCACTAATTTAGTGAAACTTTACGACAGTTTACAAACTGATGCTGGTCAACGCTGATTTTAGGGACAGCGGTCCATCTACCATAATCTAACTTTTATTACCACGTGACCTCTACACAGCAGCAAGCGCTCCATGAGTGACATAATGTGCTGCCACGCAAACTTTCATCTTTATCCACAGGTGAAAATAGAAATTCTCACCCATGTTTGCAACTATCCCGTTAACTGGACTCTGTCAATGTTTGAACCAGAAGTAAATGATTGTGCGGGAATATAAAGTACTTTATCAGTGTCCTCGTAACATCAAGTACAAGTAAACACATTATCTTCTAAACACACTAAACAGCAGAGCAGCGTGTTCCACGTCTCTGATCTGCGTTGCCCTGGTAACAGTCCTGTCCTCCTGCTCTGCCTAATCAACTCGTCTCCCGCGTGTCGCTCCTCTAACGGCTCAGTTTTGCCAGATATACGATAGTTTTACGGCCTGTACGCTAAACACCATACATTTTAAAATGGCCCCATATATATTACAGTTTTGGCAAAGAAACGTCGTTTGGATTTCCGTGAACACTCACACCTGCTCATACCTGGTCCGCTCCTCCTCGCTGCCAGTCACCTCAGTAGCGCTCAGCTCGTGCCTCGTTTGCGCAGCTGCACTGGCACAGCAAAAAACTTAAACGACAAGGAAATAAAAAAAAAAAAAAAAGCCCGCAGCACAGACGCGGACACCGGTAAGAGAACAAAGCACCGCCAGGCACAAAGCACGGCTTCAAACTCTCACTGCTGCGGCATTCAATTGGTGTCGGACATTACAGTGTCACTGAAACGGCCGAGCTTCTGGTTTTTTTTTATTCCACAGGTTATTGCAGTTTCATGGACGCAAAATAGCTTAGTTTTTTTTTTTTTTTTTAATACACTCTGCTAGCGTTATGATAGTTTGGGTCAAAATTAGATCATTTTAAAGCATCAGTACAATATTTCTTCATTTCCCATTGGGCAACATATCTGTAGTCTCCTCTGACTTGCTTCTGATCTGCCAGATAGTCTTCCTGTTCTTCCGTGAGCCTTGCCATCTGTTTGAGCTCCGTGTCCTGCTTTATATGTCCTGAGTTCTCAAGAGGTCTTACTCAAATGTCCTTTTGGCTTAACACAGCCTAACCCCTAAAGCGTTTAGTTATTACTTTCAGTTTCTTTGTTACTTTGCCTGATAAGTTTTTCCTCTCTTACCACTTCTTCCCACCTCCTACTCATCATTCCCTCATCGGAAGATCCAAGTCATTGTTAGTTATTTTCAGTTTTTTTTTCCAGTTTGAGATTCTCTCATCATTCCGGTCTCCTTAGAAGTTTGTTTTTCTCTTGTTGCCCCGTCTACCTCACCATTACATACCATCATGACTCAATGAACATCTTTTCCCATGTATCTGCAGGAGTCATTTTCGGGGTCCTCCGCTAAAACTGATACCTTGTGTTGAGAGTTCTTTTTCAAACATAACATAAAAGTAAAAAATAATATGCAACCGCTCAAAGTCGCAGGCATCACAAAGGCTACTGAACAAAAATTCCCAATTTACTTCCTTAAATATTATGGAAGTAAAATTGCTGACAGCTTTTCTCTACTAACATTCAATTTTTTATTGTGTTCAGCTATAGTTAGATCTAGAGTAGCAAACCATTTTAGTTTTGGAAATATGAAATTAGTAACAATTAATATATCATAATCAAAAGGCTTCCTACCTTTATTTCCACTTGTGAAAAACCGGAACATGTCGTCTGATGACAACTTGAAACAATGTTGACAAATCAAAAGATAACACAGAGATGAAGTTGAAGCGACAGCGTAAAAACAGAGACTAGGTCCTAAGCCCATCTCTCAAAGCTTCTTATAGTCCAGCACTGAGGCAGCAAATAAGCACTTTCACATGCTCTCAGCCCACATAATTCACCTGTGATATAACTGCTCACTGATGCTGGAGCTTTGCTGCCTCCCACAGGATGGACACTGTGTTTTTCTATGACCTGAGCTTATGTCCTTCCTCACCTCTTACACACTACAGAGACGGTCAGTTAAAAGCATTACTCTTTATTGAAACCAATATTTAAAGGTTGGAAGACAAATAATATTAAAACTTGTGTCAGTCTGAATTGCATTTCCTGTTGCCTCATCAATATATAAGGCAACTGTTCAAAATAGATACTTATAGACAATTTGGAGATTTGAGAAAAATATTACAAAAGTAAGACTGTGAGGCAGGTGAAGCCTTATTTTTTTTTTATAAATTACTATTTTTCTCTTGTGGCCCCAAAGTTACTACTGACAGAGTCACCATAAGTACTTAGTTACATTACTCATTACATTTTGTTTAGTTTCTGGAGTTTCATCAAAAGTGCCTTTAAACAAAAGACACCAGACTGGCCAACATCAGCATTAAAGAATCAACTGTTGGTGTCAGACATTTGTCAGAAAACAACTCTGGTAAACTGTTTTCGACATACCCAGTGCCAAAAAAAGAAAAAACAGATGGAAACTGGACATCCAGTGGGCAACTAACCAAGAAGTCCTCTAACCTTAGTGCACTTATAAGCGATCTGCAAATACCCCCTCACACAATTAACAGGACAGTTTGTCAACTGGAAGGCAGGCGTCTGTTGAAACTTCCCCCCTTTCGGTGCAACAAAAGCAGATAGCGTTAGTGTTGGGTACTACAACAAGCTGGTTCGGCTCTTGCTTGAATTCACCCATTCATCACACGATGTACGTCACATGACTTGATACAACGAAGCTACAAAGAGTAGTTTCTCACTAGACTCAAACTGTGGTCTCCAGCGGGAAAGTCCTCTGCTATGTTGAACCAAACCATCTAAACCATCCACCCGCCCACCCACTCAATTACAAAATAATAAATCTAACTAGTCATATTTACAGGAGGACGGTCTCCGTTAATTGGTGATACAAAGTGAGGATTTATCTTTGCGGAGGGGTGGTTAGAGAACTTCTAATGAATTAATGAATGATGATTCATTTGATTATATCTGCTGTAAATAACTAACCACAGCTAACATAAACATTTCCTAGGTGGTCAGTTTGTTTTGATCCTTTCCTGCCCCCTGGTGGCCAAAATACCACCTATTCATCTTTAAGAAAGGGACAATCATACCATACCTGTTGCACTACATATACTGTATATTACAATTTGTTAATTTGAGCCTAAACACATGAAATCTCACTGCTAACGTTCTTTTCATTCAACTTATAACTGCAGTTTTAACGGAAACTTTCCCCCGCTCATTATTGTGCATGAACTCCACCGAGTACAGAATAGCAGAAGGTCCTGACTACACAAAATGAATAGGACTGTCCAACCATGCTGCTGTGAGCTGTTGTCTATTCAGCTGATCACTCATGTTAAGCAGGCATAACAAGGTTTGGCATAAAATCCAATTAAAATCTTATGTTTAATTGAAAGGTTGATGGATAGACAAATTAGGTCTGACCTCGTTTCCTGTCCCCGGTGGAGAATTCTTTAGTGTACACTTTGAGGAATTTTCGAGGGGAATAGATTGTGAGTAGCATTTTGTTTTTATGTAAAATGACGGGCAGGGGGCAATGAGTGGATCATGATCAGGCGATGATCAGATGACCATAGGTGGGTGTGCCTTCAAAGTTTAACCAGGCCACAATAACAATGTACTATGGTGAGGTAATACCCTCCTGTTTGTTTTTCTATCCCTAACTACTTATGAATCAAACAAAGGCAGAAATTGAGAAGTTCTCACTGGCTTATTTGTCTCTTATTTCATTCCTGTTTAATTCTCCATCTCCCCTTTTAATCTCTGCTTTCAAGAGGGAGATCACAGCGAGGTAACTGCAATATTAATAAGCAATGGGCTCTGTTCTGTCTACCAGGTCCTTTATCTTCACAGCAGAAATATATTTGCTTTGGACTGGGGAGTCTTTCCTCCTCTGTGGCACACAAAGGCTTCTGAAATATTGACAGGAAACCTCTCATGTGAGTATTACACATCTAGGAAACAACACACTTGGATTAATTTTTACCTCGGAGACAATGGTTATAAGATGCCACTACAATAAAATGTCATCTTTTTTTTTTTTTTTTTACTGGGAAGATAACAGTATTAACTGTCACAGATTATGTCTCTGATAACACTCCAGTGCAGGACAAACCATGAGACTGAAGTAGAGCTCTGTCAATGAGTCAACTGTGAGAAGTAGGGTGACCCTGTTTGAACCTACCACTGATATAATTCCAGGAACCGGCTCCCTGAACCTCAAATTAGAAGTGATATACATTACTAAATTAAGCTACAATGACATTGTGCATTTGGCCTCATTGACCCTGTGCATGCTGGGAGTCTAATGCAACATACATCTGACCAGAAGAGAGTGGGGGGAAAAAAAAACAACAAAAAAACAGCCTTGATACCAGTCTGAGAGCTTTCAGTCCCTTTCTGCAATGACTCACCCTCAGTTCATTTCAGTCTGGGTCTGCAAAATTGGATTTGTGACTTGTTTTGTTCCATATTCTTTATTTATAAGCCTGAGAAGCCAAAGCTGATGAATGAATGATGCTTGTTACCAGTTGTGGGGACACAGAGGAGATGCACTTAGAGAGAATGGAAGTTTGAGATCTTTGCAACTATGTGACAATACTGATCAACGTTAAAAAGATTTGGAGTTTGGGGGGAGCTACGGAATCAATTACTGAATCTTGACACCTCCTGGCTTTCATAAAGACGCGATCTCTGTGCACCACCGATAATGTATAACTGCATAAAACAATTGTAAATTTGCAAAAAATGGGCCTAATGCAAGGTTACTGTTTCAGTTCCCTGTTAACTGGAGTAACTGTTTTGTGGTTGTACGCCTCCATTAACCAATCAAGTTCCCGTCTACATCCATCTCTGTCCAGTCTTCTATTAACATTCGTTCATCCATAGGCGACCATTCTCCACTGATTATCGATGGATCCTCAGTGGAGATCGTCAAGAGCACCAAATTCCTTGGTGTTCATCTGGTGGACAAACCTCACCTCAGCAGTCCACACCAGCTCCATCACCAAGAAAGCCCAGCAGTGTCTCTCCTTCCTGAGAAGGAAGTAGAGACACTCATCTCAATTCATTCCACCATCATTTATTTATTATTTTTTATTTATTATTATTCTACAGTTAACACTGCACTACACCGTTTACCTGCTGTTTTTTTGCACATTCCACTGCATTGCACTATAAACACGCTACACATTTAACTGCACTATACTGTTTACATGCTGCTTTTTGCACCTTTAGCACACTTGACTGTACTGTACTATCGAAGTATACAATAGGTTTACTGGTCGGCACTGTCTCAGGTTTTGTGTCCTGTCCTGTTATCGTGTGCCGTCTGTGTGTACTGTTTTTCGTCTGCAGTGTTTGCACTAGGTTGCAATCGATGCACTTTACATAGCTTGTTTTGTAGCACCATCCGTGTCCTGTCCTGTGTTATCGTGTGTCGTCTGTGTGTACTGTTTTTTGTCTGCAGTGTTTGCACTAGGTTGCACTCGATGCACTTTACATGTCTTGTTTTGTAGCACCATGGTTCTGGAGGAACCTTATCTCGTTTCCATTGTGTACTGTGTATCGTAGAAATGACAATAAAAGCCACTTGACTTAACTTGAAGTTAATGTTTGCACCAGGTGGTTCTCATCCCTGCAAAATTGAAATGTGAGGCCACAGTGAGCATCAAAATGTAATCAGTATATTCTTGAGTCCAAGTGTAGTCACGGTTTTATCGATCTTTGGCCACTAAAGGCTAATTAGATCATCCTTGGATCTATGTGTACAGCTGTGTTAATTCTGAAGCAATTCCCTGGAAGTGAATTTGTTTTTGCAAGAATGGAGTGGATGGACTGCGACAGCCAATATTTTCATTTACTTACAATGCATTTACTGTTTTTGCACTTTTTAAAACCCCTGAAAATTAGGCATCCAACAAACCAAACCCATGAGCAGCATTGTGAATTTACTTTTTCTGCTTCAGGACGTTCATTCCTGAAGGCACTGTGAATGCTGGAATATGCCCGAATGTTGGACACACAAAGCAGATGTCTGCAAACCTTGAGACTGTTGCAGGAAGTACACGATACTGCCATTATTTCTGCGAGTATTCGCTCATAAACTACAGAACTGGATCATGAGCATTACATTATCATCACAAACAAATTTTATGGCTCTGTAATAGTTGGTGAGTCATTAAATGTCCAAAGTTTTCTTTTCCTTCAGTATCATCCGCATAAAAACAAACAGTATTTTGCACATAATGTGTTGGGCAACCGATGACTTTTTGTCGCAAAGCACAGACACACACACACACACACACACACACTCCATATTTTGCCTTGGAATGGATTTTATAGTAATATGGAAACTGTCTGAATTGTCCAATTATTTATCCTCCTGGCAGCCACTGGACCTCGTCCAATACTATTTTCATATATAATTCTAAATCTTTATCACATTTGTCTGTTTCTTTTGGCTGCGATCACACAAGTATTTACAGTCAGATTAATCAAACTCTCTTACCTGGACAGATTTGTGGTTAATCACTTATTTCAAGCTAACAATTGCCAGGTCTTCATAACGTGTTTGTGAGACCTAATCATTATCAAAACTTCATACAGACCACTAACACAAAATGCTACATATGGCAAAGATGAATGTTAAGTTTGCAGTGTTTGATTTATTTCTACATTTTAATTAAATTCAACATAACATGTAATGTATGTATTCAGGTTAAATTAGCTTAGTTGTAAAGTCAAATGTTTATCTGTGCAAGACAACGTTTGTTTGTGGTTGAAATTCATCCCTGACTGCTTCTTTGTGCATCTGCAGACATGCACTAAAACAGTAACAGCGATAACAGCAAGCAAGCTGAACATTTTATAACAGAGTAATTCATTACATGGCATTGTCTTCGCATTTGAACGTTAAAACGTTGCCTTACGTAATAAGGTCTGTAAACTTTCCATTTCCACTATCATGCATCATGTGCTAACTGAAATGTTGAAATGGCATCAAACGATCGGTCTTTCCCTGAGCTGCTCCCATGATATTCTGATGCATCAATATGCACATGAGAACTTGCCGCTCTGCAGCACCGAGGCACGTCCTCATTTCACATCAGTCAGCTCCAGTTCTCCCAGTACAGTAGTTGCCTACTGTACAGTGGGTTTTATAACCCTCTGGGCCCCCAGTGTCAATGTGTGGAATTATTGGGATGGGACCAACTAGGCACTCACATAACTTGGCTACAGCATAGAGAGCAAACGCCAACTAGTCCCATGGGCACCAGACAACACATTTAACCATTAGGCATCTTCATTGTGTTCTGCTGCAAAATTACAGGAACACAAGTGGATAGGAGGGACAGAGATTCTGGTTGAACTCTGCTGTACTTCCCCTTGAACCACAGCTGAAAAGACATTTGCATAAAATGCAAATAATTCTGTTGTTTTCTCTGTATAAATACAATTTCCTGGTTTTCATAGGAAGTAAGGAGATGCCGTTCCAGATGGTATGCATGTTAAACAACTTGTCAAATAAAGAGGAACCTGATTATACATGCAAATCATCAAAAGCACGGTCACAGTTTGTATATATGATTATGGGAGGGGGTATCCCCAACCTTTCTTCCATTACAACTATGATAAAATGTCTCAGCATCTGCTGGGTGCCCCTTGTGATGATATGACTTGTAATCATCCCAGTTGTAATTATCTTCTGGAGTTTCCCCTAGTGCCCCCTTCAGAGCATCATTTTAATTAAAAAAATGTTGCCATGTTATCATGTTAAACTACGAATATTTTAGGTAAGAATAAAGAATAAAGGAACAACACTTAAATATTTTATCTATAAAGTGTCCTCATACTATGCAGTGGAGTAGTACTAGGCATCAGTGTTCGCAGAGTGGGAAGAAAAAGAGGCTTAATAGAGGCCCATCTCATTTTTGCCCCTGGGCCTCTGAGCAAATCTGATTGTGTGTAGTCTCATTTTTTATTTCAGTGTATTAAATTTTGTTCAGACATAACTGTTTAATGAGTTAGCAAATCTTTTGCCACCGTTAAAACGAAATAATTAGAGCCACTATTACAATGGTGCATGGTGAACATGTGTGCATCAGCCTTCTGCCCTACATCTCGCAGACATGCCACCACATGTGATCTTGCTGCCTCCTGTTGGCAGTGAAATCAACTGGAAGAAATGACCTAGAGAACCAGCCAATGGGAGGCCACGAGTTGAGATGTGGTAGCACAGTGTAAAGGGCAACTTGTGCAAGAAGAAACATTGTCAGTGTCTCGGCCGTTCAAAGAATGGTTGAGAAAAGAAGAAGGTGCAGAAGGGAAATGACTGAATGGAAATGTGTGGTGACTATTAAGAAGACGAAAATACTCGTGTAACAAATCGAATGAGATCACAAAAAATATTTGGTGGTCATACCCTCAGTGTAAGAAATAATTCTTAACTAGGCTTAATAAGTGACATTATGATGCATTATCGAGAAGTGAGAACAGAATAAAAACACTGGGGAGGGTCTTGATTTTTAATAAAATTCGATACAATATGGAGCCCAGCTCCCCCCCAAATCATCCTCCACAATTTTCACTGCATTTTGTGTCAACAAACAAAATCAGCAGCCCTGAATTATGTCAATGACAGGGTGTAAAAACCCACCTACGTGTGGTTGTACTGCAAAAAGCACACACAGCTCACTTGGCAGACTGAAGTCTTACGGCTCAAAAGATGAATTAAACTCAGTTGGCAGTTTAGTGCAGAAAACGGCATGTGGGGCACGAGGCACATTGAGAGTCTTTTTATCCTGCGCTGGTCCCATCTGTTTCTTTGTGCTGGGTCAGACAATCTCTTCAAATGAAACTGCATTTATTCTGCACCAAGCTCATCACCACAGCAACACGCGTCCCCTATGAAATGACTGTATTGTCTCGTAAAATCTCTGTTGTTCTACCTTCGGTTGGCCTCGTGACTTTTACAGCCGTCATCACTTAGCAGGGACCATCCTGTCGCAGCTGTGTTAAGGCGCACGAGCCCGCAAAGTAACGAGAAACTTCAAACCGTTGATGAGAGGACTGACGGCTGTGTGCTGACAAATGCTGAGTCATCGTTCCGACTGCCGTCTGTGCGTGGCCTGGAACACAACGTGCACACAGCCAAGTGAGAACAATGCCACGGTTGGGATGGAGACCGCTGAGCTTCAAAATGAAAATGAAGAAATGTGGGTATTAAGTGAACTACGAGGACAGCGGCTGCCAGGACTCACTGGGGAGCAACTTGGGGTACGTTGCCAGAAGGGACCAGGGGCCTGTGGTCAATGGAAGACCTGCTTCACCAACTGAGCCACAGCCGTCCTGTTACTTATAAGTAACAGGAAGTCACACACACATAGCCTTATGAATCATTTTCGACACGCTTACACCTACACACAGCAGCCAGATGACACGAACCACTGGCCGCCTCTGTTACCAATAACCACCACTCGTTCCTGCCAGCTGGATTTCACTATGGTAATATCCGCAAAAGGGACAGAGTCTTTATCTCTTAATCGGAACCACACTGCCTCTGTGACCTCTTGAAAAATATACTGAGTATGATTTTGGATGGAATGGACAGATATTTGCCGGTTCATTCTCTTGCTAGCCCAGAGGGAGATGAGAACGGCGGCGCCATCATTGCTTCTGCCCATCAAACGTTAGGTCGATGCCATGAGGCAGTTGTGTCTTTGCAAAAAGACTTTGTAGCAGCAGAAAACAGCTCCCTTGACTTATTCATCCAAAGGGGCAACAAACCACCTAAAAGCAGCTCTAAAGCTCTCTAATTAACATCTTCCCTCTTTAATCGCTTCTTCCAATCATTGTGCTACGAATCATCTCCTGATTGTAAAGCAGCTCAACCGTGGAATTAATCCCTCAAGCATCAGTCTATTGCTTTCTCTTACTTTTTGTATGGGTGCATCAGCTGTTTTATCACCTATACCTCTGTACATCTGGTGGATACGCACAATTATAGAGCTGTGGTTACATATTTACCGCCTGTTAATAGTTCACGGGGCCCTTTTTAAAATGTGGCCAACATGTAACACAGTGAAGTGTCTACACAGAGTTTCCATTTGGTGGTTTAGAGGGGTTTGAACTGCTGTGAAGTTTAGCTTCGACAGCTACAGAAGAGGAAACACAATGACAAAACTAAAAATATGAATGAGTGGTGGAGGATGGAAATGTACACACACACAAAAAAAATAAACTATCAATATCATAAGCTGCTTACTAGTTGTATTAATACTGTAGTTGTAATATTAGCAGTATTATTATGTGGCATTGGTGACACCAGTGTGACATTGTGCAATCTGCAAGATGCATTAAGGCCATGAGTAGAATTAGTTTGCATGTATAATTATTTTGAAAATGCATGTCAGCAGCAGAAGGAAATGATCAGTCGACAATTGTTGTGTGGAAACTGAGTGAACAGTAAAACCGTGAGATCATGTAAAGCTGGACTAAAGATAAGTGAGTAGACTCCAGCACAGAAACAGAACAAATGCTGACTGGGTGCCATTGAAAGGGGGTTTGATTTGACACCAAGTTTGCAGGAGCCCTCCCCTCAACGTGGGTCCTTCTACGACTCTGTCTGACCTTCTGTGTAGAGAAGGTCTTCGCCTACTGTTTTTCCACTGACTTTGACAAATGTCTGCTGAAGATGCAAAGCTTGCTCAATCTCCCAGGTGGATGTGCAAGCACAATTTGGTTTGAAGCGGACACTTGATGCCTCCAGTGCACATTAATACGATAGTTAATTTAACAAATGACATCAGTAACAAATGCATAACCATATAATCTCCATCTTGAGCATAGATATAATTATCACTATGACAGGGATAATGTCACTATGACACACCATGTAAAATACCATATAGCTTACGGTCTGATATTTCGGATAAACAACCTTGAGCCCCTTGTATACACACCGTTTATTTAACTAAGTTTGGGAATTCCCCGATGAACTCTGCCCATGAAGCTGCAGCTCCCGGAGGTTTGACGTGGGTGTCGGGCCACAGCAGCGCAAATTTTTTTTAGGCTGCGTGTGCGCGTTTATGGGAAAAGAAAGCATGCGACGGTGCAGACGGCACGTAGGATGCCCTGCCACAAATGTTGAGTCTTGTAGACAGCAGCGGTTTACACACAGCCTACCTGCACACTAAAGCACACACACACACACACACACACACACACACACACACACGGCAAACCAGTCTGACATACTGTAGAAATAGCAGACTAGACAATGCAACGGTTTACTGTATGAGCGCACAGTCGAGGCCCGGTTACATCTTGGATTTCATCAAGGTATCCCCTTCCCTTTGGGGTTCCTCCCTGTGCCGGAATCCCCCTCCCACCTGGGCTTGTCTACAGAGACAAATTATGTTTGCTACAGTGGCTATTAAAACATTTTGGTTTGAGCGTTTCATGCTGATCCAGTGTCCAAAGCACGTGGGGAAAAAATATATATGACACTATGTTTTTTTTTGGAAACTATGATTAATTAGAATACGAACAAACACATTACAGGTCAGATGACAAATAATCTATATTCAGCTATCGAATAATATTAATGTGGAGCATTGTTTAGAAATACAGGCTGCTGACTGGATGCAGCTCTAAAGATATTTGCTACAGCGCAACACACCATGTCCAAGCTCCATGTGAAGGATCAATGCGCCCAGATGCTTCATGTATAAATGATAAAGAGGAGCAGTGCCTCCGGGATCCCACACCGACTCCCGATGATTCAAGATGCTGCAGATTCCACACTAAACGCATTTCAGCTCTGCACATGTGGATACATGGTTATGCCCACGCAGCCGACGCACCAAGGAGCGCATCCGTCAAAACCAGCGCCTGTGTCACAGTAGGCATGAAAGGAATGAGCTTACCTGGAAATGTGCGTTTATTAATCCGCTTCTTCTCACATAACATTCTGTTTTTCATGTCGCATCTCCTGGGAGAGAGGCTGCAAATGCGGTGCGTTCATTGTAACAGCTGGTGGTTTGCGTCCCTGCTAGAGTCGCGCTGTTGAGCACTGGGGTATGGAGGATGATTGGTGCCGTGCCAGCAGCAATTCCATCTCCTAAAAAAAAAAATGAACATTTTAATACAAATATATTTTTTTTACTAATTAATCTGCAACTACAAAAATGAACTGTAGTGAACATTATTGCAACATGATTGTATTGTTTTTTAAATTAAATTAATGGGGTTGTTTTTTCCTTTTTCATAAATGGCTCCAATGTTGATACTGAACACATCAACAAAAATAAAGAATCTTGCGACTTAACGTTCAAAAGCACAATCTTTCCTTAACAGTAACCAAATACGTTTGTGGGCTAAAATGGTAAATGGTCAGAACTTCTATACCTCTTTTCTACCTATTGGTAGAACTAACATTATAAGGGCCACACTCAAGCCTCTAATGTGAAATGTGTGCTTATGATCACCAACCAACCTAACCACCTCTGTGTCACATCATTTCTATTATAAATACAAACACTTTATTAATTCAGAAACTATGTTGCATGGAAACAGTGATTACAGAACCTACAGAAATGTATCGCAGCTGCAGTTTAGTGACATAAAAACATCATTTTTAATGAGAGTTTAACATTATGACTCTGAAGGGAACGTCACCCTGTTGGCATCTCCCTTTCATG
The DNA here is from genome assembly GCA_020496755.1 of Channa maculata. Taxonomy (NCBI): domain Eukaryota; kingdom Metazoa; phylum Chordata; class Actinopteri; order Anabantiformes; family Channidae; genus Channa; species Channa maculata. Next base: position 4,036,986 of record CM035608.1, on the reverse strand, counting down.
TAGACCTACTTCAACTATTGGATGGATTCCCCTGAAGTTTGGTACAAGTGTTCAGGGTCCCAAGAGCATGAGCCCTACTGCCTTTTGTGATCCTTTGACAACAGCTGATTGAACCACTTGGCCTTTGTGAACCCCCCTCCCCTTCTTTTCTTTTCATAAAAAATGTACTACGCTGAGCACTATGGACCTACTTTAACAATCCACAGGAGGTGTAATCTCATTTAAGATACATGTTTTTCTTCGGCTGCTGCTCGTGTTTGGCGCTAATAACCTCCCATACTGAGGATTCACTTCGCATCTTCATCTTCATCTTCTTGACCAATGGTGTTCAGCTTCTGTGGCGCTATCAGATCTGGACCAATTGCTGTGCTCTAGTGAGGAGCTAAACCAGCAGTCAACAGATATGTTTCCACAATGACTGATGGGTAGATTTATATCTTGGCAATAACCTAAGGATTAGCATATTTATGTCATTGACTGTAGCATTTAATGGAATAAAACTCGTTAGAGGGGAAGCTTAATAGCAAAAAATGCAAAAATATTGCATAAAAAAATTTCAATTGAATTTAGCATTTCGAGTTCTCCATTACATACAGCTTTGTTAATCTGCAATATTACAGTATAAGAATATTCTGAGGCCTCCTTCAACTGGTAGTTCCAAGCTTTCACCACTAGAGTATGACATTATACTTTTGCTTTGGTCATTTTAATGACAAAGACACTGTCGATTTTTTTTTCCTTATTCCCCCTGAGTTTCTCTCGGTGAGCAACATACTTATTCTAAGTGTCACTGAATTATGTACAGGACATTACAGTATCCACCCATAAAAACCTGTAATGAAACCTGGTAGAGATTAAAGTGACATAACATAAAGACAGATGGGGTGGGGCTTACTGGGAAACTGAAAGTGTTCTTTTGACATGGGAACTCAGTCTGACAGCACGAGGAAGAACGGTGGAAGACATGGCTGCATACTCAGAAGATTTGACCTGTTCCATCTGTCTCACTATCTTCACTGATCCTGTGATCCTCGTCTGTGGACACTCTTTCTGCAGAGAATGTATTACGCTTGCTCTGAGTTCCCAGCACCAGTGTCCACAGTGCCGAGCAACTGTACCAACAGAAGGGAAATGTCTTCTTACCAATCACATTTTGAAAAGTCTTGCGGAAAAGGCGAAAGAAGCAGACAAACTAAGGAGAGAGCGTGGAAATGACAAAGATGTAAGTTTGTGATTTAAAAAAAAAAAATCATTTTAGACACTGTTGTCTGTAGCATGTTAGTGGTATTAGTAATAATCATAGTTATACCATACCATATTTTCTAAGGTTTTTATTTAGCAACTGTTGATTATTTAATTGCTTTATTTGTCTTAAAGGCAGCTGAGTTATGCCCTGAACATGAAGAAAAGCTGAAACTGTTCTGTATCACAGATCAGCAGTTAGCTTGTATCATTTGTCGAGATGCGGAGAAGCATGAAGGACACAAGTTTAAACCTGTCAAAGAAGCCGCTGCATCTCTGAGGAAGGAGCTGGAGATATTTGTGCAACATGTGTCTAATGATATCCAGGCCATAGAGGGAAAAGCCAACGCACAGAAGGAAGAAATAACTAAAACCAAAGGAAAGTCTGAGCAAATCAGCTCCCAGTTTGAGGAGATGCACCAGTTTCTGAGACAGAGAGAAGAGGAGATAAAGAAAGAGCTGAAAAAGAAGGAGACAGAGCCTGTTAGGAAAATGAATGAGGTGTTAAATGGGATAGAAACAGCTTTGTCTGAGAGCAAGGAGCTAAAGGAAAAGGTAACATCAGTCCTGGCAATCTCAGACTCAGAAACGTTCTTAAAGAGCTGGTCTGAGGATAAGAAAATGAAGGCTGCAAAGTGCTCATTTAAGCACAGAGGAGGAAGTCTCCAAGTGGTGAACACCTCTCTGTCTTTGGGGCCTTATGAAAGTCACCTGCAGTTCTTCGTGTGGAAGGAGATGATTCAGGTGATCCAGCCCCGAGCAGAGCTGTTGTCAATCCAAACAAACACCACATATATAACAGTATCTGCATCCCAAAACGAACCAGTCAGGTGTCAAAATTGCCAAGTCTTTAAGGGATTAAAGAGTTATGACAGGCAGACGAGCTCAGTGGGAAACATTTCTACATTCAGCAACGACTTCAGCTCAGGGCAGCATTACTGGGAGGTAGATGTTGGAAAAAGGACATATTGGGAATTAGGGGTAAGAAACAATTTCCTGAAATACAATGGCCAAAGTTATGTTGTCTGTGGACAACATACTTTTAAATTGCAATTGAACGCCACACCTCGGAAAATTGGGATTTACATAAACTGCTCCTCTAAGGAGCTCTCCTTCTATGACGCAGACACAATGAAACATATCAACACTTGCAGTAACGTGCCAGTTCCAGCCTCAGCATATTTTAACATTATACACACCAAATCAGATCGTAACCCTATGACAGTGTGCTGGTACTGGCCGAGGGATGATGGGTAAACAGGACATTTTCCAGCCGTGTAATAATCAAAGAAAGACACACCAGCGCTAACAATTCCACCACCGTGCTGCCCAGTCTTTAACATGTTTAGTGCTACTGTGGGCTACGTTATATGATTATGTACTTCAGGGAGTCTAATTATTTGTTGCATCTTAAAACATTATTAAATAATTTGTTCAAAAAATAACTAATTCTAATCAAAATAGTATTTTAATCAAACATACAGATGGTGCAGAGAAATCAATTGTGTTTCATCAATTGTGTTTCATCAATTGTGTTAATTATACAGAAATCACAATTAGATATTAGAGTAGGGATGATTTAATTTTTCTTTTTTTTTTTCTTAAATGATGCTGCATTGCAAATGTAGATAGGTAAAAGTCTGATGTCACTCCGCTGTACGTAAAACCTACATACACATGAAACAAGTTAATGAACATAGTTCCATTTTACTGTGACTTTGTTTCTACTCAAACAAACATCAAAAATTACAGCTGATTTGATAAAAATGATTGTTATCCGCTTATGCCTTAGTTTGGAAATTATTAGAGTCGCTGATGTAACAGGGCTGTAGCAGTGCTGCAGAGTAACGGTACTGAAACAGGCCTGCAACTCCTGCTGCATTGGTTCAGTGAGGTTGCAGCAGTCTGTGGAATGTGCGTGATTTATTAAAAAAAAACAACAACAACAACAAAATATTTAGTTTAGTTTTAGTGCATATTAAATTTAACAATTTAGTAAGGTAGTTTGTTGCTGGAATCATCTTCACTATTAACGTGTGTGGGTGTATAGTATTTTGTTTGCTCTGTTTAAATTTACATAATTTTGTTAATCTCCTGCATAGATATTGTATATCTTACACTAAAGGGCATCGTGAAGATGCTGGTAGGTGTAATGTAAGTGCTCTGCTTATAAAGCTCTTTTATCCAAAGCGCTTTACAATGTTGCTTCTCATTCACACACACACACACACACACACACTGACACACACGCTCACACACTGATGGCGATGGCTGGCTTGCAAGGGGCTCACCTGACTCCCAAGGACACTTCCACACGTACCCAGGAGGGACTGGGAGTTGACAACTGCTTTACCAACGGAGCTACAGCCGCCTTCTGTACAATTAGTATAAGAATGTACAAGTGATATTTTGTTACTGCTCGTTACACACATTCATGTAATGTAAACTCACAAATACTGTAAATAAAGTCACTGTCAAATGATGCAGTCAGACATGTGGTTATTACCTCCCATGATTATACACACAACACTAACAACTCAGTGTATTTTTTTCATTAGTATTGTAAAGTATTAAAATACGCAGAGTGATACTTACAGTACTACTTTATTCTTTTCTGACTTTGCATTGCAGTGAATTCAACATTCAGACAAGGTAAAGTAATGATCTGCTCTGAGCTGCTGAAGTTGAAGTTTTCAGTTGTAATTCAGTTTAATTTAAGGAAACAAAACATGTATTCACGAGTACTTATTTGTTCACAACTATAAATTTGATCACTTGTAAGTTAATGGCCTTTGCAGATTCCGTGAGCTTTATAGCGTTATAATGATTTTATTGCAACACACCCGGGCTGGTAGGAGGTTAAAAAAAATAAATAAAATGATGTGATGGGAACTCAGGCAGACTTGTTACAGACGGAAGCAGTCCAAGAAGAAGCAGGGCACAGTAAGCAACAGGTATAGCCCATAGAGAACAAACAAGGTGGAGCTAGAGAATCCAGGTTGGTCAACAGGTATAACAGGTGGGCGTGGCTAAAATCTGTGACTGAATCAACACAACAAATTACAATAAATAACACTAATGAACCCACAGCCGGTTTCAATTAGCTGGGGTTGGGCAATAGATTGTTAACAGGTCAGTGAACAAGCAACGAGCAGTGACTGAGAAATAAAGACCAGGGGGGAGGTGATGGGGACATCTAGTGGCTGGAAAGGAGATGCAGAGACCAAGGAAACGGACCAATACTGTACATAATGTACAAGGACACCTGATGGTCAAACTTCCCACATCCATGAGGGACATATTTCCTCTAAATGTATTTAATTAATACCACTATAACTGCTACTAATATTAATTATATTAATAATATTGATATTATTATTAATACTTTGAGTGTCATCCAACCGGCAGTGCTCACAGCTGACCACTAGAGTGTGATATTACACTGATCTTTGGATGTGTTTTAATGGCTCCATGAAATGAAACTTAAGTAGTCAGAAGTGTACTGGACATATGGGGTGTGTCTTTTCCAGGAAAGTGAAAGTGACGCACGACAGAAAAACAAAATAATTCAGCCATGGCGTCTGCGTTTTACTCTGAAGACTTGACTTGCTCCGTTTGTCTGACCATCTTCACTGATCCAGTGACTCTTCCTTGTGGACACGCTTTCTGCAGACAGTGTATTACAGATGTTCTGAATACAGAGGCCCAGTGTCCACAGTGTCACACAGCAGTCCCAGCAGAGGGGAAATGTCTTCCAACGAGTCACATCTTGAAAAGTCTCGCTGAAAAAGCCAAAGAAGCAGAAAAGATTCAGAAAAAACACGGACATGACAACGCAGAGGTACGTGATGGTTTTTCTAAAGTAGTAAGTGCAGTATAGTCTGTGCAGATGTTAATATTGGGACTCGTGCTCTTGTTCTGTAGCCGTGTGTAATCTGTCAGATTAGATTAGAATGTCTCCCTGCTGTTTTTTTGTATTTTACTGCAAAGCAACTGCAAACAATGCAGTGCCAGAAGCTCAGTATCAACTGTCCAAAGTGAGTCATTATTTGCTCCCTGTAGTGTCCACAGCTGAGTGACACAGAGAGGGGGGCTTTAGTCCCCTTTTATATCCAGCAGACTGGACCACTAAACCAGGTACAGTTGATTCAGAACTCTGCTTCTCGAGTCCTGATCAGAACCAGAAGGAGAGAACACATTACACCAGTTGCCTGTTGATTAAAAAGTATATGCATTTTATTAAACTTGTACTTCGTGGTCGTGCACCAGATTCTCACATGCTTCCAGAGCTTAAAGCAGTCCGTGCTCTCAGATCCTCTGGCGTTTAGTTTTTTTTAGTTGTTCCAAAGTGCAGGACAAAAATGTTGGAACAGTCTGAGCCTGAGAACAACAGAAAGTGTGGATGTTTTAAAAGCAAACTTAAAACCCACCTTTGTAGCCTGACGTTTGATAAAATAATGTGTGTTTTATGCATTTATTTACATATTGTTTAAGTAATCTTTTACCTTCTTTTATTCTCGTTTTTCTCATGTTATATTTGTCAGTTTTTATCAATTTAACTTCTTTAAATATAATTACTTTTATTGTGTTCTTATAATTGTTTATTTATTTCAATTTAATTTTTAACTAATCTTTTATTTGTTTGCAGTGGTCTCACTGTCCTATAGTCTTATACTTTAAGGTCTTATTGCCCTCTGGCTTGTTTTTTTTAATACTCTTGTTATACTGAATACTATTGAATATTGAATACTGTGATCCAAGAGGCAGTAAATTTAATCTTTAACTGGCCTGAGTTTGTTGGGGTGGTATGAGTTTGAGACGGGGCCTAAATGTGGGAAAGGTGGTAACATACACTGACTTGAAACCAAAGATTTATTAAGGAGATCTAGAGACTACAGCACGGAGCTCGGTTTATTGAGAAGAAAGTTATTCTGGTTCATACGCAAAAATGTTTCATGCACAAAGATTGCAAATGATACTGGACTGAATGCGTCGAAATTTTGCAGGGCTTGTGATGCTCAGGATAAAAAAAATCTTTAGATTTATAGCCACATCTATATCAATAATTTCACTGTGCGTCACATAAGTTTTAAGAAGAGGTTTAAAATTAAATGTATTGAATAAGTACAAGAAAGCAGTATAATATGAGGCATCTAGAAGCCACAAGTGAGAACTGCTAGACATCCGTAGGGGTAGGGTTTGGCTTCAGCCTGCTCCCTTTTAGTCTCACTGAGAGGATATTAGGTATCATATAGTATAACACTGATTGTAATTTGTACAAAGATGCAATTATGTGAACGGGGAATGTTTATTTAAATGTCAACAAATAAATCCTAATGAAAACACATCGATTGACATTTTTAAATACTGTTTAAGGACACAGACTAGCTGGGGAGTCCAGAGGGAGAAAAGGACATCAATGGTATGACAAGTGGTCTAATCATGTATTTAAGTAATAGTACAAATTACAAGTAACTTTAAAATAATTGATTGGTTAATTAAAAGTATGAAAGTATAAGTTAAAAAAAAAAAATACATTAAGTAAAAATATGATTCATGCAGACTCACTTCCCATCAGTGAATATGATACTATAAGATTATAATGAATGATGTAAAAATATGTTAATCTCTTTGATAATTAAACTTAATTCAACAACCTTATGTGCCGTTTTGGTATGTATGCGTTTTATATGCAATAATTATGATGCGACTTACTCTCTGAAGTGTTAGTTTGCTTGTGAAGTACACAGTGGGGATAATATGAAGCTGAAAGTATTTGCTGACTGTATGGTGGAGTAAAAGTGTGGTTTTTGCCTCTAAAAGTAGGTAAATGTACTTAGTTACTTTACACTAATGGTATAAGATAACATAAGACTAAACTGGTGACAGGATCAACACTACACCTACTGTATGTGAGCATGGTGATATGGTTCCTGTATTATTTAGCACCTTGTTTAACCTCACAGAGCTGTGTCCCAACTCTCTAATATCTCTAACATTTTTCTGCTTACTGTCACTGATTTGTGGCTGAACAATGTCACATCCTGCCCCCCCCAAATCACCTTTTATTAACCAAAACACTTGTTTTATTTACAGGTGGCTGAGTTATGCCCTGAGCATGAAGAAAAGCTGAAACTGTTCTGCATCACAGATCAGCAGTTAGCTTGTATCATATGTCGAGATGGGGAGAATCATGAAGGACACAAGTTTAAACCTGTCAAAGAAGCAGCAGCATCTCTGAGGAAGGAGCTGGAGACAGGGATGGAGAACCTTGGTGATGAGATTCTTGCTGCAGAGGGTCTGGCCAACACACAGAGGGATCAAATAACAAAAACCAAAAAGAAGTCTCAGCAGCTGATGAGTCAAATCCACCGACAGTTTGAGGAGATGCACCAGTTTCTGAGAAAGAGAGAAGATGAGATAAAGGAGGAGCTAAAACACAAAGAGCAAGATGCTGTTGAGCAAATGAGCGAGGCCTTAAAAGCTATGGAAACAGCTTTGTCTGAGATCAGAGAGCTGGATGTCAAAGTGAAATCAGTCCTGGAAGTTAAAGACCCTGAGAAGTTTTTAAAAAGCTGGACTGAAGGTAACAAAATGATGACTGCAGAGCATTTGTTCAGACCCCGAGCACGGGAGCTCCAAGTCGTGGACACCCCTCTGTCTATGGAGCCCTATGAAAGTCACCTGCAGTTCTTCACATGGAAGGAGATGCTTCAGGTGATCCAGCCCCGAGCAGAACTGTTGACGCTCAAAAGCAACAGCCTTGATATAACTGTATCTGATGATGGACGTAGCTTGATTTGTACTCCTGCAACATTAAAACCTCCAACAAATCCTGGAATTGTTGGAGGTGGTTTTAGCTTCGGTTCTGCAGCAACTTTTGGCCCAGCCCCACCCCCCCCATTTTTCAGCTCCAACCAACCAGGCGTAAAAAACATATTTGGCCGACCATCGAGTGGAAGCGTTTTTGGATATGCTCAAACGCAGGAGGACACCTCTTGCTCATCTTCCTCAAACAGAAATGAAGCATTCAGTGTGAATGAGTTCTCTTCTGGGCAGCACTACTGGGAGATAGATGTTGGACACAGACAGGACTGGGAACTAGGGATCAAAGATCACGTCCTGACATATGATGGCAAGAAATACTGCACCCGTGGTCTAAAACTAACCACAGAGTTAGCACTGACAGACCGACCTCGAAAGATTGGGACTTACCTAAACTGCTTATCCCAGCAACTCTCATTCTATGAAGCAGACAACATGACACATATTCACACCATGAGCTTGGATGTTAAAAAGCTGCCGGTGACGGCTTATTTTAATGTCGGTTACTCAGCTTCAGATTCCAATCCTATGACAGTGTGTTGGTACTGAACAGATGAACCAACAAGAAATACTTAAAAGATTTTAAATAAAAGACCTTTGGATGTTATATTTTAGGTTTTTTTTTAAGCAGCAGAATTATGCAACAGTCTGGCCACAGATTAAATGGTAATGACCGCTGAAAGTGAGCAAAACAAAAGCAAAGCATAGAGCGGGAAAGACCAGTCCAAAGGTTCTGAGGACTATGGAGCCAGATAAACTAATCAGAGGAAATAAACAACAAAGCAAAATTTAAAAAGTTGAAAAAAGGAAAAACTAAAAGTAGATCAAACAATGTAAAAACTATGAACAACTAATATTAAAACCTAATAAGACAAACAACCATCGTAATCAGTGTTTGTCACGTCTCATTTTACTCACTACTACCACCACAAAACGTAGTAGGCAAAAAAAATGCAATTTACATTCTTAAACACTAATTTTAAGTATATGGTACAGAAGATGTGTGAACAATATGCCTCAAAAGTGTCTAACTGAACTAAATATGATTAGATCCAAAATGACAAAGCTCCCAAACATTTTTATGCTAAAATGTTTGAATTATATTCATTGATAACATGGCTAAAAACATGGCAGATATATCGTAGCAAAAACGTCACCAAACAGTGATTTTGAATAGATTTCCCCATTATTCAGTGCACTTATTTAAAAATCAATAAGATATTTTCACATAACAGAAAACTGAAATTGACCTTGCAGAAAGTAAAATTGTTTATGATCATTATGATAAACTTGTAGTTCTAACAAACATACCATGAATAGAACATCAAATTACAAATTGTGGAGAGTTTTACTTATTCAGATTTTTTTAGAGTTGCATTGTTTATGTGTAGTTATGGCTGTTTTTTTAATTTACTGTGTGATTTTGAATGTTGGTTGGGATTTTGTTGGTTGCTTTTTCAGTTTTACACTCGTTTTACTTGCTTTTTTTTTTTTTTTTTTTTAAATGGACATGTTCCCCGTCTCCCTGTAACCACTGTTATTCTGAGTGAGTTGTCATGTGTCACTTGCTGCGTGGGGTTGATGTAAAGCACTCAATCATAGGCTTGAGTCCAGTCTGCAGGAAAAAAAAAGAAAAAAAAATATGGCTGCTCGCTCAATAAAACTTTACTGGCTCTATTAAACTGTCAAATGATTTGTCATAGATTTTTGAATTACATAAAATTCACTTAATGCTGATAGAAACATCTCTAATGCTCAATAGTTAAGTAGGATTTTTAAGACCCGTCTAACGTATACTTAACATAATCAAACATTATCTTTTCCTGACTCAGTTATTCTGTAGATCTACTCATTTTTGACTTAATAAACTATGGGGCTTCTTGCTTTTAATACAGTTCTTCATAATTCTTGTGTTTATGATTGATGGCTGTCGAATATTTATTCAGTGACACACTGACTGTTTTATTCCTCCGCTTCTGGTAGATGGGTAAGAACAACTAAGTTTTGTGCAGTTCACTCGTAAGACACCAGGGGGCAGTAGGTTACAGTGTCTGCACAACACTCAATCGGAGCAGGAATGGAAAAGTCAAACTGTGTGCACCTCCTGAGCTGTTCAGTGTATTATAAACTTATTAAGATGTGGTGCTTCCTCTGTCTTCTTAAATGTGAGAATTAGATTTTTGAGTCTTCTCAAAATCCTATTTCATTTTGCACCATCTAGGAAAACCTGCATCCAGGATACATTTTTTAAACTATTAATGCAACTGAAGGCAGAGTTGGAAGGCAGGCTGAATACCAGCTAACGCATTTCCCTCTAATTGCTAATGGCCAATGCAAACATACCATCATGTCTCTCATTTCGCTTTGCTTTTGCAGCCCTGGATCTGACCATTCAATAAAAAAATAAATGAATAAAACGTGACTTTGCATTTGCACATTAATTTACTGTATATTGTCTCACTAGTTTAGTAAATGCTAAACTCTTTATGAGTGCCAGTTAATACAGACTAAAGGGCTGTAAATACACTTTGAGAAAGTAATTTTCTAATAATTTGTTTGTATACGTTTACTACACCACATTTTTGGTATGTGTCCATGTCCATCTTGTTACTATTGATCTAGCATATTGGTTTGCACATTTTACAACTTTGAACAAGCTTATAAAACCATTTAGAAAATAGTCTACATTAGCAATGCATCTTAATGATATCAATACACTTTTGAAAATTGCTGTGTGAGCCATCTGTCCAACTGTAGTAGCATCAGGTTTACACTAAACAGTTCTGGACTAAAGATAATGGAACAAATGAGGCTGAGAAAGCTGTTAGGTATGAGTGCACAATAATCTAATGAACAGAAGTACAACCCCAATTCCAAAGAAGGTGGGAACATTTATAAAACCTAAATAAAAACAGAATGCAATGATTTTTAACCCAAATCCATCAACCCATATTTTATTCACAACATAAAAAAAAAAAAAAAAACTTATCAGATGTTGGAACCGAGACCTTTTACTATTTCATGGAAATGGTAAAGGCCGAAGGTCAAAGCTAGATACGTGTGATCTTCGGGCCCTCAGGTTGCAATGCATTAAAAACATATGATTCTCTACTGGACATCACTGCATGGGCTCAGAAACTCTTCCAGAAATCACTGTCTTTGAACACAGTTCACTGTACAATCCACAAATGTAAGTTAAAGCTGTATCATGCAAAGAAGAAGCCATATGTGAACACGATCCAGAAACGCTGCAGTGTTTCTCTGGGCCAAAGCTCATTTAAAATGGTCTGAGGCAAAATGCAAAACTGTTCTGTGGTCAGATGAATAAAAATGGTTTCTGGAAACCATGGACACCGTGTCCTGTGGACTAAGGAGGAGAGGGACCATCCAGCTTGTTATTAGCAGACAGTTCTAAAGCCTGCATCTCTGGTGGTGTGGAGGAGCATTAGTGCCTATGGTGTGAGCAGCTCACACATCTGGAAAGACACCATCAATGCTGAAAAGTAAAGGAGTAAAGTAAAGGACTGTTGAGAAGCTAGAATCCTGCATCAGACAAGAATGGGACAACATTCCTCTCGTTTGTTTGTTCGTTCCATTGAGATGTGTTGCCGACATCAAATTCAAATTGAGCTAATATTTTCCATCTCATTTTCAACATCTAATATGCTGTTGATGATGTTCTATTGTGAATAAAATATGGGTTGATGAGCTTTGCAAATCATTAGTTTTTAATTTATGTTTTACACATCGCCCCAACTTTTTGGGAATTGGGTTTGTAGAAATATGTTAAAGGGGGATTTATCATATAAATTTTTCTGATCATTTATTAGGCCATTATCATTGTATTTTATGTTCTTCACTGAAGGGCCAGTTCACAATGAAAGGATTTCTTTTAGGGCATTACAAACATCCTGCAGAACTCAAGGATGAACTGATTAGATTTTAAAGGTCAAGGTGACAGTTTCCTCACATTTACCCATTCTTGTGAACACAGTATCACAAAATCCCCTTAAGGGAAATATTCTTAAGTTTGGAACAAACAATGAACATGGCTGGAGGATTACCTGATTTGATTTGGAGGGTCAAAGGTCAAGTTGACTGTGAACTCACATCCATTTATTCGTGTGAATGAAATTTCTCTGGAACGGCTTGAAGCATCTTCTTTAAATGTGGTACCAGTGTCCACATAGACTCTGGGATAATTGTGGTGGCCAAAGGTCCAGTGTCAAGGTCCCTGACCTCATGTTCCCACATCCATCCTATTCCCATCAACACTTTCTCAGAAACACCTGGAGGTATTTCATTGCATCTGGCAGAACCATTCACTTGAACTCATGCATGAGCTTATTAGAATATGACTCAGACGTGCATTGAACGTGCATTGCAACTTGACTGGTTTACTGTGCTCTCGTTATTTTCTTCCAGAAAGCCAAACAGCCATGAAAATATGGAAGCAATAAATATGACCAATATGTTTTGAATGGGGCTGCAAAGTCAGGAGGAAGATCCAACAAAGGAATTACAGAGCTAGTAACTGTCCAACAAAGGGAGCACAGGCTGTTTGCTTTCTGTTTTGTGCAGAGAGCATCGGATTTGGTGTAACATGCAATTAAACCAGCTTCAAAAGCTCACCTTGTGCATTATGTGATCGCTCCTGTGTGTGAATGCACAGTATTTTGGAATGCAGGATGGGAGTTTGTGTTTGCATTTGTAGGTGGTCTCATTGTATCTCCAAGTCCATAGTAAGCTACTTCATTTGTCCTGTGAGAAACTGCTGCCTGGTTAACCATGATTAATACTCACTGAATAGTTATCTGTGGTTTCAGCTGTGAGGCGCCAGGTCTACTGTTGTGAACCAGCACAGTATCTTCATTAATCAAAGCAAGAGCCGCTGTCTAGTTAGCATTAATCATGGGTTGTATTATGATATTCAGATGATTCAGTGTGTGCAGGAGTGTGTGTGCTGAGCTGGCCTGGGCAGAAAGGGGAAGGCGAGGGGGGCTGAGCTGGCCAGAGAAATCAATGCATGTGGGGAAAGGCTGTCCTCAGCAGTAAGGGGTCCGAGCTGAGTAATCGAGTCTTTCTCTGCAGAATTAATGAGAGGTCTTTTCATGCCGTACAGGCCACGGAGATCTGTTGACTTCCACCCCAACACTGGTCTAACAACGGGGAGATGGTGATGTAGGGCCAGATATTTAAAAGGGATGAAAAAGGCCAGATAAAAGAAGCAGAGGGGCTGTAGCCTCATCACACATAAGCACACACACACACACACACACACCTGACTGAAAAACACAAAACAGCAAGCACAAGTCAAACACTCACAAAAGACCTTTTTCACAGTTCCGCATTTCTCAACCGGAAGCAGCTGAGAGCAGGCTGCTTACCTTCCGTTGCAAGTCACTACATAGGAATAATCGGAATCTAAAAACAGCAGAATCTGAAATTTTGAGCTTTTGTAGAATACACAAATTTTTAGGTTCGATGCAAAAACAGACAAACCTGTTCTTTGGCTCGTTTCCAAATGATCCAAAATGTAAAAAAAAAAAAAAAAAAAAAGATGGGTGCAGGCGATTAGGGGGGGATGAACAACTAAATTTTAAGGTGCACGTACTTTGGAGTCGGCACTTCACTCTAGATCATATCAAAGCAGGCAGCGCTTGGCTCATAAGCGGAGTTGTCCCAAGCCGCTTGTAGTGGGACAACTTTGTGGCACCACCGAAATGAGAGAATTCTATGAAAAGGGAAAGAAAACATTGTAAACACCTTTGTAAAAGTCACTGAATTGGGCATAATTACGGTTATCAAGTACGTCACATGAAAATATTCTGACTTGTTGAAATACAGCAACCTGGCTAAATGTTCAGCTTTGGAATGTTTAAGTTCAACTATGCAAATACAATAATTTCCTTCGTTGACGGACCGTGTCACTGCATTGCACAGCGTAAAGTGGAAATAGGGTCCCCATTCACTCACTACTTCCAGTTTTTGTGAAAAAGGTCTATCCACAGGCAAGCCATGAAGACCAGCAGTCTTCAACAACCTGCAACTTTGAGAAATCAAGCTACTGCGGCTGTAGCATTCAAAATCAGTCCACCCAGGGTATCAACTACTAATGCTGTGTCACGTGCACATGTCCTCTCATTGATTCACGCAGGGTACCCTTTTGCATCAGCATGTGATGCACAGGGTTGGGCCTGCGCCGATTGGTTAGAAGGGTGAGCCTCGCTTAAAAAAAAAAATTGAGGGGAATATCGCTGCATTGCTGCCAGTGTTGCTCTGTGAGTCTGTAGCTTCTGTCACACGTGCACTGGAATCCTGAAATGCTCTGGACTTTATCTGGAGGCAGTGTATGTGAGAACTCCAATGTCCGAGTGTGATGCTCCTGAGCTTTCCTGCAGCCCATGTTTATATCATGCTGTGCCTCCCATACAATCTCCCACTGTGTGATACATGTGTGAAATGCAGCTCATATTAATCCATAATTGAAAAAAAAGCTTGTGTTAATGGAGGCGTTAACAGGACAGACTCCACTACACATAACTCACAGAGCAGAATTCTACTTAAAAAAAAAAGCATTCAAAATATTCCTATAGTTGCAACTAAAAAAAGAATCTCACACTAAGAAAATACATTTAAAACCAAGTAACATCACACAGCCACTACTTTAAAACAATATCTTAATTTCCAGAAAGTACACAGTGTAATGTGCAAGATGGTGCTTAAACTGACAAAGCTACAGAGCTTTATCACCAGATTTTACATTTCCTGTCACTTCTGCAAAGTGATTTAGGGTCCTTCAAATCGCTGTTTTGATTTAGGGCCAACACAACAGTGCTGTTTTGGTTCAGTCTCACAATGTCGCTTTAGTTCACAACGGGCAGCTGTTTTCCTTCACTAGACCTCACTAAAAACTATATACCAAGTCAATGATAAGGAGCTGACAGATAAAGTTTAGGACTGGTTGGTGAATGTAGTGGAGCATTTTGTACCCAAAGAGTCCGGTCTTTTCTTTGGGAGCTAACGTAACTTACATTTGAAATGATTAATAGCGATGCTCTGTATCTGCCAGGTGTCATTATTTGTTGGTCACCAAATTCTCTCAGGTTCCTGCTGCCTAACTATTATATACTGCTCATAGTATCCTAAACAAAATGACATCAGGAATAACAAATGCTCATAAAATTGACTGCATGCATTGGTTATCAACTGAGTACAAAATAATAATGTAAAGTATTTATTTACTAAGGAATAGGATCAGCTTTTACTAAGTGTGTGTGTGTGTGGGGAATTCACACATGCTCCTAACTTCATCAATATTTCTAGTAATAATTCATCGGGCTTCTGGATCAAACGCTTCTCTCTTTACTGCTGCAGCTTTAATGTAACAGTCTGAAGTCCACTCTGGTTATTGCTCTATCTGTAGAAAGAGGAGATGAGGAGACCGTAGGGAAACTTTACAGTATTTCTTTATGAGAAGCAGGCACTCATGTGCATTACACAGCGTGGATAATGTGCCATGTAAAAGTGAGGGATTGCTTACAGCTGAGTGATGTAATGCTTCGCAAATAATCCTGTTTAGGTCTGACGAATATCACCGAGTCTGTCCCTGGCACCCGTCTGAGTACTCACAGTTAGGACAGTAGGGCAGAGTGAGAAGAGTAACAGTACTACAAGTGATGAGCGATATTTTGAAAGCAAAGTAGAAGAAGAAACAGTCATTATCATCTACAGGCAGACGTCTCGTCTTGGTCCAGATTGACTTTAATGTCTCTGCATCCTTTGCTTAGACATGTGGATGAAGTTCACAATGGTTCAGGTACTTCTCCATGTGCAGCACTAGAGGGCCCACTCATCTCTCTCTACCGTCTTCTCCTCAGCCCACCCCTCCCCAGTATGAGATATTAGTTGTCCCCCTGAAAATTGCCAACGATTTCTCCATGTTCTTTGTAATTAAAAGGCTATTACTCAGAAGAGACAGAAGATGCAGTATGTATTTGTGTAGGCTGTTTGTATCACTGCTATACACACTTCTTGACTGTTAACGGGATGTAAGTATTATTGCTTTTACATTGATCTCGGTGACAGATAACAGCTATATCACAATGGAACTGTAAATGCAGAAGAGAGCTGGAGACAATTAGCTGAGCTCGTTGTGGCTTCAGGAAACAGAGTGAGAAGGGTAAGCGGGTCTTAAGGTGGTAAAGGAAGTAAAAGCACACGTTTTGCATTTGCTGCCATTTGTTTCTACATCACATGAACTGTTCTGCAGATAAAACCTGGTGATGCATACTGCAAATCTGTTATCAATTGTTGCCAGACTTCTTTTTTTTTTTTTTTCAGTTTACACAAGCAAAATATGACAAATTAACAATTGTCAAAGCATGTAGTGCCTCACAATTTGCATGCAGATAGTATGAGATCACTCTCCTTTCCGTGGTTCTTGGAGACAAAAAGGTACTGAACCCAAAAGGACATTACTAACGTAAATATGTATTTGTATAAGAGTATTTCCCTTTAAATAAGACTAAACAGAAAATGGCGTTTCATTCTTAGTTCTTTACAAAGAGTTTAACAATATAACTATGCACTCATCAATTTGCATAGATTAAAAAAAAAATTTTACAATTCCAATTAATTTTTGGATAAGAGGAATGTGTAAAACTAAAAATAGTACTGAACATAATGTAAAAACTAACACATACAATGCACAGCAGGACAGTTAAGTCAATTTACACAAAAATTGCATATTTCAGTTTGTCACATCGCTACCTCACTCGTTGACCCGACTGCTTTCTCCTCTCCTTCATTTCTCCTTCACCTAGTCTCTACCTCTCCCCCATCTTTGGTCCAATACAGAGGTGGGACTCTCCTTGACCTCCCCCAGCCTCAGCAGACACTCACCACCACATGCTGCAGAGGGGCACAGGCCTGTTTGGGTTCCAGCTCACCTTAGCCCCTGCTGCAGCCAGTGATTAGGACAAAATAAAAAATGTAATAAAAAATAAATAAATAAATTGCCACCAATACATCACAAATTTGATCCTTGTGCTTGCCCATGTACGCGTCGGCGGCCATCTTGAAGTGTCCTTCCTGAGTGAGACACTGCACAAATGGATAAGAGTGTCAGCCAAGTTCCTTAGATGTAAAATGTAAGCTATTTGACAGCTGCGTATCAGACTGATGGATCAGAGGTTTAACAGGCTTTATTGTCGGCTACTGTGAGACCTGGCAACAGACTGCTAATGAAGACATCCTGGGATGAGCCCACAGAGACAGAGACCAAAGAGAAGACATTGATCAGAGCCACCAGACTGAAGAGACACATTTGCAGAAACTGGTAAAAGGTAAGACGACAGAATGGAGGGATTCAATCAGTTGACCCAGTCCAATGACTTCATTTAGTTTGTACAATATCTGTGCGTTTGATCTGTCCCTTCTCTTTCTGTGTGTGTGTGTGTGTGTGTGTGTGTGTGTGTGTACGCAACAGCAAGGAGGTTATCCTTAAACATATTACAGCAGGTGCAGTGCATTGAAAATCCATTCAGTGTTGCTGTCACAGCAATTCTCTTCCATTGAATTAAGAGGGGTCAATCCCACAAATCAAGAGATTACGCCGCATGGAGATAGAGGCCTAACTGCTCAGTACACACACAGTCTCAGTAGCACAGCACTGCACACAGGCATAGGTCGAGACAGAAACACAGTCACTGTACACGCTTTGAATGCCACTATGCAAATTAACTGCAACCATATTGATTTTGGTGTTTAAATTAAAAACTAAATCCACATCTTAAAATAGTAGAAAGTCAAATGGAAAAGAAAATAAATAAAAAGTATGCAGTGACACTCTCGTCTAGTATACATACTCACGCACATGCACACACACACACTGTAAACCCTGTCTTGCGTGACCATGCGGTGGTTGCTCTATAGTCGGGCTGGCAGGAGGAGAGATGGTTGTGATTGTGCTGAGTGGAATGATCTTGAGTTTGGGGACCTTGGCATTCATCACACACTCACACATATACACTGCAGTAGCCCTGCGGCTCAGCCCGCTTTAATTATTACACAGCGAGCTAATCAATAGCAACGAGGCTAATCCTATTTCATCCCTTCATATTCATTTATGCTGGCGTCACATTTAAACTACCTGAGCTGTGATTCCCATCATGCCGTGTGTGTGAGTTTGTTTGTAGATTAGACGCTGGCTGCACATGTTGGTTAGCTACAAAACATAATGTTGTACCTTTTGCTAAATAATAGTTTAAGATTTGTTCGTTCTCTATATTGTAGACCAAAATATGAATATCAGCCGGCAGCTTGCAGGAAAGCTGCATGATGGGAGATTTTAATTTCACGATTTTACTGGCACAGATGTACTATACTGCATTATATCCCATCTCCTCACACCCCCTCATTCTGGAATTGAACTCAAATACCGAATGCAGCCGCTCTTCCAGGCTTCAGCTTCTCAAAAGGACTACAACTACAGTGGCTGTCTCAGCGCATCGTGATTCACTGAATGTACCAAGTACAGCTAACATCTGATGCAGTCAGGGTTTCATTTTACAGTACAGGGTTGACTCCTCCGGTGTACTCGTAATGAAATACAGTGCCCGGCTGTCAACACTGAAATTTGGATGCTGATGTTTTACTACAGATGCGTAAAATACTCATCATCTACTCTAATTCACTTTATTTATATAATGTGATAATGGTGCAACGGAATAATTTCTGAGTTTGCTGACAACCTCTGACGCCACTTTGTCAGCCTCTGTGGTAAATATGATTATATATTTGATGCCTATCATGCTCTCTTCTATTTGTACAAGTTGTCTGAAGCACCCTCAGGGAGATGATACTGTGGGATGACTCTATCAGAAGTATAAATACCATGTCAAAGCAGAGTCTAAGCACTTCAGAGTTCAGCCTGCGTCTACTCTATTTGTTTTCATTCTGCAGTTCCTATAGGTTTACAGTTCACCTTGATTTAAGATATTATTTGCACCACCTTGTGAATGTGCACCCAGTCATAACATGTTGGGTTTAATCAGAGGTTGAATAGACCTTTTAACCCATAAAGGTCATAATAGTCAGAGCATTAATATTTGTTCTTGATGTGACTATTAAAGATAACAGTAGATAGGCGTATTTAGAACTGCATAAAAGTATGTACTTAAAAAAAATAAATAAATCATTGCACCACCTCAAGGATGAAATGATCAATACCAATAAGTCCTGGAGGAGGAATTGCGCCTCTGCAGTGCTTCTTGATGTTTTTTCCATTATTTTTTTTAAGCTAAGGGGTTTTATGGGTGTTTATGTAACTTGAGGGTCTAAGGACACAGGGCGTCATCGTTTTACAGAATTGAAGTCCCTTCAGCCCAATGTGTGATTTGAGAGTGTGGGCTATGTAAATGAATCCTGATTTGAGTTGATCCATCTACATTGTAAATGTTTAAAAAGATGCGTAATAAAAACAAGTTTCAAAGAAAAGTTTTCACTTAAAAATGGAGGCTCACGTTGTTCACATGTGGATCCTTAAAGTAAACATTCCCAATCCTTGTCTCAAACTCCTCCATGTTAAATGTTGTCCACCACGTACACTACTATCCCCTCTTCTGTCTAGGAACAACCAGTTTGATATTTTTTGCCAAAAATTGACCGAGAGGCCACAGCAACGCCACTATTTACCATCCTCATTTAATAAGTCAGTTTCAACCGTTATCTTAATTGTTTTTATTTTTACATAAAAAAAAACCAGAGGAAGCACTTTTTCACAAATTTACCAAAACCGAATAAGAGAAAGGAGCAGAGCGTGCCCAGTCTCCTCTGGCTCAATTCCATGTCATCATAAAGATGCACTCACACATGTTTGCGCAGGTTTTTCCCTCTCCATGCAATCTTGTTAGCACACAATTTTAACTGTACACAGAGATGAAGTCAAGACAAACTACTCATTGTCCCTCGCTGACATGCAAATGATTTTACGGTAATTGCTTCAGAGTGCGCTTTGCAAATCATGTGAAATATGGCGAACCAAATCGTCTGGTTTTCTGCGAGCTATAGACACAAAGGCACAGTAAATAACGGCCCAGAAGGGCTTTGGGATGAATCACTCTGCCTCGCTGCGTGGTTTACAACCCTACAACACCCAAGCCAAAACACACTTGTTAAACACTGTTGAAGACAAAGGGCTGAGAGCTACTGTACTCTATATGTAGATGATTTGGTTTCTCTTTTTCACTTTTATCAGCTCAGTCGCTTGGATTGAAGAGGTCACGAGGGCGAAAGAGCACCACCTTGCAGCCAGAGAAACGCTCCGAACTCGCTCAACGCGCCAACTAATTCATTAGTTGAATTAGTTGGCGCGTTGGCATCTTGACTCCGTCTTGGTGTATGTGACCTGCAGTCACCCCGTGGCGTGCAAAGCAGATAACAGCCCAACTGGTGGTTGAGGAATTGAAGATAGCGCGCAACTCTGAGAGCCTTTAAATAGACCACACTCATCACTGACCGTATCTCCACTTGCCTCTTTGCACAGAGTGACCCCCATTCTGTAAAATTCAAACCCACCCCTCTTTTGTCCAAAGGGTGGTAAGTGGACACTGTAGGCTGTAAGTATACCATTAAATACTATGTATTTTATAGCAGACGTTATTCAACTTTTCAGCCTGTGACCCAAATAAGAAAATTATTGTCTGGCCCCAGGTCTCAGGCTCATTAAAATATATTGGTTTTCATGACATCGAGGGACCCACTGCCAGCTGGGTTCCTGTGACCTGTTTTGGTTCCTGATGTAAAGTTTCAGAAATTAAGTTTAACGAGATGCTTGACTGACTATTATTACAGTATACAGTACATTATCATCCTATAAATTTTTATTTTATTGCATCACCAGGTTGGATCAGAATGAGAATGAAGCAGATCAGTCGCCCCAAGCTCCGTTTTACAGACACATAGTAATAAGATGGACTTCTTTAAGAAAGTTGATGCAGTTCTGTCCTACAACAGTTGTCAAACATCCAAAACCTTGGCAGTAGGTTTCATCTGACCAACAGCAAATTAGACATCAAAATGAGATGAAAACAACTAAAATGACACCAGCTGTAGCATGAGTGCACCCAGAGTATCAAATACTGTACTGACACTGTGCCAAAGCCAAGGTACCATTTTGTATCCATATGTAACATACAGGGTTTGGCCTTCTGATTGGTTAGAGAGGCAAGCCTCACTCAAAAACCTTTAGATATAAAGGGTCTGCCAGATCTGTCTCAAGGGAGGCATCAACAGCACCTTTCCACAATGAGAAATTATGGACTTGATGTCTAATTAAAACATACTTGAAAAAAAAAACAAACAAAAAAAAAACTACTAACTGTAGCTTTGAGATGCTGCCAGATGTGATCTGGGTTCCCACAGTAAGATATTTTAATCCTGTTCACGTTCACATGATTTTTGGACGTC
Source organism: Channa maculata (assembly GCA_020496755.1). Lineage (NCBI taxonomy): Eukaryota > Metazoa > Chordata > Actinopteri > Anabantiformes > Channidae > Channa > Channa maculata. The sequence continues at coordinate 4,015,449 of CM035608.1, read as the reverse complement.
GGGTTTGACACCATTTCACGTGTGTGGTATGTGGTGCATTTACTGACCCCAAAGGCTTTCACTGCCATATTCAGTGTGGTCCCCGAGGACATAAAGATCACAGCTAACCAAGCAGCAGTTGTGGCTCATTGACTCAAATGGAAAACAAGTGCACCGCCATCACATAAGGCTTGCTGCAAGATGTAATAGAACACTACAACCTCAAACAGGTAAGGGAGACCAGTAATAAGGCTTTTTTTCGGATCAATCAGGAAGTTTAATAAGCTCTGATAATCTTTGCTGCGCCGTTTTTCAAACTGGATACGTTTACCTTAAGGTATACACATCTGTCTGGACCCCACTGGGCGACCGAACGGCATAAAATGTCTGCAAGTGTCTTTTCTCTCTCTGTAAATGCACCACACCTAGTTGTTTTTCAAAGATCCCGTGAACAGAAAGTGCATAAATTTGTTCCGCACGGACTTGGAGGAGAATGTGCTGGCATCTATAGTTTGGTGCTAATACAGAGGAGGCTGTGCTGAGCTATTGAGTGCTGCATAATTCATTAGATTTCACGAGGGTGATTATTTCAGATTGAAATAGATGTGATCCTGAATTGTTCTGCTCCATTGCTTGGTGTAAAATGAGTAATGAGCCTGCAGACTGGAGGTGGAGCAGCCTGGACAGGCGGACCAGGCACATAAAGCCAAGAGGCAATACCATGGGAAGACACTGATGCGTTAAATATGTGCTTTAACTTGGCATAAAAAGTGCTGAAAATTGAGATATTGTCAAGGAGGATTGCAATAAGAAATCAACTTTTTCACAGGCTTGTACTTTTTTGGAAGGGACTCCTTGTTCTTGACAATGAAGCAGAAACATTAAAAGATTGTGCTTGTGGCCGCACTGAAGAAGTATATATTTGTGCATTTAGAAGATTTGGGTCAGAGAACTACACTAGCACTGGAAATAAGAGAGAGTAGAACAGGTCTTTATACTTAGTTCTCCTAGGATTCACATGTACCACTCTGTGAAAAGGTGGATGTGACCGGGGACAGATGTGCGGCCTGCTGCAGCTGCAGTCTTGTCGCAGACAAACGGGGAGAAACGAGGGGAAATGGGGAAAATAATGGGCACAGATTCTTCAATTTAACTCCCTATTGATTTCTCTCGTCTCCACCTCGCTGGTGTCCCGGTCACACTGCTGCAACGAACCTGACAGATACAGAGGAACTGTGTCTCAGCAGTAGCATAGGGGGGAAGACCTGAAAAGTCTATGTCCACCTGTGAGCCCATGAGTTGGCTGCTCTGCAGACTGATTACACCATCTGTAATATCACCTAATGTATGTGGGTGATGTCACACTGTGGCTGCAGACACGGTCTATACGAATTATTATCCTGTCCTCACCCACATTCTGGTGTTTACAAAAACTTAAATATTCTCTAGTAAAAAGTACCACACTGACAGGTCTACAAATAAAATATCAAATATTTGATTTATATGGGAATAAAAATCGGATGTTCAGGAACTGGACCACACCTCAAACACTCCACTTCCGGCCTATCGTCTTTACATATTCAACAACTACGCTAACAACAACACAACAAACAACAACAACAAAACTACCTAAAAAGACCAACTCACCTTTTTTAGCCGATCAGCCATCTCAAGGTTCATCCCGTTTTTCCATCACTCCCTCTTAAAATTTGCCGAACAGTCAAGCGCGAGCGTCCACGTTATTGTTACACGCCATATTCAGAGCGCGCCGGCCTCCCCTGGTTAATCAGCGACACCTGCCTGTGACGTCATCACAGGCCATCGTTTAAGCCGGCAAAACATCACCAAATTACCATATTACATTCGTGCCGTTTGCCTGGAGGACATGTCCACTGAAGACGGAACACTTAAGACTGCGCAAATTTCCCGCGTGCTACAATCCGTACAGAAAACCAACAAACCACACACAAAGACTTATTGTTAATCTACACCACCTTCCGTTGAATTCCACAGGCTCCAGGTTGCCAGGTTTGTACCCCCCCGTACTATAATAAGTAATAACCAAGACATCGGGTTGTTAAATTCGCACTGTTCCTAAATCACGCGGGATGCCAGGTTATCACATCTAGTCTATTTTTAGTACTACTTCTTTCTCTGACACCAGGATGCCAGGTAAGGACCTCTAGTTCATAACTACCACCCCTTACTCAGGGGCTGACCTGCCAGGTTTGCATATCTAGTTCATCGTATTACTACTTCTTCTTTCTCACACACCAAATCCAATAACAAAGTACTCATACTTCATTACTTTCCACCACTGCACATGCATTGTGTCTTTAAACTATTCCACGCTGTTTATTTCCACATCTTTAACATGGAGGCAGTTACACATACTGTGTTCATTTTTTTTTTTTTTTTTTTTACTTTTTCCTGTTGTTCTTATTGCTGTTGCTTAGTGTCCATAGTTGCCATCATATTTAGTAACGTGCATGTGTGGAATGTGTCTAAAGTTACAGAATGAACAGAATCCACGTCTGTCATTCAGCAAGCAGAGAGGACAACACTGCCTCCACTTCTAACACCAGTCCCAATTTAACCATCTGACGGCCACATTGTGGCCCATGCAGGTAACAAACTGCATGTCCAGTGACAGTCAGCCTGATAGAAATATGGGCAGATTCTAAAATTACTCTGGGCAATTAACGTGGGCAAAAATGGAGCTGAATCTGCAGTGTCTGTCCTGCTTTACAAAGCAATAATAGCTGATGATACCTCAAAGCTAATAAGCTGAGACCGTTACCTCCAGCTTCCTCAATGCTGGACAACCCGTATTTGATCAACGTTGCAATTCCACAGGTGCATTCCCCGCACCACTTTAGCTGAACTCAACCCTAGTAATGCGCCAGTTAACTCTAATCCTGTAAGCAAATCCACTGATTGTAGTGTTTCCATTTAGGTTAAGCGACAGAAAAAAAAAGTACGGTTTGATTGTTGTCAGGCTCTTCTCCCCCTCAGATGTGTTGCCAGGTTTTCAGAGAGGACCTCTCCCGGGTCTTTGTGTTGTTATGCCAGGCAGATTCCTTAAGTGCTGCTGTGGGACAGGTATCAGGGAACAGAAGCCACAGTGGGATGTCTTGGCATCGCGCATCAGACTTACCCTGAGAGCTGGCATCAGGTAAACACTCGTCAGCTGCATAGCAATGCTTTGCCAACTGTGGAGTAACTCATCATCCTTCTCCTTTTGCCCTACTTTCCCGTGGCTTACTCATACTATCAGTCACTTTACGTCCACTCAGTCTGTGCCAACACAGGTTTTGTTTCAGCCAGTCCATTATTTTTGAGGTATCCAGGCAGGGCAAGCACCAGCAAGCGCACATCTATGCTTTTTTTATCTTTCTTTATAAACCGCAATTCATCTAAAGAGTCCTAGGCCTTTAACCAAGTTGTGGATCATTTGCAAACCAATGCACGTGAACTTGGGTGGGTGAGGTCAATTTAACGTGCAGATTAAGTTGTGTAATGCAACTTTGCATTTAGTTTGGCTCCAAAGAACACACAATTGCACATTTTCTGCACTACACTGGGTAGAAACTGCTCTCTTGAAGTTTTTATATATATATATATATATATATATATATATATATATATATATATATATATATATATATATATATATATATATATATATATATATATATATATATATATATATATATATATATATATATATATATATATATATTTTTTTTTTTAAATGATTTGAGCACCTCCGATTAAAATGCATTCTTCTCTATAATAAGAGGAGCTGAATAAATCTTGAATCCATAGGTGTGAATCACCAGGCAAAGCAAAGTGGTCAAGGCTACACCAGTTGTACTTCTTTATAAATCAAGTGGTAGATGCTAAATCGTACTCCTTGCTGAAGATGATACAAAACCCAGCGTGTGCCACAAGTACTGATGTTAGGTACCCTTGTTTATTTAAATTTTTTTTAACTTGGCATGACCCTTCTCCACCTCCTTCCAACTGATAATAAGAAAACAAATGCATTTACAAAGACTAAAATAAGTAGAACACTCCCTGCACAACATTTACTTGACAAGGACCTGTAAATGCGTAGCCTCACCCTGCTGTCTTCTTCTACGGCGTCCTCCTGTGTGCCGCTGCAAACTGGTCCACCGCCTCGAATGCAGGAGTTGCAGACAGCACGCACTCGCCACAGACCAGCTTGCATGTGATCCTGGAAGCGGAGTTCCATGCGGAGTGTCACCTCAACAACCTCTCTGTCTCACTAATTTCCCACCATCCTTGTTGAGGCTTTGCCCACCAATCAGTTCTGTTAATTGCAGTGCAGCAGTTAAGGACCTCGGATGGCTCACATTATCTTTATTTACCGGCCTAATTGTCACACTGATGGCAGCCTTGAATGGAGCTATGCAGCACTGAAGACTGATCACTCACTCAACTGCAACACAGGACACCAGGGACACTCTAATGTATAGAAGGGCAGGGAAAGTGTAAAAGGAAGAACTAGTAGAAGGAATGATAACAGAGAACTTTATAGACTAAAATTAAGAGTTTAGTGAGATCATAAAAATAGAGGAGATGGAAAAAAGTTTAAAAAAAAAAAAAGTTGGTGACGACTTTGCTAATGACACTATAGAGGAACATCAATTGCGGAAGGAGCAGATAACAGAATGAGGTGAGGGACTCGGGTGTCGCACACGGAGATGTGGTGAAGGACCAAAACAAAGAAGAACAAGAGAAGAAGAAAGGAGAGGGAGCAGCAGACAGTGAGGAAAAGCCATCACTAAAGACTAAAGTATTAATCTTCTCCTATGCATATAAGGCCCGTGAACAGCAGCACTACACGACTACATGTCCCTGTAGTACCACATATATACACACACAAGTGCTTCGACACCCACATGCGCACACAGTGTAAGTACCACCGATACCAGTGCTTCTTCCCACTGCTAATTTCAAGGTACTTTGTCTTATTGTCTATGCCTATTTGAGTGTGTGTGTGTGTGTGTGTGAGAGGGAGATGGCAGCACACACAAACCTGCACGTCCTTGTCGAATACAGGGAACTTGAAGAAAAAGGCCTGACCAGCAGCCACAGTAACGCTCTGTTTATAGTGCAGGACAGACACAAACGTCTACACTTGCATCAGTGTAGCCTACACGTACACGTACAGGTTTTACTGATGCACCCTTGAAAACAAGATGGCTGCTTCCTGGTACCAAGAAGAAGAAGAAAAGCTCATTCACTTACTGTGTTTGGTTTTACTACGACTGAGTTTGTAGATGTTTTAAAAATGGCTATAAGAAGTCAAGGGCCTGCAAGTAAACGCACCCCATCTTCTAGAAATTCCATATTTCTTCTTGTATTCATTTCACGAGGATGTTTTCAGTCACATAAAAACTCCAGTAAATGTGGCAGGTCACAAATATGTTGGTACAGAACATGCTGAATCTGGAGGGGACTCCAGGCCATAGCATAGGAGACCACGGTTTGAGTGAAATGTGAAACTCTCTTTTTAAGGCAAACATTTACAGGTTTTTGAGTGTTTATAGCAAAAAGTATTGTTAAATTGGCCGCTTTGTGTGCTCGATGGTAAGCAAAGGTACCTGTTACCTCTGTTTCTACAGTTTGAGTCGTATGAGGAAGTAGGGACAAGCAACCCATGTGGGTTAGAGGAGAGGTCGTCTCCACCAGTTATGGGGTTAATGCTTTAATCCCCAGCTCCTTCTGTCCATACGTCAAAAGTGTCCTTGGGGAAGTGGGAGAGGGACACTGAAGCACCTTTCATGGCAGCTGACACTGTGTGTGTGTGTGTGTGTGTGTGTGTGTGTGTGTAAAGGGATGAATGAGAATAAACCGTAAAGCACTGTGGGTACTGATGGGGTAAGAAAGTACATATGTGCAGATTATATTCGAGGCTGTTTTGGGCACTGAATATTCCGGATCTTGTTTGATACCAAAAAAAAATAAATTTCAGTAACATGTTAAAGCCACAATCTTTCTGTGATCGTAACTAAAACTTTTTTTTGTTCCATAAAACAAACCACAGACATGACTCTGAATGGGAACCCTGGTCTATCAGCTTTACACCCTCACCCTGATTAATAAAATAAAAAAAAAAAAAAAAAAACATTGCCTCTGGATATAATCCAGCCAGCCACACTATAATTGGAAAAACTGTTTACGACATAATTTGGGTGAAATGGTGTGTTTTCTGTTTGTGCAGCGTTTTATCCTAAATGAACAGGTGTTGTCAGATGGTTGGTTTGGTTTGGTTGTGCTGCTGTTTTCTTAAGCTGCAGTGCACTGAGCATTGGGATTAAGTATGAAAATATGGTTAATCTCTCTCACACACACGCTACAAAGACTCCGCTAAATAATTACACAGTAGCGTCATTTGTCCCCGCTGTCTCCAGCTACCTTCTTTAGTTGTCTCTTCATATCTCTGCTTGTCCTGTAACAAGCTGCATGAGCGACTGAGCGCCCATTACTCTGCTAACTGCCTCCTCAGAAGCCCAGCGCAGCAGACACATGCTGGTAGTTTATACCACTCTGCCTGTGTGTGTGTGTGTGTGTGTGTGTGTGTGTGTGTTATCGCAACCTCCCTGGAAGGCTGGTGGGCTGTTGTGACGCTGCCGACTCTCCCCGGCGCCCTACTAACGTCTTCTTTACCAGGAGCAGAAAAATATGCTTTGCACTTTTGTTTCCTTTTTGTTTTCTCCTCTCCTGTCCTTCCCTGTCCTCTCATGTCCTGTCCTCTCCTCTGTCCTCTGTGTCCTTCCTAAATGCACCTATGAGCATTACTATTGTTGTGATTTTCTTGAAGGTGGATGTTTTCCTTTGCTTGAGTGTCAGAAACAGTGACACCCACTCTAGGGGTTTTTACACTTATGAGAAGACACACACAGTCTCTCACATGCACACACTTTTACACACACACACACACACATACACACACTCACGCACATCAGACTGTGTGACGGAGCTGTCTGCTCCCTCCTGTCGCCTCATTTGTTTCTGCATCAGGCTGCTCTCAGAGGAGGCCTCGCTTCTGCCCTTGTCAGCAAACATCAGCTCGCTCTTACTACTCCCCCCAACCCCCCCACCCCACCGAAACACACACACACACTTTCTCTTTCTTTTCCCTCAATTCTTTGTTTCTCTGCTCTCCATCTTTCTGCCCGTCGTCATTTATTTCCCCCTATCTCCCCTCACATCCCCCTCACTCCCCTCAGTCCATGTTCTTGCTGTTCCAATACAGTAAATCTCTTCTTTATTAATCTCTTTGCACTCACTATCTCTCCTCCTGTCTCTGTGTTTGAGGGTGTCAAAGTCAGTGACAGACAAAGATGCAGGCAAACCTCGAGTGGGTCTGAGGCCATCAAAGCTGCAGACGCAGTCGCGGCGCAGATCTTCCTCCTCAACACGCCGCCAGTTGTTTGGGTTTGAGAGCTGTGTTGTGTTTCTGTCTGCGTTTTTTGTTTGCGCATGTTTGAGTGAGTTCTGTCTCCTCGGCAGAGCAGTTCAAGTGTGAAGGAGGGTCAAGCCGGAGCAGAGCAGCTAGTAAGGTACCATCGCATAGTGTGTGTGTGTGTGTGTGTGTGTGTGTGTGTGTGTGTCGGATGGAGCAATTGCTGGGGGAAACATACAGGCAAGAAGGAGAGGTGAAATTTACCGCTTCATCAAGTCGTTCACTCTACACCCCTCATGCAATCACTCACACAAACACACACACTCACCGGACACATACACTACCTGCTCTAACTATCCATCTAAGCACTTTATTTTATAGCTTTTACCAAGAGTTCTGCTCCCACACATTCCAGCCTTCCCTAGTTTCCTGCTACGCCATGCACAGAGTGGAAAGATGGGTCAGCCATATCGCTTTTCCTCAAAGAACTCATTCGTCATCATTATCATATTTCAAAGTTGATTTATCGTCACAGCTCACTTTTTTACCGGTCGGTCATCCATACTGAAACCGGATTTGCTCCGAGTCTTTTGGTAAGTTTCTGTTCTCTCTTTTTGTGCCGCTAAGGCAGATAAAGACGTGCGACTGCCGAGGAGAGCGAGTGTGACGCAGTCACACAAGGGGGCGTAGTGAAATCAGTGCGCTAGCAGAGCAACAGGAGCAGCTTTGGTCCTCTGTGTGTGTGTGTCTGAGCAGGATGAGTTCAAGCGCACTGTTGAGTGAAGGTCACAGCATTTTGGCAGCAGTCAAAGCCTAAAAAGCAACCTTGTACTTAAGCACAGAAAACGGGAGACACATATGTTTCCACATTTAAAGCATGAGAAATGAATGAATTTGTACATATCATTACAACTAAGCTGCAATCGCAAGCGTGTTTTTGTAGGTAACACAACTGCTGGATTATGTTTTCTGTTGACGTTATGAGGACCTCTTGTTATTTTACATAAATGGCTATAATAGGATCATAATTAAAATGTTTCCAGACAACATGTTTTGTTTCCCCCAAAACATCCAGTCTGGCAGTACAACACCTTCTGAGTTTAGCATTGTTGTGGCTACTTTAGCATCTGAACGTTATGAAAAGCAGCACAAACCCAAGCTTTCCCTAATCTTAACCATTGGGGCGTTTATTGTCTGAACATAACCACAGACAGGACACTGGGCACAAACTTGGGTTTGTGGTGTGACAGCCCATTCTCATTTCTGAGGCGTCAAAAAGTGATGACGATTGTAACACAATGTACGTGGTTACTATAGTAAGAAAGTGTGTGTGCGTATGTAAAGTCACTCCCATGGCGTCAAGTGGAGCTTCCAATAGTGATGTCACAGGGGACCTGTGGCATCAATACAATACACAAAAGGACGTAGAACGGAGGCCCACTTTGACGCCTTAGAACGATAGAACCGCCTCCATCCCAACCTCCTTGCGACTGTGCTTCTCTAAATAAATGTTCTTCCTCTTAATAATTTGAAAAAAGATCGTTATCCAGCCAACGATTACGTTCACTACAACAAGAACAACCACTTTTCTTTAAGTTAATTCAGTGCGAAGTGCATTGCCATTACACAGGACCATCCACTGTTTTGGCCTTGATTAAATCACATGCATGCTGCTACAAATAGACGTCTGCACCAATAAGACTTTGTCATAAATGGGAATAAGTAGGTATTTTAACAGTTTATATAGGAGACACCAGTTAACTGGGGCTATTCGACTTCGCTGACATCCAGTTACTGCAGGATTTTCTGTCTGGTGTCGTCTTTTTTTTTTTTTGCAAGCTGGCTTCTCCACTTCCAAACTTGGGTTGTATTTTGTTTTGCAGTCTGTGCCCATTAGCGACAAAAAAAGGCAATTGAGGTGTTCGCAGCATGAAAATAAAGATGTACTGCTCTTAGCAGAGTGGAAATGTATATGCAGTACAGTGTATATGTACTGTGTGTGCGTTTCTTCTCTTCCCCTCTAGGATTTGCTCCCGTGTTTCTATATATTAAGGCAGTAACACATGAACAAATTATGAGAAAATGGACCCCTGGGGACAGACAGGGGAAGTTCCCCCCCAGCTTTTCTTCTTGGTCATATTGAGTCTGTGGTAAATGTATTTGTGTGTTTTGGATCATTTCCTTTGTCTTTTGGACATTTGATGTATATTTTACTTGATGTTTTGGTCAATTTGCATTTGTTTGTAGTAGTTTTCTGGCTGTTTTTAGGCATTTTGTGTCCTTTTTATGAGGATTTTGCATATGTTTTTGATAACTGGTTGTTTCGTGGCTGTTTTTAGTGAAACCTGTGAAAGGTAGAGCCGTTCAGTAAGGTGACATCACAATTCCTGAAAAGAGCCAACTGAATGTGATGATTTGTTACATGAGCATTGTATCATCTAGATGACATTCTTGGTTTTGCAGGTAATAAAATCTGTTTGTTTTTTTCCACACCTAATTCTATTTAAATGTCTTTTTTACTGCACTGTAACAATAAAGTTGTTCAACAATCTGCAAGTTTGCTCCTTGCAGTTGGCGTCTCTCTCGGCCGTGCACCATGAGGGCAGGTGGGGTTGCACCACAGGTTCTTCTTTTGCTTTTGATACGAACATCAAAATTCCTCACAGTGTGAAACTGTTTACTTTTTAAAAATATTTTGTTGTGAGTGAGAGAATTCATTTGCACAGGCTATTGTCTAAAAAAACAAATTCATTTTATGGTCCACATTTAATGTCTGAACCCTATGATTAAGAGTCACAGTCTTTATGTTGTAGACTTACTAATAAAAATATCTGATAAGATCTGTTAAGACTGAATAATCCTTAACGCCCCTTTACTTTACTTACTTACTTTACCCGTGGACTAACACAGCAGGCAGATGGGGGGCCTGGACGCTTTGGGCTCGCCTGTAGCACTGGGTCTGAACTCCATTTATGAATGAAGCTCAGCTGGAGGAGAGACATGAGCGTTTTATAAAAAGATGTTTCCCTGAAGCCATGTGCAGTGGAGCCGTGTGTGTGTGTGTGTGTGTGTGTTTCTAGCACACTACCAGCTGTCTTGATATCTGCTTCCAGCATTTTCAGCCCAAGCTCCTGATGTCATAAAGTAGATCTTTAAGTGATTCTGCTGCTCCTGTAGCAGCTGGTGAAATTCTTTGTGTTTGTGACTGTTTCTTTTTTTCCTCACCTGAGAGAGAAACACTTCTGCTTGAGGGTGGAATTTTGTTTAGTGATGCAAAAGTCTGCAAGGCATCAAAAAAAAAAAGGAACATATCTGACTCACGTTTCTCTGATCTCTGTCATATGTTTCTGGGCGATGGTTTGTCACTCACATATTCTTTTTTGGCTGGTTTTAAAACTAAGATGAGAGACTGAAGAAACATAACTTTGGGAGCCCTGTGGCTCAGGAGGTAGAGTGGGCTGGCCACCAACTGCAGCGTTGAAAGCTTGATCCTCAGCTCTCTAGGCGAGAAACTGAACTTGCATGTTCCATACTTGTAAAGTAAACCAACCACAGCTGGGAGCTTGTAGTGAAAACTGTGACTTTGGTATCAATTTTCATAATTGTGAGCCTGTTACTGAAAAAGATGATTCAGCCAGAGTAGTTTTGCACCTTCACAATCAGTACCGCTTTCATACCACATCTGGGGCAACGCCACTTCTACACTACAATATGGTTTTTATAGATGTAAACTTTGAACTATCATCAAAACTTAACAAACTGGCTTAAAAAAAATTCCACTCCACTACAAGGACAACTTAACATCTTTACTCAAGTAAAAGTTGTAAGCAGATCTACATTTTGCCTACAAGTACAAAAGTACCAGTACTAAGACAACTGTGTACTTTAAACAATACTGATTATAGTAGTTACAACATTATACAGTCATTAATAAAATAATAAAGGTCAAACGTCACTGCTGCTGAAGGTGGAGCTGATTTTAACCACTTTACCCACAACAATACATCAGCCTTTCTTAGTTCATGATATTTTAATCAAGGTCTCCATAGTATTTTATATAAAAGCCACCAGGTTGTGTTAATGTTGTCAGTATAGTCTCAGACAATCTCTCTCTCTAAGTCTCTGAGTTCAGCTGAAAATACACTAAATATTTTTGCGCTGACTGCACAGAGAGCTACCTGCAGTAATTATGTGGCGGAACCATGCTGGTGAGTATGGGGAGCTGACCTCTGGTCCCTCTTCCAAGTGATTTTGAGTTTGGAGAAATTTGGGATCACTCTCATCTGTGAACACGTCAAAAACATTTTCAGTCCGACATAAACAGATCCCGCTTTCTGCAGCAAAACGTCCTTGGATTTAGTGACTTCACTCAGGTTATGTTTCAAGAGGCTGCTCCTGCTTCCGTTATAACTCATTGTCTGTCAACCCAGCCCATTGTCATTCCCGAGGCGTTGAAAAGTGCTGCTGTGCACAGTCTGCGTTGATGACTGACGCTCGAAGCGTTCAGTTTGGTCTATTAGAAACTGTGGCACGTCAGTGTTTGACGCCCAAATCGATGACGTAAAATAACAAGAGGAAAAAGTCTCATAGGGAGGAGGACGGCGGCGGTGGATGTTACAACAAGACACAGGTTTTTTTCCACGGGAGACCGTAAGGCATTGTGTGGTTACTATAGTAACGTGTGTGTCTTTGACGTAATTTTTCTTCTAACTTAATCTTACTCTGCGGTTTCTGTCACTAACACTTGTTGTTTCTTAACGTAACGTTGCCCTGAAGTTGTTTTCCCTAAATGTAATGTAGGTTTTTTGTGTGTATAAAGTCGTTCTTGTAGCGTCATAAGCTGACGCTCTGGGAGCGTCACATACTGACGCCAAAGTGCACCTGCAGCATCAATACCTGACGCAGCTGTTCGCAGGGCATCAAACTGTGGCACCCTGGAGCGTCCAATAGTAACGGCACAGGTACCTGTGGTGTCAATATGATACCCCAAAGGACGTCCAAACTGGCACAGTTTGACGCCTCAGGAGCCTCAATATCAACCGGGAGGGAGAAATGACCACATTCTCCAACAACCACCGTCCTTTCTTACGCTGTATGATTGCTGTATAATTTTTAATTATTTTGACCGTGAGCGGCATCGCCACCTGTCCTTTCGCCGTTCCCCTGCTGCGTGCCTGGTGGAGGCGTTGAGTTGCTGGAGCTTTAAGCCGTCTGGAGGTCACAGTGTGGTTATGGGGACGGATGTCAGGGCCAGTGCAGCAAACAGTCAGTGAGCCCAGCCCTATATATGTGTGAATGTGCATGGGTAAGCGGGAAATGGGGAAGGAGGAGGTGAAGGGAAGGGCTAGAGAGACGGAGATAGAGCGGAAACAAAGGAGAAAGTGTGCAGGGGGTGTGGTGGTGGTGGTGGTGGTGGGGGGTTCCATAATGCCACATATGAGGCCGAGAACGCTATATAGCCTCTGTCTCCTCTCTCTCACTTTCTGCTTGTCTCTCCCTGTGACTCCGGCTCTCCAGGATAGATAGAGGGCATTCATTATCTGCTGGCCCGCTGGGACTTCCCTCCTCTTTAGGATGCATCCAGCAGTTTAAACCAGGCCAATCAGAGCAGTGGGGGAAGATAGCGGTAGAGTAGGACGAGGTGTGTGTGTGTGTGTGTGTGTGTGTGCAGTCTGTGCGTTGGGGGCAGATCTCACACATTTAACCTGCCATCCAGTCTATCCACTGTAACCATGGCGATCCACTCCCATGGCGGGATGGCACAGCGCTTCTGCTCAACGTGGACGCATTGCAGAGGGGAGACTAGCGGGAACAGTCGTCCACATGATCACGTTCAGTTTGTAACACGGCTCTTTCATTAAGATAGAAATAAGGGCCACACTCACAGATAACCGGGTGATATTTCAGCTCGTTTTCGCAAGCTGAATGGGGCCTTGTGACTTCCTGCAGAAAATGAATATGGATGCGGGTGCGTGTGTGTGTGCACGCGTGCACACGTGCTCATATGTGTTGAGTTAATTCAATGTATGTTTGGTTTTGTTCTTCTTAAAGTGCGACACAGGCACAGACATACACGGTGAAAATAAGAATGGTTTGTTCACTTGTTATTGTTAATAAAGATTATTTGAAAAAAATTGCTAGCGTCTATGTAATATACAGTAAATGTGCTGCAAATTGGCTAACGAGGCCGAGTAGCTGGTTGCCACCTAATTCTTGATTTAGTTAAAGCCATATTCTGCACAGTAAATACAGGATGAATAAATACTATGATTGAACTTTGATTCTGGTTCGGTGATGTGGTATAAAAGTGATCCCGGCATGTGGATGTGCTCGACCACAAAATCCAAATCTAAACGGGCACTTTCTCACCTGCAAGGTTAATAAAGTGGAATAACAACAAACCTAGGACAAATATTATAAACGGCGTTGAGCCTTCCCGTGGTCCGGAGTAAGATCGGCAGCTCCCTGCCCCCACAATGCATTGCTGCTCACAGTACTGTACTGTTACTGTATGATCTCGATGTACATTTTACAGCAACGTGTTACAGTGCATCCTTAGGTACTGGGATTATTAAACTACTATCAGCACATCAACATGCAGAGGGCAGAGAATGGAGAATATTTTATTGTATATTCATGCTTGTGCATTCTCAGTGTCACATTAATGTTAACAACACATTTATTCTGATTGTACACACTAATGACTGACTAATTATTCCCTGCTCCAATTATCTTTTCATTACCGACGCGCACACACACACACACACACACATGAATGTGGGAAACGCTTCCACGTCGTGTGGAATAAGTGCCAGCGGTGGTTCTACACCACTTTCGGGCTAATTGAGGTTAATGAATGTAACTGGTAACTAAAAACACATTAACTAGAATAATTAAAAGTACCATTGGTGTGAACATAAGTTCAGTGAAAAACACCACAGGAAATTACCGAGCATGTCAGACAGGGTTTCCCCCCACTCTGTCAGAAATATGTGTCTTGATTGAGAATTTATGTGGTGCCATAAAAACGAAGCACCTTTGAGTTTATGTATTTGCTTTAGCACCTGACAGATGGTAAAGGTGATGTCAAACAGTGGGGGGAGCTGGACGATGGGCAGAAAAAAAACAGAGAGACGGGTGAGGCACGGGTTTGCCGGGGGCATCGACCCGCTGGAGGAAGCCCAAACTTGGTGCCCACACACACTGCACACTTTGCCTAAAGACAGATAGAGGAGGCTGACATCACATCCATTCAGATAAGAGAGCGCGGGGTGGGGGGAAGATAATAAGCCGGTTTGGTAAGATACACTCGTCAGATCAACGCGATCCGCTCTGAAGAGCGGGAGGAGCAGACGAGAGGAGCAAAACAAGGATGAGAACTGCTACTGTCGCCAATTTAATTTCCTTTGTCTTCTTCTCAAAGATCCCCTCTGGTGCACGGGAAGCTCCCAGGGAAAGGGATGTTAGGAAGGAAGTATCCCATGGGCAACTTCCCCCACAAGGTTAATGGTGTAAATTCAATGGAATCAACTTCACTGGAGAAGGTCTAGTACTTATATGTTGCTTGTCGTGTGGTATTACAGAACGGTTTCGGTTGTGTAAATGATCTATGTGATAAAAAACTGAATTACTGTCAAATGTCTAAAGGACTACAGTAAAGGTCTATGACTCTCTTACCAAATCTTGGGGTGGGGGCTCTAAGCATTTACCCAGTTCGCCTCTCCTGACTACTCCTTGTTGTTTGAAGGGCAAAGCAGTTTACCCCACCTTTTTCTGCAGACCACCAGGGAGCTGCTTTGCACAGTTTCCTGAAAGTCCCCCAAAGGATGGCTGTAAATGATCTACAACATCCCAGAAATCAGACCGTTGAACAAGCAACAAGCAACTCCATGTAGTGATAGCAGCTGTGGAGCATGAGGCTTAGGAACAGCACAGAGCGTTGGTCAAAGTTGCAAAAGAGTCGTGGTGGTTTGATAGAATTCGAAAAGAATTTGAGAAGCTTTTGTGCGAACTCCTGTTTTGAATGTGCTGTTCACAAGAAGCACGTGTTCACGTGAACCGTGCCTCCTATGTGAGAGACGTTTGGATCAACAGTTGCTCGTTTGAATAAACCAGGAACTCAAGTAGTTTTAGATTTATTAGAGTCAACGCAGAGTGTCGAAGGAGGCGCAAAAGAAAGTCGGAGTAAGATTCCTTGTTAGCACGCACAGGTCACGGCACATAGTTACACGGAGCACGATCCATGGCAGGACACCGCAGAGCAAGTCGCTGCTCTCCCAACAAAACACGACAACTCGATGTGCTGCGTCGCCACTGTTTAGGCGACTGTACATACAGTGCGAGCATCACTGGAAGGGGAACAATAGATGGACTTGTTCTGTGCCACTTCAATGGTGCATGTTAGTCTTAATAATGAATTTCTAATGCAGAAATATTTGATCTGCTTTGTTACACGTCATGGAGATAAAACAGCACTGTATCGTATTGATGGCATTACTTCCGCTGATCATCACATTTGTCATTTTTAGACACGGTATTATGCCTCTGTATTTGTGAATTCCTGTGTGAGTGTGTGTGTGTGTGTGTGTGTGTGTGTGTGCGAGACCTCCCGCCTGCTCTTCCATTGACTTTCACTTTGGCTGATACAGGATGTCAGTTTATCAGTCGATTGAATATGTACCAGCCCTTTATTTATGACACGCTGAATGAAGTGTTGTTGCTCACATTTTCTACTTCTCTGAAGAGGTATGAAGAGAGACAAGTGTGTGTGTGTGTGTGTGGAGGAGGGGAGGGTGGTGGTGGTGGTGGGAGGCGAAAAAGGACTAGAGTGGCAGAAATCAATATATTTTTCAACTGAAAGCCCTTGTGTAGCAGGAACAGAGATAGGACAGGAGGGAGGAGGACAGAGGAAGAAGCAGAGGGGGTTCTGAGTAAGGAAAGAAGTCAGAGAAGAAAGGAGGGATTAGAGGAAGGAAGCAGAACGGGCCATTTTCCTCGTATTCTCCATTTGCCCTGTTTGTTGGTTCTCTGCTCTGGATGTCGGCATCAAGAAATCACAACAAATAGTAAAGATTGGCAGTTAGATTAGAACGCAGCTAACTTTATTATTATTATTATTGTTAGGGGTATTTTATTTTATAAAGATCGAGGTCATCTGACAATGCAGACGTGTATTTCACCCTCCCCACATCCAGATATTTAAATAAACCAACATAAAAACCCAGAGAAGTTTTAATCATTGAAGAATTATTAGGTGAAAACAGGCAACACGTGCATTTAGAATGTGACGCACTAAGCTGACAGTTGGCTCCCAGACGCAAAACATGCAGCGATCACGCACTTTGTGACATTGTGACCCCGTGTACAACTTAACGCAACCCAGTACGGCAGCTCTGCCATGTCTATCAACCGTATTAAAACTGAGCTTGCACTGAAATGCCTCTTAGTCGGTGTTCGCTCGATTCGGTGATCGGGCAACGAAAAACCAAGACTCTAAAAGCGCTCGGAAGCGGCCCTGAGTGGTCTCCAGGATCCCACACGGATCTTACAGGAACTGATCTGAAGTAAACACATTCCTCCTGCTTACTCCATTAAAAAAAAAAAAAAAAAGCCAGATTCTTTGAATTATACAAGTGTGAGCTCATGCTTGACATAAATGAGTTGATACAGACATAGATTCAGCGTATTTGTGGGACATTGCTGCACCTTGAGGTGTTGCTCAAGTGTAAAAACTATTAGATTCACTTCATTAAAATTCCGATGGAACTCAGATGTTGATCACACATCTTGTCCCGCACATAATGCACGGTGTCTCTTGGCGTCCTCTCCCGGCACGGCGTGCAGTTCGAGTGGCATTCAGCTCCAAAGGCTCTGCGTTTGAAGACATTCTTTCCTGTGACGCACACTTTGGCCTCATGCTTCTTTCCAGTATTTCACACCAAACCACTTTAACTGAATTGGCTTCTATTATTGAATGAAAAGCATATTCCTGTCATTTTTCATACCACGGTAAAAATGTTCTTTTCCCATTAATTTCCCCTTTGCAGAATCTGCTCCTCTTTTCCCTGAGTAATGGGAAAATAAGGCCAATAAACAATTTGGACAGATGCTCCGTCACAGCATTGCAGAGGAAGCCCCCCGCTCCTTATTGAGATCAGCTTTTTACTTCCAGCTTCAGGGTGAATGTGAAACTAAAGGCAATTACAGTAAACACACAGACACTGGATGAGCAAAAACACCTGACTTAGTTGCACACAAAGAAAAAAATGAAGGAAGGTTCTATTTCTTGTAAGGTAGCCAGGGTGGGGTCACTGCAGCGCCCATGAAATGTGGTTGGGGGCGACTGAAACCCGGATCCACCTGAGGCTGCAGCCACCGTGAAACAAATTGTAAAACTGTGACAGAGGTCGTTGTTGATAGGTCATTGTCGTATTTGGGACGTGTGTTCTCACATTTATTCACTCTTTGATAAATCCGGGTTTTGGTGGCATCAACCTGTTTGCAAACGGAAGTCATCAATACACATAGTGGCAAAGACAAATTTTCCATCCTTAAACAAGTTTGGGGGGTTTTAGACTGTCGCCACGGTGGTGGAGTGGGTTTGTGCTGGTTTCCTCTGATAACTAGGTATTAACAGTATGAATCCTTCAAATATATCTGCAGGGAAACTAAACTACTTAAATTGTAACGGCTATGATTTTTATAACTGTGAGGAAAATTGAGAAGTGATCAAAATGACTGTTTAAATTCTCAGTAGAAAAACATGAATGGTTTGTTTTCCTGAAGGAGGAGAAAGGATGAACGGGGTGATGATGCACAGGTGAGGATGAGGAAAGAAAGAAGGAGAACAAGTGAAAGTCAGGGGACAGTCACAGAGAACACAGGGAGTCAGAAGCTGAAAGTGGGGAAGAGGATCCTTCCCTTCTTTAAAGAGCCGTGTCAGCCGGTGCTGACGAATGTGGTCAAACATCAATACAGTGTGAATGATGATGGCTGCACACACACACACACACACACACACACACACAGAAACACAGCACTTTGCAAAAGCACCACCTCCTTTTTTTGATCCTTCTAACCCCCATTTCAATTTCTATATTAAAATGTCTCTCATTGTTTTATGCGACTTGGCACATTGCTCCTTGCTCTCCAATGTCAGCAGGCTGATAAATAAATCCACGTACAGTAAAGGGCAACGTTACCATATGCTGTGAGGCGCCCGTGTACTCTGCGGCAGCCCGGTCACCTCTCAGTCCGAGCGGCGCACGGTTTTTTCTGAAAGAATTCGGCGCGAAGCTGACGTGATCAGTGACGGGAAGGAGCCAGTGAATATCTCTGAACACTAATACTAAGGTGCGAGTTGCGTGTGTGTAACTGTAAAAATGTAGAAACTGTCACTAATGCTTGAAGGTATTTCTTTCTTTTTATTCCCAGGGACTGAAAAGGTGCAGGCTGCAGCTAAAACCTAATGTGCTCTGTAGTTTGTCCTGCGTTTTATTGTGTTTAGTGAATATTTTTTCATTTCTTGTATAATGTTTTGTTGGTTTTATTATATTTCGTCATCATTCTTTCCTTTTTTTATAAAGCACTTTGAGTCCTGACTGTTTGCATTTCCCTTTATTTCTCAACAACTTCCAGATAAAAAAAGTTCCACCATTTCTAAAAGCATGTGTCCGTTTGCATTGTACATCACATTGTGTGTCCGTGTCATCAGGCTTTCTGCACAATGTTCGTCCAGTATCTGAGAAAAGGTGTGTTCTCTGTCTCAGAAACACTTTATAGAAGTGACGCTGTGCTTCTGTAACGAGTTCCCGGTTCACATGTTGCGGTATGATAACTTGATGGATCACTTCTGCCCTTTTCTTGTTTTTCTGTTTCCTCACTTGCTTTGAAACATCGAGAAGATGTAATGCCACTGACTTTCAATAATCCCACCGATTTAACGGGTTGTAAACACACCGGGGTTTAATCAAAATCGCTGTCGGTTTGTTTGTTTATCTGCGAGTTTATTTGTAACGTGTATGTTCTGCTTGATTTCTCCATTTCTGCAGCAGCGCTCCCGCTCCTGACAAGCACTGTTTCATCCCAGTGTAATTGCATATGGGGCCCCTCCCGTCCTATAATTACTCACTTGCTCATCACGCCCGGGACACGAAAGACAGAAAATGACCACATCCACCATTCCCAGCAGTGGGTGTCATCTTCATCGTGTCCCCCTCCTCAGCCTCCGAAATGCTTCCTCTACCATTTGTTAGCATAGCGTCTCCTCAACGCTCGGCCCCGGCCTCCCATCCATCATGGGGGACCAAGGCAAATGGAGCTTTCAGCTGAGTGGTGATAAGGAATCGCAGCCACATTAAAACATCTGTCACTCCTCCGGAGCCACGCACAGCGGGTGATGCTGTGCATGGAGGATGAGGAAGAGGAGAGGAGGAGGAAGGATTAGGAAAACAGTGGAGTGTAGCCTCTGTGTGAAGGTATGGGAGCAAACATTTTCCCCCTTATTTATCTTTTCATCACCAGTAACACAAACATCTTTTAGTTTTTTTTTAAATGTTCTAAAGTTCTTTAGTCAAATTTGGGGCCAAAATCAAATGATGCTGATGGTTGCCGGCACATTTAACAGAGCTTTGTCGGGCATTGGCCACAAAGACACCACAAAGCAGGACGGACAATACAAAGACTATAAAGACATCCATCACTCAGGTGGCTGTCATCTGCATGATGTAATGTCAATCAAAACTCTCAGACAAGCTGGATGAATTTGTCTGCTTCTCTCATATAGAAACAAAGAACATCTCTTTGTCCCCATATGGGGAAAATCATATCTTGCCAATTTGTATGTGCACTATTTTTTTTTTTTTAAACTTGTGAGGCTGTTTACTATTTTTTAACCTCTATCTGCATTTTCAAATGTATTTATTTGGCACAATATGAAACTGATTAAAGTTACATTACAGCACCTGATATATGCACTGATAATACTTGGATTTGTCAAGTGCAGCTCAATTTTGCCTCTTTGCCTTTTTGCTTCTTCGTCATTTTATCTCAAAATGGTCCATTAGAAGAAACCTAGTGAGATCATTTAAGATTATTTTGCTTCTCCAGTTCCGGGGTTAGTTGTCTTTACAAATATATTACAGTAGTTGTTGTTCTGAACTGTATTGTCTCGTAATTTTGGGGTTTGAAAGAAAAAAAAAAGTCACACTTAATAAAGTATAAATTTGATTTGCTTGTCATGGCATTAAACCATTTCCTACCAACTAACTGGCAATAATATGCGTATCCTTTCCAGGTTTGCACATCATATACATATTGTTTTATTAAAATAATATTTTCACATTTTTAGGATTTGAGGTGAAGTTTATATTTCAGTTGTTAATAACCCAACTTTATGTATGAGATACAATATCCAACTAAAGCTACTGTAGCACCAGCATGAACCATGAAATCAAGGCACTCTGTTCCACCCCGCACGTCCTTTTAGGGATAAGTCCTCATCAAATGACGATAAGTCAAAATTACTATTGTTATTGCTTAAAAACTCTCATGAGTGAATGTCCCTGCAGCGCTGACAGGTTTGGTACATAATAAAGTTACAAAGTGTAGCATTAATGTGAAAAATTGTTGGGTTCTCTCTATACATCTTTATAATCTGGACTTTATTCTGTAAAGTGCCCTGAGATGACTTTGTTGTGAATTGGCGCTATATAAATAAAGTTGAATTGAATTGAAATTGAAAAAAACAGCATAACCGAGTCGGTGCACACGATGCAGCTCGGAGCTCCAGGTGTGCACCAACACCAACACTAACACGGGATTAAAACAAACCGTTATAGCTCGATAAAGTTTGCTCAAATTGTGTTGACGCTATACTGACCTGACATTTTTAAACCTAGTGGTTTGTGTGTGTGTGTGTGTGTGCTTCCTTTTCTTCTCTCCACCCACGTGCTTTAAAGCAAAGACCACTTCAGCTGTTTACATGAACTTCAGGATGAGGCTTTATTGATCAGATATGCATTAGGAGTCGATACATGAATACACACACCAGCGCTTCTTACACATTATCGGTTTTTACAGTCAATAGCTCTTCAATCATACCATCCTGTTACACACACACACACATCTGCAAAGAATAATAAAGTCTCGAAAGAATGCTACAATTATACACAACAAAAGTACAAATTCACCAAGATCTTTAATCTTTAATTACTTACCTGACTTGTTTTATTCGGATTTAGCAAATGACTTTAATGTCTTTGGGGTAATCTGTGCGACAGAGATAAAGCCACACAGTAGCAGGCACGTGCTGTGTTGTCCTCCATGGGTGAGTTTGTGTGTCCCAGTCCATTCTCAACTTCCGCTCAGTCCATTCGCACGTGTCTTTTCGGGGTGATCAATGCACAGCTACAGCTGGTTGAAGGGGACCAAATCCATTGAACAGTTGATTTGGTTCCATTTTACCAGCTTTAGCAAAGCATTTAAGGAGGGGAATCTGCTCTGAAGGGTGACGGAGTGGAGCAGTTGGACGAGGTGGAGGAAACCTGTGAGAGACAGAGTAAAAAAAAAAAAAAGAGGCGATGATAAGAGGTGGACATGTCCACACCAACACGTAGCATCAAATCAGCACATATTTGTACATATTGTACCAACAAACATGAACACAACAGAAGCAAAAATATATTTTTTAAAAAGTTAAGAAAAAACAAGAGGAGATCCAGAAAAGCCAATGCAGTGATGAAAGAGAGATGGTTCCGAGGAGACGAGAGACGAGCGCACATAAACGATGGTTGCAGACAAACTTGAGAAAACAATGAATTCATCACCTAACTGCCAATAGCGCTAATGAAGCCAGCGGATAGAACAGCAGGAAAATTAACTCTCATTGACCTCTTGGTGGAACATCTCTCATACACATACTAATGCTCACACAGCCAGTCTCTCTCCTCTCTGTCGTTTGTTTTCTCACTCGCGGTTCAGGCCGTTCGGCCCCCGTTGCCTTGCTGAGGGCGGTGGCACAGACATGATGCACTCAGAGATGATGTCTTCCTGCTAGCGTCGCGGCGGGGCTTGTCCTTTGGAGCAGCTCACTCATTTCCTGGTTCAATTAGCCTGGCTAATCATCTAATCATTAGGAAGTAAACGGTTTAAGTTGAGTCGTAGCCCAGGAATCCAAGTTATTCATATTTATTGTCTGGGTATTTGTTTTCCACCACGAGGAAAGATGATTGCAGAATTAATATTTTGCATGTTCAATCCCAGTTTAGCCACATATTTCATGTGTAATGAGATAATGAGGGACTTGCAGTGATGATTATCACTTGATTCTGCAGTTTAACTCAGTTGCACAGAGCATTTCCATGTCTTCCAGCTCACTGTTGTGCTTTATGCAGCTTGTTTTCATGTGGCCCCACCGTTCTGACCAAACTGGTGAACACAGCAGACTAGTTGGCAGCTAAAGAGCCAAATACTTCTGCCAGGAGATGGTGCAAACAGCCAGTGTTTTGCTGGATGTACAAATAAGCAACTGTGCTAAAACATGTGGCATTTTAGCTATTTGCTGCTCGTCTCTGCTGCCGACAGGCGTCCAAGCGCTCAATGCAGATTTTAAGGATTAGGCTGACATGCATGTTAAAAAATACCCAGAAATAAACATAATGTGCTTGAAATTTCCACCTGTCCATCGTGTTGCACCAAGTGAAACACACACTGTGGTTTACTGTGACACAATCTCTCAAAATATTCCTCTTGATTCAGGGACAACTACAGTAACCGGCTGCTCCAGGAAATGTTCCCTTTTTAAAAATACAAACACATTTAATTAGACATTTGTGAGCGGTTTGAAAAGATTTAGGTGTCAGGTGTGAGTAAGTATTGAGGAGACAAAGCAATGCATTTTAGGGTTTTCTCTTTTCATTTGCACTTGTCTGTCAAAACCGCATTTACCGAAAGTTACTACTTCAAAAACGGCACAACTCCGCGGATTTCACTTGACTTACTCCTTTTCTAAACCAATATGAAACAATCAAGGCCTGAAATGCTACCGCATTTTAAATGTGGTGCATGTGTGTGTGTGTGTGTGTGTGTGAGAGAGAGAGATTACACTGTCAGTTTTGTATCAAAGCTGTTCACGCATATCCAGATAAGAAATACATCAGCCTCACTGCACACAAATAACATTTTAAAAAATAAACGCTTAAACACTGGCAGTGCATGTAAGGAGCTAAGGAGCAAGACAGGGCCTGTTCACTCTTTCCTTCTCCCTTTATATCTCTCTCTCTCTCTCTCTACCTCTCACTTGTGTTTAATAAACTTGTCACTGAAAGCGACCAGCAAATTGATGAGAGGGATGCATCCTTGTCCAAAGGAAAAAAAAAAAAGAGAAACTGAGAGGAAAAGACAGGAGCCTGAGAAGAGGGGGGATAATGATGGGTGGAAGAAAGCGGGAGGCAGCACAGAGAGAAGGAAAGGACAAGCTTGCATGGCCTAAATTCTCTACCTGTCCCAGAGCTGCTGTTGTTCTACCTCTGCAACATGCAGCACTGCAGTGTGTGTGTGTGTGCAGGAGAGCACAGAGTTCATGTGTGTGTGTGTTTTGTGCTTCCAAGTCCCAATTTTCTTTTTCCTTTTTTTTTTTTTTAATAATCCCTGAGGTGTACGTATGCATGCGTAGGCTACAGTATGTTATCATTTTTGTAGACAATGCTCTATAAATGTCCACAACGCAGAGAGAGCGAGTGTGTTTGTCCTTCATTTTGCTCAGCAAGCTTCTGTGTGTATTCAAGTGCGAATATCAACTTCAGAGGAGAAAGAGTGAAATCCCTTTCATAACAGGATTTTCAGTAGATTAGGGAGAGAATCCCTTCGCTGCCCTGTATTCCCCGCAATCTGCGGCCCACACACTCAAAGAGGCGACCCTGCTTCGCCCTGCGCACGTCTGCTCAGATCCGGCATCAAACAGAATCATCACGGCCATAGTGTGTTTTTAATACTGTTTTACCTCACTCCGATTGCCTGCTCAACACAACAGCCTTGCTGGAACGAAGCGACGTCAAGATCAAACCACAATATGCAAAGGGGTTGTGCAATCGTAGTTTGTGGGTCGGTGTGCTGCAAGTGTGCGTCTGCTACTGTAAGTGTCCTCTATCAGGCTCACTGCATGCTTGGAGATAGGCTACTTGACTATTCTGGGACTGTGCTGTCTGCTGCATTCCTGCCCTTATATTGGAGACGGCGCGAAGAAGCGATGAAGGGGGATGAGGGCTAGGGACAGCTGGACGCTGGCAGAGAGGTGGTGGTAAAGACTGCCAGGGACTCCTAGTGGGAAGGTCAGCAGGGGTGCGAGGCCTCCCGTGGGGAAAGGTACACAGCATGGGGCGGTGTTGCAGGGCAGCTCCAGCAGGACGGGTGACTCTTTGAAACCAGTCTCACAGCGGGCTGTCACTCACGCTCACAGGATTTTCATTTCAGTCGTTTGCGGTGACACCGGGGGGTTGTACTAATACGAGCCGCCGTCCGACGCCCGTCCCATCCCTCCCTCAGCCTCACCGGTCACTGACCGTTTGCATGCTCTGCATCTCCGTCTGTGACTGTCTGGTGTTGCTCCCAGTTCTCCCTCCGTCTCCTTATCGGGACAAGTGGCTCTCAGCGAGTGACTGACTGTCACGCCAAACAGCTCACCACCCAGCGGTGTGCTGTTTGAGGGCGAGGCCTGGAAACCTCTGAGAGCATCGCTTCCCGTCACGTTGAAGCACCGCGCCTGACTCCTGTCAACAGAGGCCCTTGACAGTTTTGATAGCTGAGTTTGAAAATAACCATCAGTATTCACTTAAACCCGGAATAATCTCCTTTGATACTGCGTTCAAATGAAGCAGACTTAGACGGGCCTCTGTGCATGTCTGATGAAGATGTTTGCCATTTGGTAATTAGCTTAATGCCAGGCACACTATAGTAATGAAACAAGTTGACCTGTGGTCAGGCTGTAAACTTTATCTTCTGTGGCTGGCTGTATTTATTCCTGCTAATTACCCATTGACTAAAGGCAGAGGGAAAAGAGGAGGTATATATCAAAATGAGTGCTGACATTTAGGGTGTATCTAATATCTATCGGATTGTGATGAGCATTGCTGAAGTGGAGGAACATAAAAGTCCATCAGGACAAATCAGACGGTAAGTCCCGGACCGGGGGGGGGCTCGGCCGCCTCTCTACACCAAAGGCCCCTCGTCATGAGGTCAGCAGTGCTAACGCTGCTGCAGTCCACTGCAGACACCGCCAACCCTTCCTCCTCCCTGCATTCAGACGTGAGCAGCACCCAGTGGCTGACTCAGCACTATTCCCGCACCTGATTGGCTGATCGGGAGAAGGAGACAGGAGCGTAACAGGACCCTTTATCCTCCACTCAGCCACTTCCTCGGTCATTTGCTTCCCCTGAAGATAAAACACGTCCGTCGGATAAAAACGTTTCCTGACCTTGTGAGGCTGTGATCGGCCCAGGTGCCGCACTGTGGCCACAGCACCGTATGACGGTGAACTCTCTCTTTATCAGTGGACAGCCCTCTCGGGGTTACCGTGGCCTGTGGTGATAGCATCTCTAAAGCCACATCCACGTTGTGTTTCGTCATGTGGAGCAACTTCAACAGCATCTTCACGGCCGTAAACAAACAGCCCGAGCTCGTGTCCATATTCGATGCAAGCTAAACTCTACTTTCAGTAGGTGCCTTTTGAATAGACTTTGATTATGGTTTTCGAATGACTGGATCTATAATTTCTCTGGAGGACATCGTGAAGCACGTCTGCAGCGCTCATACTTTGTGATTATTGCAGTGTTTATCTTCCGCTGCTCTTGATTTTACCTCACAATGATTTAATCCTCAAAGCGGTTTTATTCTTTAACCTTTTAATCCAACAGCAACACCCTTAAGACGATCAATACCTATTTAGATGATATATTTAATTATATCCTCTCCTCAATTTACCTCCCCTCTGGACCTTTCCTTGCAGACCACCACAACGTGTAAACAGGGTTTGACTGTTTTATAAGTCTTATTTAGCTTTAAAAATAGATCCGAGGTCTGTAGTCACCATTAATATCACCTTATTGGACTCTTGGGGACTTGGTCTTTTCCTAGACTTTGCAGAGGTGAAATTCCTCACATTAATGTAAGAACGATGGGCCTGTAAGTGTCCTAAATGAGCCACTGTATTCAGTAATTTCACCAAATATATATCTAGACTTTAGGCAAGCAGACCTCCTTATGGTCTTCTAAGCAGCCTTAGGAAGCCCCCCAAACTGTCCTCCCCGCACTAACACATCATCGATAACTGAAATGAGATTCAAGAAACAACAAGCACAGGAAGGATGTGTGTGATTTCCCATGTTAAAGAATAATGAGGTCTAGCTTCCAATATCAAATGGAACTAGTGTCCAAAGACACTCGGGACGGACGATATTGGTAATTATTAGCTCGTAAACTCACGTAAGGATGCTGCTAAGTCCTGCACACAGGCCTGTCACTAAAATCCTTGGCAAAGTAGAACAAAAGGGAAATGAACGGAGACGGCTGGGATTGAGAGAAATGATGGGAAAAGCTGCAGTTTGTCAAGTGAAAGGAGATGGGATTAAGAGAATGAAGGGCACCTCAGAAGTTACACTGAACAATTTAACATATGCAGGTTCTTCAGTTTTGAAAGAATTCTGAACAGTATCGAAGCAGTGAAGACGTCATCTGGTTTTGTCGGGGAATGATGTCATGATCCATATGCAGTGGCTGCCAAACCGCAGCAGACCTGCCTACTGTCTTCACCTTCCTTTCTCTCTCTCTCTCTCTACCTATGCAGGATGATTCTCACTCTGAGCACGGACTAATGCCCCCTCATCTCTTACCCCCGCTCCCTCCACCCCCTCCCCTAACAAACCACCAGCGCCACTTAGGTATTTTAGCCATGCATTCATTAGAGGCCGCGGCAGGGCCACAAAGGAGCGCTTGATATACACTCTGCCGTGAAACCAAAAAAAAAAATCCAATGCAGTTTAAGTCAGAGAGGAGCTCGGGCGTAAAGATAGCCCCCTGCTGACATGCTTTCTATTGTGAGAGAGCGGGACACCTGCTCTTTCTAAGCCTGAAAAGCGCACAGAGAGTGAGGGACTTCATTACAACTGCTCTGTTTTAACTTATGGGGGACAATAGGGAAGAGCTAGTTAGACACTCGTAGATTAGAATTTGTGGCAGATCAGCATCTTGGTTCCCTGTGTAGAGGTATCGAGGTAGGTAAGTGTGTTTGAGGTGGGTGAGCAAAGCCTTTTGGCCTGAGACAAATAGACTTTTTTAATGTATTAAGGGGTTAAAAGGAGCCTAAACTACAGTGCTACAAACTTTTTTTTTTTTTTAGATCAATAATTTGGATCAAGATAAACATAACACATCGACAAGTTTCCTCCTCCTGTGGTAAAAAGGATTAAAGTACGTTTACAGTAAAGCTGCACTCAACAATGTATTTATTAGATATCAAGTAGTTACGGACGTCAATTAACTGACCTTTTATTTGTTTGCTCACGACTGGCATCACAATTGTTCCAAAAAATAAATACATGAATAATTAAACCAAACCAACTGTAATTTCTACTTAGCAGGATTTACACATCACATGCAAAATATATTGAAGACTATTGGAGCCCTCACACTCAGACCCACCTGCCACAACAAAACACTGTTTATGATGGAATAGTTCTGAAGTACATTAAGAGTAACACTTACAATACAGCACCGCTCTCACGTCAAAAGGCCAGAAAAACCTGCTGTCATGCAGCTTTATTGTCCCCATAACACAGTAGTCTGCTCAGCTGTGTGTCCAGCGACACCTGACACATGAGAAGAGCTCAGATCTGACAGACATGTGCTCATAATGCAATTTGCATTAATAGATGTTGTTATGTGGCACATCACCTCCTGGTTAAATGAAAGCAATGCTTTTATTGTTACTATATTGCTGCTTTAATCCATGTTACACGTCCGTGTTACACACACGTGCGGGATCAAAGGTTTTGCTACAGGTAAATATCGATTTGGAAAAATGAACTTCAGCCACTCGGCAACGCAGTGCAAATGGCAGGTAACAGGAAGCAGAATAGATTTTCAAAAGAAAGAGAGTGTGAGAGGATCATTGCTGAAGTCAGTGCTACTGTATCCTTCGCTCTGCCTACTTTAACAAATGTTTCTGTTTAGATAAAAAGGGCCTAAAGGCTGGAGGTGACATACTAGAAATGACTTGATGAGAGCACTGGGCCCACTTTCACTCTTGAAATGAAGTAAACATCGAATGAAAAAAGTATTAATTAACTTCACAGTATTAAGAGTGCGATTCTGAAAACCCCTGTGCTCACCGCTGGTACATTTCAGACCAGCGGTGAGACTCCAAGTCATCAAGGTGTCGCGCTGATGTTGCTGGATCCAACAGAGAAAGGGGTTTTGACAAAAGGAGACCGTAACTACTACAATAGCCTCAGGCCAACACGCAATCCCATCCTGCTGTTCACTAAACCTATAGTTTCTACAGTGGCCCTGCTGCTGATCCAGCACTACTGCTGCTGTGTAAAGCCCACTGTTACAGATGGTAATCCGGCTATCATATACTGTAATAGTCTCTGTGCAACAAAATGGAAGCAATTATCTCAAAGCACACAATGATCGCTGGAACAGATCACAATGCATAACTCTTTATGGGTTTGGGAGATTTAGTTTGGGCGAGTGACTCTCTCTCTCTCTCTCTCTCTCTCTCTCGCTGTAATTCATGTTCTTTACGATCACACTCTCTCTTTCTCTTTTGTTTCTTTTTTTCCTTGTCTCTATTGACAATTTTCCCCCTTTGCCTTTCTTGTTAGCCGTGACCCCCGCCCCACGCACTTTGTTTGAGTTATGTCGCCTTTACACCACTGGCACTTTCTTCCGTCTTTCATTCATCTGTCCTTTACCTCTTCTTACTCCATCCTCCGTTGCTGTCTGGCTCCTTTTTCCTCCTCGCTAACACACGTTCTGAGCAGTCAGAGTGATGACAGAGGAATGCTAACTAGCCTTGTCCTGACGCTGCACTCTTCTCCTCTTAGATATCTATGTGCACTTACAGGAGGGGCGGGGAGCAGTGATCACAGTCCATCCCTGCCTGACTCAGTGCTCTGCTGTATGACTGACAGACTCCCTGACAGGCCATGACTGACACACTGCTTTTACTGCCTTGCTGGCAACTCCACTCATCTTCCTCTTCTAGCTTCCTATATCACTGCCTATAGCAGGTTGGTTGGCTGACTCCCTGACATTCTGCTCTCTTGCACGCTGCTCCCAATTACACCCCTCGTCTGGTAGACCAAAGGGAGATGGATATGTGAGGCCCCCCGCACACACACACACACACACACACACACACACACACACACACACAGAAGACACAGGCGCATATGCAGATATTGATGAAGGCACATGCATTTGTGTACGTGCAAAGAAATTGCGCATGGCCACATGAAAGCTGGTTCCGCTGGAGTCACTAACACCTAATGCACATCTTAGATTCTCCGATATTTTTTTAATTCAGGCTAGTAATGTGTTAGGACTTAGCTGCACAGACAGCGAGGGCATCTCCAGGCACATGTGCTATTTTAGTTCATGTAGGGGCAGGAAACGGGGTGGGTGAAGGCGAATATAGATTTGGAAGTTGGGGTAATTACTAAACGCACAGCCACTCGCATCATTGTTCTCACGCTCTGAAAGGCCTGTGCCAGTCACAGACGCATGATGGCAACAACCCAACAAAGGAAAAGAGGCTTCTTCAGAGGATTATATTTAGTCTGGATGACGGAGAACACAAACATACAGTGAGATGCAGAAGATGGGGCTTCATTTGCAGTTAAAGGGTAAAACGGATTGATGAAACTGCTTATACAAGAATTACTGCTGACAAAATAGTGTTTGCGCCACATTTCATGCAGCGTTTACCAAAGAGAAAGCTGACGACACACAGGACTGAAAACCAAACGTGAACAAACAGAATGCCACACTGTGTATGTTGTGTGTCTTTTTTAAATGCCTGCTGTCATTCGCATGCGATTTCATAAAGTTAAACACAGAGATTTGCGGTGCTGTGCTTTGCGTGACACTTCCTGAAAATCAGAGGCTGCAGATTCACCCACACGTGAGTTCTGCTGCCTTCAGATTTCATAAACTGAGGGAGAAGCGATTCATCCATTGGCCAAATTACAACTGAGGCAAGTTCTGGAAATGAAGGTTGCACTGCCATAACCCTGCTGCTCCTCCCACTTCTACCTCTGCTTTTACTCACTTGATCTCTGGCTCTTCGCCTACACGAACATGGTGTTTCGCAATCTCAGCTAATGTAAAGTCCGGAGCTGGCTGTGAGTGTGCTACGTATTCCCGCAGCAGCAGAGGAGCCGTGTACCTGAAACGGGCTTACGTCTTGACAGCGGTCATCTCCCACCCATCTTGAATTCAGCCTTTTCTGATTGGTTGGACGTTTGCTCAAACATTGGAGAATATCTCTACAGTGTCTGTAACCGAACAGCTTCATCTCAACTTTTATTTATCTTCAAATAAATGCATTTAGAAAATGAGGCAGCTAATTTTTAATCATTACACATCTGAGTTTTAACCTCTTGCCTTGTTAATCAAGTCATGAATATTTAGGTACATGAAGAAAGACACAATTTCCAGAGGTTGTTTTCACTATTCGGCTCCCCACATTCTGTCTCACATGGCTACTTCCCAAAAATGAATCTACAGCACATGAAACCGCTCTCTCACACACAGTCCTCATCCACTATTCTCATAAGCAGTAATGGAAATAACAATATGCCCAGGAATGCATTATATTCTGAGTTATACCTCCTTATGAGATATATCACTGGGACTCTGCTTTACATTTTCCCTGAGATGCCACTCCCGGCTATATATTTTTGAAATACTGCAAGAGATGGATGCATGTGCTCTGAGGTGGGGGCTTTATTGCGAAAGGCGCTGGGACTGTATATTCTATTACTCAAATGAATTTGGGACTAATTAAAAAACGCAGTGTTTATTCTGCAGTGAGTGATCGCACACGGTACGTGTTGTAAGCAGAAGGAACTATTAGATGAGGAAATGCCTTTTTCTCATTTTTTGGTCAACTGACAATTACTGTGTCGTAAAATTGTAAATGTTATGACCTTATAAACACAGACAGAGTGTAATTAGAATATGAGGATGACTGTAAACTCTGGCAGTAATTACAAGGGTGTCAATGTATGGAAAACCTGCATGGGAAAAATGTGTGTAATCTCCAGCGAGCATGAGGAAACAGTAGCAGTGGGGAGGAAGAGGAGGGGAACGTGGCCCACCATCACCACCACCACCACAGTGCCCTTGTTCCTTTAATTACTTCCCTCTGCTTCACAGCTTCACTGCATAACAATTATCCTGCATGTTCATTTGAAAGGAGCAGACCCTCTCTTCTCATATCGTACAGTAATGGACAGGCTTTGGTGTCAGCAACATCACTTGATGTACAGAGAACACTAGTGGGAGCCATTAAATTTGACTGGAGCTAATACAGCTGTCTTTTACCTCTTTTTGATTTTTTTTTTTTTTGGGTTCCCTCTGCACCATAAACAATAAACAATAAAGTGCTGAAGTTGCTTGCAGCATTGCATTCCAGATGTGAAGATTTTTTTCTTCCTTTTTCCCCCTTTTTAGGAAAAGGAAGGAAACGAGACAACAAATTGCAAAGCGATGTAATAATTTACCAATCCAACTGGTGTCCTACAACTGGTATAATTACTTATGCGTCACTGGAATGTGAGATTCTTCATCTTTTAGCAATTTGTCTATGGATTCGGTGTGGGTGCTCACGATTCGTGTGCATGGAGAGGACACGCACGTGCATGCATGTACACACACACGTACACCAGGAAGGGGGCTAGGCCTTTTGCAGTCTATTGGAGACTAATTCAAGCAGATGTCTGTTTAATTGATTGAAACAAATTACCTCAACATTGATCCCTGGCCTGGTGTAGGGACTGATCGGTTTCATGGATGCTCTGTGCTTGTGTGTGTGTGTGTGTGTGTGTGTGTGTGTCAGGGCAGGGTGACGCTCTTCGGTTCTGACCCCCTCACACAAAATGTACGGCTTAATCGCTAAATGATAAATCGTAATTTGGTTTCTGATTGTGCTGTGTGTTTCCTTAATCAATCCTCCGTTTGCCTTTGAACTAATGCGCCATCATTCTCGAACTGAAATGCTGCGGCAATTAACTAATTGACTTTTAAGGCCCACAATTATGAGTAATTCATTAGGTTTGTGAAGCCATTTATTATCGGGGCTTTATCTTTTTTTCCTTAGTCAGTTGTCATTTGTCTTTTTTTTTTTCGGTCTGAGAGCAATTTGTCTGACACATGAACTGAAAAGCACATGTTCCGTCCCCAATAAACCCACAGTCTATTTTAACACACCTCTGTAATTACTTAGTGCATGAGCAGTTTGCCCGTGTAAACTCTGAAACTACACATTTACCTTGGCTTCAGCCCGGCAAACAAATAAAAGCTGCTTCACCAGCAGAAGAGAAAATACATTATATGCATGTAATGTGTACATATTAGAAAAAAAAGAACACAAACAGCAGGATAAATCAATACTGCAGCCAGCACTGCTGCTGATGATAGTATATAATGTATTTGTTCTACAGCAACTGGCCAAGTGCTTGTGTTTTTATATACACATTTAATTTACATTTCCCCACTACATGTGGCAGCATCTGTGTGTGTATTTTTTATGTGAGTGGCCATTGTTTGAGAAATGACTTTGGGTGGGTTCAGATGTACATTCCTCCTGAGATTCACTTTAGAGACATAAACATAGAAGGGGATATAATAGGCTGCGTCTGTGTCCTTGTATCAGGGCGAGACGACACATACATTACTACCTCACTGCATCTGTTTCAACTTCCATTACTCTTTACCCCTATTATATTCTGCGGAATGCTGCCGAAGCACACTTACTATAAACATGATTAAAAGAGGGAAAAAAATAAAAATCCAGGCAATAAACTCTGACACTTAATATAAAAAGCGTCACTTTACAGTCCCGTTCCTTGTTCCGGCACACACCTTATCGCTCTCTCTCCTATCACACGCATGGAGCACAGGTACGCAGTGCACGGACACAAGTTGAAAAACATTTAAAAGGGGGCCCTAAAGGGTTAACGAGTTCATCTTCAGCTATTTCTTCAATTAACTTATCCACGAAGAAGATTCAACCTATTGCAACGAACATCGCGTAAAGATTTTACGTAACTTTGACTTCACTACATCCCAGAGGCCAATATTTTGGTTACTTTCCAGAATCTGATCTGATTAAACATAATACAGTATAATTACTGAATTTTATTGATCCCTGGCACAAAATTCCCCAGCTCTCCAGCAGCATGTAAAGGAACTGTAATTATAACCATTAGATTCAAAACACACGACTGTCAAAGCCAAACACGCTACACAACACGCTCCATCATTGCCAGCTGCAACAAAGAAGTGACGCATCAACGATTGTAATACATCAAGATACATCACATTCATTAAAACAAGCTATAATACAAATAGTCATTTTACTTTTGGGACTTCAAATTATTATTCTTTAGCTTTTACTTTTGTACATTTACATACAGTAAGTAACATGTTGTAACAGAGTATTTCTACACTGTGACAATGATACTTGTACTTAATTCATCCGAGTACTTCTTTCCCCAGTGGATACATGATACAGGCGCTGGCCTGGACCTGCACAGTGTGTACAGTGTGTAAGGAAAACTGCTTTAGTATTAACAAGACACAATTGCAGCAAAGTTGCGCCTCCTCTTCTTTATGGGATTTAATGAGTGGTGGAGCAAGCAGAAGTAATAAAGTGAAAACATATGATTAACGGTGTCGGTACATCAAAAGCATGTGCATAAGATTTAGTTCTGAGCCTAAACAGAGTTTTAACGCGTTTGAAGCTGGAAGTTTGGGGAAGATCACATTTAAATTTGTGCATAAGCTCAATGAGGTTGATTGAATACTGTCCTTTATCACTAGCTGACAGAATGTGGTGAATCCGACATAAATTTACATATACGTACAGTCAGCTGTACTGTAAATTTTGCCTTAAATTCCACATTGACAGAGGCAGATTTCATTGGTTGTAACAGTCAATGTTCCACATGAATGATCTATATGTAACTACTGCTAATCCCTCACTGGGCCTGTGGATTACTAGCTTTGCCTCGGCGGTCAGCCGGCAAGTCAGCCAGCTTTACCAGCCGGCTACCCAGCCAGCCAGCCGAGGAGAGCGAGGAGAGTGGGTCAGGGTACCACGGAGAAAAAGCCGGAGGTCTTGGGCTGTGTGTGTGTGTGTGTGTGCGTGTGCGCATGGAAGCCTGTCTAGCGCGGAGCGAGGCAAAACGGTGCCGTTGGTTTACTTTTAGTGGGGCCCCCCAGTCGCCCCGGCTTTGACTGTCTCAGCACGATGCCGCAGTCAGCATTGTTGCATATTTAATGTCCTGATGAGAGCTTCCACCTGCTGACACAGGCAAAGTGACAGAACAATACCCGCCCAGCCCCACTCGCACCACCCCCCCAACACACACACCAGCTCTGAACACCATCATCAATCCAGTCTCCCTCTCCCTCTTTCCCTCTTTCGCCTCGCCTCATCTCACACACTCTCTTGCCACAACTCCCTCCGCTCCGATCCCACTTCAGTCTACAGTGCTCTCTCGTTTCCCTTTTGTCACCCCCCCCAACTCCCACACCCCCCCATCGACAGCACTGTGCCCTTCTATCTTTGAATTCTCCCACAGTACAATGACCTTTCCCTCTGGTTCTTACAAATCACAGCAATAAATCCTTTCAACATAAACACACACACGCACACACATCACATGCTCGTACTTGATCACAAATTTTTGTTTTAGATGGCTGGTGGTGGTGGTGGGCTGCTTTATGAAAACGTTCCCCGCTGATGTGTGTTTCAAGCATTTGTAGGTCCAGCTTATCTTTAATGGCCTCTTCTTTTTTGGCCGTTAAGATTAGAACTGTTTCTCATTTTGATGGTTAATTAGCTTTGAAACTGTCTGGCTGTGTGTATTGTGAAGTTAAACAATTATTCTTGCCACAAAGCGCCTCGTCTCGTTTATGGTCCCCTATTAAATTATTATTATTTTTTTTTCTTGTGAAATAAGATTGGCAGGAACTGTAATCCAACTGCGGGTGCCTGTCAGCTCAGCAGCTCCCACACAGGCAGAGCGCCCCGGGGTGTAGACCTGATCAGGACCAAATTACCGCACTAAAACTGGCCCAAAAAACACCTAAACAGGGACAGATAAACCCAAACTAGGTCACATACAGTATTTATACACAAAGTAGGCCAAAATGCATACACTAAAACCAGACATGATTGTTATACCTGCTCCCAAAACCACACCCGGATTAGTCATTGCCCCAGCACACATTTACATCCTATACACACTTAATTAGGGCGAAAGAATTATCACACTAGAGTCTGGGGGGAAAAAAAGTGACACCTATGCTTTCTGCTGCCTCAGCAGGCCGAGACAGATATCATTTAGCCTGACGTGGGTTCGACTCGAAACCATCGTCGCAAGGTATTTCTCAGTCTTGCTTCCCATTTTTCCTGTCACTTTCCCCTTTGAGCCATCAAGTAAGTGCCGTGAGACACAAGCCGTCTGAAGACACACACGGCTGTGAGGTTGGGTGACATCCAGAGTGAGGGAACACTCAGGAGGAGATCCAATTAAGAACGGAAATAAGTGGTAGAAATAATTATATTTCTGACTATGTGCGCAAAAGTGATGCAATCAAAAAATAAATAAATAATGAAAATTACTGCAAATACGAAGCTTACTAACTAGGCCAACAAGTTGAGCCCCCATCCAGACTGTGTGACTACAGCCAGGCGTCTGAGCCCGGTAATCTGTTAGAGAGTCCTGCAGCCAGTCTCGGCTTCTTCCTCTTTCTGACTGTCCTCTCGAACCATGCTATCCATTAGCAAGCATTTAATCACTGCACCATTTACTGGAAACTGCTGTCTGTCTGTGGTGTGTGTAGTGTGTGTAGTGTGTGTTTTGTGGGATTAGCAAATCACACTGTCCAATTCAGAGGCCTGATAACTGAAGCAAAAAAAAAAAAAAAAAGAGGAGCAGTACTAAGAAAGCAAAAGGTATTCATGGATTCATTACTGTTAGAGTGCAGAAAATACATCCAGGTTTCCACCAAAATAAATCCCAAAGATCAGAGTGAAAGAGATATCCAAAAATCTATTGCTGGCTAGCGGAAACTGCTGACTGGAGTTGCAGCTGCATCCACCGTTTTCTACTGTATGCATCTCTCTGCAGCAGCAAGCTGAGTGGGCAACTGGGCCACGTCAGGCCGGAAAAGTGCACACACACACACACACACACACACACACACACACACACACAGTATACATGAAGGGTGCATATAGGATACCTGGGAGTATTACGTGAAAATAAAACACACAACACCTTCTTACGTAAGTTTCCACTTGGTAGATTCAGTTTCCAGATTTAGGTAAGTTTCATGCAGATGCAGTGCTGTAATGTTTTCCAACCTGGGATACATACTTCTTTACATTCCATAGTTGCTCTTGTCCATATGGGCATACAAAGAAGTATGTCCCCCAAGCAGGCCACTGTCCTTGGTGGCGCATCAGGCCCCCCCCCCCTCACCACCACCGCCGTCTATCCTGCTCCACCTCAGCTTTACTCTCCTCCTCCCCTCAGTGACATCAAAAACAAAAAAAAAACACCTCAAATAATGACTTAAGTTCCTGCACAGAACTTTTGCCGCTGCTTTAAAAATGTTTTGAAATGTGGCACAGTACAACACCAAAGCTTGTACCATTAAAAAGAATCTAACTTTTGGGTTTTGAGGAGTCTGTCACAGCACATCACAAAATAACTAAATATAACACAGGCACCTTTAATTGTGAGCGCTTCCTCAAAACTCCCACAACAGCCAGCAAGAGAAAATAAAAAAACTTGCACTTTTAAAAGTCATATGTCACTCACAACATTCAAATCACCAGCTTCTTCTAAAAAAAGCTGCACCACTACAGCAGAAGTGCACTATCTGGAGACCATGTGGCCACTGCTTTGACATAATGCACATCATGGAGCAGTTTCTCACTCACACACACACACACACGATTCACCTTGAGCGTCACACTTAGAGGTTCAGCTGCAGCGGTGGGGTGGGGGGTGGCGTGGGGAGTAGGGGTGGGATGAAGGGAAATGAGGGAGATGTTGCACTTACCTACAGGCAGATGTTGGCTTCCCCCCCACCCCCCAACACACACACACACACACACACACACGCACGCACACACACTCTCTCTCTCTCCCCCTCATCCTCCTCCTCCTCCCTCGCTTCTGCTCGGCCGATGCACCAAAGAGAGAAGCAATAAAGCAAGAGGAGACAAGAAAAGGAGACTGGGAAGAAGAAGTGCTTCGCTCTCTCTTCTCTCAGTCGGTGTCCCAGGTGCTGCCTCTGCAGTCTCTCTCCCCCTCTCTCTCTCTTTCTCTCTCTCTGTGTGTGTTTAGCCACACACACTCTTACTCTCTCCAACATCCTCACTCTAATCATCTCTCTCCCTCTCCTCTCCTTAATCTCTCCCTCTTCCTCACACTGAAAACTTTTAGTCCAGCGCACAGCCGCTCGTCCCACCGGTCCTCTGCCACTGAGAGCAATTTCTCTTTTTTCTCTCTCCCCACTCCTCTGTGCCATTCATCTCTTTCCCTCTCTCTCTCTCTCTCTCTCTCTCTCTCTCTCTCACACACACACACACGCTGTCTCATGCAGTCTATAGGCTACCATGCAGTCTCCCCTTGACTGCCCACTCCCCTCTATATAGCATGTGCTCTCTTTTTCTTTTTTTACCCTCCACACTACACACTCCCTCCCCCTCAAACCCTTCTTTGAGTCAAACTACAGTAGCATTACAGTTCCACGTTGAGCAGACAGTGGCAATGGTGAGGTTGAACGGCATATGTGGCATGACACTGGGGCAGGTTTGAGGGGAAAAGCAGCCAGAGCAGACTGAAGCAATGTCACTGCATGTTCAGCGTGTCTGTCTGCAAATGTATGTCAGCGTGCAGCGAGCGTGAACGTCTTCAGTTGCCCTTGTTACTTGATTGAACCCCATTCACCTGAGACCCCCCCCCCCACCCCCTCCCATTACCCTCATTCCTTGGTCCACAAGCAACCCCCCTCCCATCGCCACCACAAATACACACACCTATACAACCACTCCTCCCCCTCACAGTCTTCTCAGAGATCAATACCAATTTATAGGCAAATGCACAAAGGCTGAGTCGTGCTTTTAATGAATTGAACCATTGCTAACGTCAGGCATCTAATGAAGGCTTTGAGAGCAGCGTTAAGAAAACCTATGGCGGGAGCAGCAGGAGGCATATAAGGGTTATCGAGAATGTGTGTGCCTTTGTGCGGTTGTGTGTTGAATGATGGGCAAACAGCTGTTGCTGTGACGCAATTTTGCAACTGGGCCTCTCGTTTTAAGGCCAATTGTGATGCGGAGGATAAACTGAGAATCATGACTAGTATGTTGAAAAAAATAAAATAAAAATTAAAAAAAGGAAGTGAGTGCAAGACTTGCACCCCAGCATGCATTGCTCTCGAGAGGATGGCCAAAACTGTAACAATCTTCCCCTAACGTATGGCTGTTAACCTTTCACCTCACTCCTTCATGAAATTCCATGGAAGGTTTGGTTTGTTGCACACATCTATTTTCTGGTGTACAGTGGACACAAGATGCACTTTACTGTGTGATCATGGCTACACCATGAAGTGGTCTTGTACGTAAAAGCTATATTTTTCCACTTGTGTTTGTGCGTATCCACTCACGTCCACCACACAGGTGCTGCATATTGCTTTTCCATGCTACATAATTTGACTCTTGTGTCTTCTCCTGCACTTTGAACACAGAAATTGCCTGGGTGTATGAACTGCATCTGCAAAAACCTACAGCATGTGAATATTTCATCCTCTGTAGCCCCCTTGATGGCCCCTTTGTGTGTTCCTACCACTGTGTAACCAGTGCCATGGGGGCTGCGCACATCAGCCCTGCCCACCCAGTAATTAAACTAAAAGTCTCTTCCATAAATCACACTCGTCCTCTCCTCTTTCGTCTCTCTCGTTCCTCCTCTCTTTTATCTCCGAGCAATAGAATGAAGGTTTTGTAAATCACCAGCCGGGGCTGGTTAAATGAGGGGGCTTAGCGCACATGCACACTTGTGATCACACAGACACACTTCAGCACAGCATTATGAAGAGTTAAGCTGCCTTTCCACTCTGGCCTCTACACCACCACCACCACAATATTCCATGCAGGAATTACAATTCCCCAGGGAGAAATAGCCAACTGCTGTACTGTAGATGGCAAGATAAGAGCAGTGTGTAATATACATCAGCACTGCACTGTGATACTTAGCTTCACCGGAAACCGATGGAGTTTGCCAACACCTGGCACGACTTCCGTAATCCTTAAAACAGAGCGTAGTATTGAAAGACATTTTTCATCCCAATAAACCAGTCGCAAGCTGATAACAATATAAATCCCATTTTAAAGTGCTTTCCTTTCTGTATGGACCCAACACTCACAGTAGTTAAGTTAACACCATATAAAGCCAAGTTTCACACCCACTGGGCGACTGCTTGCTAGACAGAAAAATAGATAGATTCTCTTCAAACAGCTGCGTGTCTACTATAACAGCCACAACCATGCAAGCCGCCTCCAGCGGGGCCTGCCTGGGACACCCGACACCTTGCCACCTCCAGCTATTTACTGTGAAGCCTGTCAAGGCTCCGGATGCTTGACAGACAGCTGACCACCACTGATCTCCCTGGTATCTGCTAAGTGGGTAAAATTAGCCTGAACAGCAAGAGAGAGAGTAAGGAGTCAGAGATATGGGTGCATATGCACGACACTTTTAGAACCTTGCTTCCACTTTAAACCTCTCCCTCCCTCTCTCTCTCTGGAGAGTGACGTGTGTGTCCCATCTATAGATAGAGCTGAGGCCCCGTTGGGATGGCTGCAGCGACACTGAGCTTAACACCAGGCCACATTAGAACATACTCATGTGGTATTTGTACTGATAAACCACACCTGTCCTGCAGGCAAATATAGTGCACTGAGCAGGACTGCACGGATTCATCTGTAGTTCTAAACCGTGTTCTGCCGCTGCCATATGGAAAGATTTTACTTTTTGCCGCTCGCACGCTGCCTCAAAGGCAATGGAATATTCACGACACAACAAAAAGTGCTGTGGTGCAACAGAATGTGTGCTCAATTATTTCACCTGAAGGTTGAAAGAGTGAGAAAAATGTGTCTTATGTAGAAATGTAGAAAACGGACAACTTAAAATTCTTTGACAACTTCAAGCCGGATAAATCCATTCATCATCAAAGACATTACATTGTTTCCCGTAAGCTACTTGACCTTTTCCTAAATACTACAGATTGAATATCAGTATGGCCGAAGTA
This sequence comes from Channa maculata, assembly GCA_020496755.1. Taxonomy (NCBI): domain Eukaryota; kingdom Metazoa; phylum Chordata; class Actinopteri; order Anabantiformes; family Channidae; genus Channa; species Channa maculata. The sequence goes on along the minus strand of CM035608.1, from coordinate 3,974,426 downwards.
GTTGATTACGCCACACAGAAACCCTTGACCTTTTAACCTCGTGTGAATGTGTGGAGATGGTTCTTTGCCGGCATGTGAACCAAACGCTGTAGTTACAACAGCTTCTCTGCTACACCTATTCTAACAAGAAGTGGAGTGATAAATAAATAAGGCGACTCTTTCCAGCCTGTTTTCCAGAAGGAGGGAAAAAAAATGTGGCTGTGAATGTGGCTGCGATGAAGCACCCTGACACACACACACACACACACACATACATTTCACAAATACATGCAGTGAGTAAGCGCAGGCAGAAAAACACTTATTTTGAGAATACCTAAACACACAGAGACACTTTCACACCTACCGTAGTAAAGGTGATCCAGATAGGGATGGTGGCCCATGCAGAGTGAAGCAGTTGCTGCAGGCGGAATCTCTCCTCCCTGGGAGCTGAATCAGCGATGGAGAGTTTAAGGATGCGGAGAGGAAAAGAGGAGGAGGAAGAGGAGAGCAGGACTGAAAAGAGTGGAGAGAAAAGAAGAGGGTCACAGGACTTGCCTTTCCTCTCTCTCTCTCTCTCTTGCTGGTTAGGATGAGAAAGGAGGAGGGGAATAACAGGCAACCAGGAAAGAAAAAAAAACACAGGACCAAGTGCAGGTAAAAAAAAAAAAACAGCAAAAAATAGTGGCCATTGAAAAAAAAGCTTAGATGTTTGTGTTAGAGGATTCAATTTGAAGTGACGACTGGGCAATGAAATGGCCAGTGAGCAGCTGCGCACCACACCAGGCCATGTAAAGTTAGAAGGAAGACAGCTGATCGGGCTGCCCGAGAAGGAGATACAGCGAGATCGCGAGTGCTGACAGAGCTGAAGGACAAATCGGGAAGAGGGATGCAGGGAGGGAGGGGTTGAGAGAATGAAAGAGTGAGTGAAAAGAGACAGTGGGTGAGGGAAAAAAAAAAATACGCTGATTGAAAAATCAAATGAAATGAATGGGATGAAGGAAGAACAGAGGAAAAAAAGGAAGAGAATGAAACATATAAGGTAAAAAAAATAAGGTCATGTGAAAAAACCAAAAGGGAAAGTAAAGAACAAGACGTGATGGAATCAAGGAAGGTAAAAGTGAAAGGAAAGATAAAGCGTAGTGGGAAGTTAAGAAGCAAGGTAGAAAATGTGGATGAATTAAAGGTGAGGAAAAGAAAAAAAAATGAAGAAGAGCCTATAACAAGCAGTTTTAAGTAAAATCATTCATTTCTTACTCTTTCCTGTTTTTCATGTCCTTTTGCCCCCATATTCCTCTTTTCTGATACGTGGTCCAGCAGGCGGTGAAAACAAGTCCTCCAAAATAAAAAGATGAAAGAAACACTAGAAAAAATTGTTAGCGTCAAAAAAAAAAAAAAAAAAAGGCAAAGCAGGATAAAAGGTCAACAGACACCGCTCACAGGCAGCGTTTGTACATTTTGTTTTTTCAATTTGAGTGTCAAAAATAGATGAAAGCAAGTCAGAAAGAGAACACCGTGAGGGGGGGAGCGAGCAAGAGGTTCAGCGTGATCAGAGGAAACCCCCACCATCCCAGGGTTTTTATATCAAGGTAAGAACCAGACACACACACCCCTTCAGCAGCCCACCCGCACAGCCAGGCTCCACGGCCTTATTTAGTGAAGCATGGCAAAAAATAGCCTCCCAAATGCTGATGGGGGGGGTGTCTGGGTTGAAGTGGGTGGGTTGGAAAGTGGGAGGGACAGGGCGGGGAAGACTTGGAGGTGAGAGAGAGGGTTGTCAAAGGAGACTGGGGGTGGGGTGGTGGTGGTGATGTAGTCGCTTTTAATTACTCTCTCGAGCATCTGACTAGTCTGATTTCTCATTTCTTCTGCTGTCACTTCTCACTGTGTCACATTACTGTCAATTTGCACCGATCAGCCACAACAGTAACACCACCTGGTGGTTTCACTGTCGCCATGGACAGGGGTCAGCATTGGTACTTTGACTGGTCGGCCGCCTCGCAGCCTCAGTTCTGACACTTGTCAGATCGTGGTCAGCGTTTACATTTGCTGCCCCGTGTCCACCAGGTGGTATTAATGCTTTCAGATACCCTCCTCTCTCATCCTGTGGTCCAACTGGAACAACAGTCCTAAACTAGTGGCCTGTGTGCCAAAAACTAACAGGGCCAGCTGTGGATCAGTGGGTTAGGCACTTGTGCATGGACAACAGGGTCGGAGGTTCGGCTCGGAGTTCCACTTGTCCACGTGGTGAAGTCTGTCTGGACAACAAAGCCCAAACCCCAAGTGCCTTATATGCAGCAGTTTCTCCAAGTGGATCCACAAACAATATCAAAGAAGAGAAATACAAATATATTTATACCAATATTTTTAAGATGCATACTTTGGAGAGGTTGGCTTCTCGAGCATGAGCGACGTGTAGAGAAAAGCACAGATCGTATTCATAGAGCTTTACTCTCCGTTTAGTGACTGGTAGATAGCACACTATGCATTCTGTAGTTAAAAAAACTAAGCTGACGGCACAATAGCTAAACAAAATCAGGAAGAAGAGAATGTAACATGTGTCACTGAGAAAAATGCAATTTCACAGGACGGTTTGTTGCATTGGCTTCACTGGCAGTAGACAGAAGAATGTGCATTAATAAAACAATTCACCCACCAAATAGATCGAGGACATTTTTTTGCATGTGCTTTAACAAAACCGAACCATCTTTGTCTCAAAGTCTATTTCCTGCAAAGGTTAACAACTTCTGGCTAATACAGTATCCATTATTCTTGCCAAGTTATTCCTGTCTCACTCTGTCACACAAGCCCCAGACGAGCTCGTTGAAACGCAGGGTTGACTGCTTTTCAAATAGCACCTTTTCTGTGTGTGGCATTAAAGCGCTGGATTACAACCATGAAAACTTAGCTGTTTCTTTGGGTTTAGGCTTAAAAAAAAACAACAAAAAACAAAAAACATGGTTAGCTTCACATCTTTTTTATTCGAGTTTTTGCTCTAGATTAAAATGTGTATTATGTTTGTTACCTATTAATCAATTAGTCTATTTCCTTAATGCACGTGGCTTGGTTTTTTTAATATCAAGTAAATACACCTTCTCCATGGTATTGCTCTTTGCACTTGGGAAGCTTGGATACTGGCCCGGTAGTTAAAGCCTGCTTAAGCCTGAGCACCCTATGCTCACCCTGTCGCTGCCCTCTGCCGAATCTCTCTACGGTATTTTTAACCCTGCCAAAAAAAAAAAAAAAAAAAAAAAAAAAGTGAGAGAGAGAATCAAGGCCTTTCTCTACCAAGAACCTGCTCTCACACACACACACACACACACACACCTCATGCTGCCTGTTGGGGTCCTAATGCCCTGCCTCAATCCTTAGCACATTTGGTGACAATGTGCTGGTGGTTTGAATGTATAGAAAGCCCGATGGAGAGAAGGGTTTCCGCATATACACAGGCAGAACAAGAGCTGTTCACTCTGCGTGCGTGTGTGTGTTTGTGTGTGCGTGTCTGAGCTGGTAAAGTCTCGGGTAAGGTGGAGGTTTCTGTGCAGGAAGCAGCAAAAAAAGACACAGCAAGATGGAAAGAGAAAGGATGCAGGAATTGAGAGGACAAGAGGAAGGGAGGAGGAATGGGCAAAGAAAGGATATTGATTTCCACCTTAAAGAGGCAATCTCCGCTTCTCAGGAGCATGTGTCTGCGCCTGTGTGTGTGTGTGTGTGTGTGTGTGTGTGTGTGTGTGTGTGTGTGTGTGTGATTTGTCCTGGGATCACAGCCGAGTTGAGAGACACTGGTGCGGTTTTTTTAGACATGTGTGATCAGCCACACACACACACAGATATTGTTTTAAATGTTAATGATGTTGAAGTGAAACACAGAATTTCCCACTGTTCCAATAAGTCCTATTACTCCTATTATTAATGTTTTTTCCTACATATTTCATTTAGTCATTTAAAACTTTCCTTTCAGCTGATGTTTTCTGCGCATTTAGTTAAAGATTTACATTACTTTCAGATCAATCTCACACACCAATCAGTGATAAATGTTTAAGATTAAATTAAGACATCTTCAAAAGAACATCGGTACATCGATTATCACACACCGCACAGGTCACCATTCTATCTCAGGGCCAACACCGAGAGACATACACAACCACGGACAACCGTTCACACCAATTTAGAGGCCAATTAACCTGACATGCATGTCTTAGACTGTGGGAGGAAACTGGAGTACTCGGAGGAAACCCACACACTGGGAGAACATGCAAATTCCCCAAAGGAATTAAGGATGTAGCTGGCAAGCGATTCAAACTGTGGACCTTTCCGTTCCATTTCCAACTCCATTTTACGTGCCTATAAAATGCTTTTTTTTCGGCATCAGAATATTTAAAACCTTTTCACATTGGTTTACAACAACAGTTTAGTGACAAATCATCTGAAATGAGCTGTAATAAATCAAAATAGTAACAGGAGCTGAATTATCTTAAAGCTTGTTACCCTCTCAAACGCCCGAGCTAATGGGAGCAAAGCCTCGGTTTGGTATTTAGCATGTGCATCAGTGCAACTCCGTCTCCTGAAAATTACGCTCCTATGCAACGAAACTACAAACATTATGACGCTTCGTAGGGTGTTGACCCCAATCTATCACTAACCTCAACTACATGCTATATTAAGTATTAACATTAGCGATTTCCATGAATTGTGCATATATATATCCCCATTTTGTCAAAGACGTATGTACAACGTTGTTTTGTAGAGACAGGGTTGATCGGTGAGGCTGTGATTGAAACAGTGCATTGTGCAGCGTGGATACAGCAGAGCAAACGGTTTGACAACGATGAAGGTTAAAAGCACGGACGAATAACCAATCGTGTCAGATGCATGTTCAATAAAAGGAAATGCAAAGTGCAATACATGTGCGCAAAAACTAATAAACATCTTAAGAAAATCTCTTCTTTTGTACCAGCTTCAGCTGTAATTTGCAAGGCAAAGGGTCTGTAGTGCAAAGTATTTGCCTTTTTGATTGGAGTCAGCGTGAAAGACTGTTGAGTCAGATTACATCTTTAATTTCTGAACGCGCAAACGCTCCGTGACTGAAGTGCTTCCCTTCTTGTGTTTGTGTGTTTTGCATGAGTGTGTGTATGTAAGCGTCGCTCCTGCATGTCTGCCTGCCTCTTCCCAGCACCTGCAGTGCTGCATGTTTGCAAGTCCCACAGTGTTGCCACAGGCTACTTTACAGTCTGTACACTCATCTGATCTGGCTTTGCAAGCAGACAGAATAATAAGGTTGTGTTGTAGGACAAAAAAACAATAAGCTTCTTCAAACGCTGTCTCTGCATGATGGGGCAGTCCCATTGGAGACAAACTGCAACCACCAAGACCAAACACCAAAGTATTTACTCGTTTTTTTTCCCTCTACTGTTTCCAGCCTCTTCCACCCCCCCCCCCAATCCCCTCCCTGTGATGCAGTTAAAGTTCCTGGGGGACCATTACTTTAGCTGGCGTGTGAAATGGCCTAGGAGATTAATGCTTTTTCTGCATTACCTGGTGGCAGGGGAAAAGCAATGGATACAGTGTACAGACCCCGCAGACACTTTTTAATCTGGGAGAGGGAGTTCTGTGATCCAAGCCAGCGGCAGGGCTGAAAAAAGTAAATGTGAAAAGAGAGAGGGTAGGGGCCACAAAACAAAGATGCAACAAAAAGACAGAACGAGGGAGGGGTGACAGAGTGAGATGTGTGACGCCATTTTTAATTAGCGCCACCTGAGAGAAAAGTTAAATATATGACTTTCTGTAATACTTTACCATAGGAGAGCGTTTCAATCTAATGAAAACACAGGCTTCGATTTGGCTTCAACACTAATTGTGCTGGAGTGCCTGGACCAGCTGCCTGTGCACCTCATGAATAAGGGGACCACACTGTAGATGAGGGGGCCACTACCCATAAACAACAATTACCTCAGAGTCTGTGTCCACACCGAGAAGCCTGAGCCAGAGGAAGCAGATGCTCTTAGAGGTCAATGACCGACTCAATTGGTTAAGTAGCGAGATGCAAATGAAATACAAAGCAGACTCACAGATCCACCTCACGTAGCCTTTTGTAGCCACGGTGGAGCAACCAAAGAGACGTGACCTTGTGTATTTTAAGAATTAAGTTAAATTAAAGTCTTTTGTTCCTTGAAGGAAAACACAAACACGATGTCCCTTTAGCTTTGGACAGACAAAGGTGGCGGCCAGAGCATCAGCATCAGCGAATGCGCCCTTTAACTTTGGCTTATGACATAGTTTTCAACATTTTTATTGAAATGGAACATATTTTTATTTTGGTTTGACTAGTTTGATGAGTCATTATTGACTTACGACACTGTGGAGTAAACAGCAACAATGTCTTTATAAAACAAGACCATACGGCCTTTGAAAGTCTCGACTATCCTCTGTCTAACATGATGGGGCTCATGCAAGAAGGCTTTTACTGAATATTCTTCACATTTCTCTGTGAGGGTTTCAACAAGTCCTCCAACCTAAACACAAATGTACACCATTTAAAGGACCATTTGTTGAAAAGCTGCAACCCAAGACAAGAGGTGCCTGATAAAATTGCAACAGAAATCCAAAGTTCTGGTTCCTCTTGGCTCCCTTTAGACAACCAAGCAGTAGTATAAAGGAACTTGAAATCACATCGCCTCCGCTTCCTATCATTTCAGCACACTAAATAAAAGTGAACTAATACACTTGATGTGTAAAGTAATGTAGTGACTTTAATGTGTATATTTTTTTCCCTTAGCAATTAATAGGCCACTATATTACTGTTTTCCAATTTGGATTCTATTGTTGATCTTTTTGTACCGTACATAAAAGCAATAGGTGGGACAGAAAATAGAAAAAGAAAAAAAAAAACAGCACCCTGATGTCATTTGTTCATTACTGTATTATCTGTAATGGGGAATTAAGAGCATGGGAAGCTTTACAACATGAGTCATAACTGCAATAAAGAAAACACAAAAACATTTAAGAGAAAATTAAAACCCCAGAGGAGGAAGGGGGTGAAACAGAGAGCAGAGAGAACACTGCCTATTACCTCTAAACCCAGTTAATCATCCAGATGAGGATTCTTTTGTTTTAAATTTGCTGTTTCAACAGCTTCTGTCAGATATAAAGATCAATTCCAGTGGTAGAACTAAGTCAATTTTGTCAAGTACTGTACTTGAATACAACTGTGGGGAAATTAAGTATTTCTGATTAAATTTTACTTCATGGACACTGATAATATTGGAGAGATGCGTCCTCTACAAAGATGCAGACTACTCATCTCAGATTAGGCTGTGGGATCCACACATGGACGTGTTCTACACAAGCGCATTAAAAGAAAAACCTTTTAGGATTTAATATACGGATGTGTATTAATATTTTAAGTTCTTCTCAGAGAATAAAAGAAAAGGCAGACATTTGCTTTAGTTTGCCATAAATTACAGCCACGTGACCTGGGTGCAGATCAATAAAAAGTATTAGATTTGCACATATCTGTATTGGATCAGATGAAATTCTGGATAATGGGGCTGGATACAAAGTCAGGGGGATCACCAAAATGATCCTGATTGGAACATGGACATCTCTATCAAATTTCATTTCCATTCTGTCTTAGCTAAGAAATGTGAATCTGCCGGTGGTGGCGAAAGAAAAGTCAACGAGAAGTTATTAGGATACACTGTCTGAGAGTGGAGAATATACAATTTCATTACAATTCACGAAGCAATTGTTGAGATGTCTCAGTCAGGACCAAAGTATTGCACTGACAGATTCATTTTGGTCACTTGTAGAGTCATGCTGCTGGCCACAAAAATCCATCTTGACCAGCAACCACATTCAATTGCTGCTTCCTATCAAAAGCACAAGTACAAATAACTCAATAGTGTAATATGTGTATTCATTTTTAAAGCATTACATTTCATACTGTGCATCAAGTGGAGAATTCAAATAGAGAAAAATGAGAAATTCACACAGTACAGCTAATAATATACAGTGTCTCACTCCACATCGCCTCCTTCCTCCCATTTACAAATAACACTTCCATTTCCTCCAGATGACACCACTTACAAGGACGTTAAAAGTGGATCAAATGCAGCTCAAGTAGTTAAAATGCACCATTCAGAATCATTAATAAGCTTCTTTCTGCCCCGTTGCAATGTTCTCCTGCTGTATGATTTAGCGGCAGCAGGATTTGGCCAATCTCTGAGGCGCAGCCTGAGTTATGGGCCACAGACAGCTCCAGTGTAGTGTGTCAGCTGCAAATCGATGAACACATCTAAATATAAACTTGTCTCATGTAACGCTGACAAAAATCATCCCTCTTTTATTTTTCAGTGATCAGATGGTGGCGTTTGTGTGTATGTGTTTGTGCGTGTGGTAAACTATTTAGGCAAAAATTTATGTTCGTGATCTGTTTGTACTGCTGAGTTTTGACTGGGCCATCAGTCACAGATAAAAATAAAGGGAATTTCCCTCCCTACACACACACACACACACACACAAGAAACATAGTTCGACTAGTTGAGGGTGTAAGGGGAGAGTAAATAACACGGGAGGAAAGATCCATGGCATTGGTCAAGATCGGGTTTTTTTGTGCCTACATGGACTTATTTCCTGGGCTGAGAATAGCATTGACTTGCCCTTTGTTTCCCACAGATATATAACTGTCTGAGTGCCAAGGTCATGTGACAGTTTAACATTCTGTCTCTCTTCTTCCTCTCAGCTGGACCAATCCTCATTTGATCTCAGATACAGTGTCGCTTTACAGCAAGACAACAGCCGATAAAAACAAAGTTAAATCAGGGGGAGTTTTAATTATTGTTACAGTGCCTTGTCTCGCCACTCTTCTGCTCCATGCTAATGCATCGTTGGCTAGTGGGCCGGAGGAGGGCCAGAGGAGAGAGGCTGGGATGGGGGTGGGGTTTGGCCAAGCCCTCAAAGGGGACTTGGGGAACAAGCTGGTGACACATTGATGGATCTGACTCCTGCTTCGCATAATCATTCTCCTGGCCACTCGAGGAGAGAGAGGGGAAGGAAGAGAGACAGAGATGTGGAGGTAAAGACAAAGAGACAGAGAGAACTGAGAAGTATAAGAGCAAAAGGGGAGAATTAGAGAATGGAACCTGTAAAGACAGATACTTAGAATGCCAAGAGGTGGATTATTGGAAGGAAGGGATGCGAGCAAAGACAGCTGAGCAATGCAACGGATGGGGAAATGGGAAGAGGGATGAGGTGGTGAGGGTGAAGACTGCAAGAGAGGATGGAGTCAGGGAGTGAGAGGGGAGGTGGCGTTGTAGAGGAGGGGCTGAGGGAACTGAGCATGTTGAAGGCTGGGAGAGATCAGAGCTGCAGCTGTGGCTCGTGATAGCAGCGCGTGTGTTAACACGCTACCTCGCTCCCCTCGTACATCTGCTCGTTCATTCGCCCTCGCTCAGAGCCGGGCGCCACCAGGTGATCATTTTCTCTGTGAATTAGGACTCCCGGCAGAGTACAGTCCATTAGGGCGGATCGCTGTGTATCAGTGTCTCACGCAACCAATTGAGCGTGAGAGAGCGAGCACACTCAAGTAGCGGCTGTCGCCAAGAGCCAGCGCAGCATTGTACAAATGTGACACTTGTTTCATCATGTTTTGTTGCTTCAGTACAATGGTAGTTGTACATTCTGTTTACGAACTTTGTGCCTCAGTTTGTGTTATTAGTCTTAGGCACATATTCACAAAATGCTTTTTAACCATTTCTTTTTATGGAATGACACCCTAATTTCTCGTTTATATGCCTGCACCAGCTGCTACGCTCTCCGCAATTTTGCAGCACTAAGGCATTTTTATCTCGTCTTCAGCTGCTCCAAAATACTCTTAAAAGTGAGGAAAACAAATCAGGCTCCATCTTAAGGAGACGTTTAACACTTGGCGAGATTGTTACTATAGGTCGTTATGCTTTACTTGCTCCTTTTCTCGGGAAACTGCAAAAGTGCACTTCTGGTTTAAGTCCCGTTCACGTCTTGATTGACTAAAGCAAATCCTCACCCCCATTCACTGTGTCAGGGTTACCAATGGGTCTTGCATACAAGCCATACATCACGCCTACATCCTATTGCTTTGGCGGTGCCACATCTTCCAAAAGAATGTTGTGATGTGCCGTCCTGTGTTAACATGTCATATTGATTTACATGTGGTCATATGGCAGAAGCTTTTATCCAACTTAAGAGTGAAGTAGAAAGCAAGCAAAAATCTAAGTGAGCGAGAAGACATTAAAACAAAGTGTTATCGAGGATTCATGAAATCTACGGGCAAGATAGGCTGCTGAGTGTGGTTTGCTAGCTCGTTCCACCATCACGAAACCACTGACGGAAGAGGTTTGCTTGGGATCTTTGTGATGTGTGATGGAGGCACCACCGGATGCTGTTCATTTGCAGAGCGGAGCAGACAAGGATGGGGGTGTTTAGGTAAGATGGTGCCAGAGCTTTGAATCTGAAGTAGGCAGCCACCGAAATTCCGAGTAGCTCTGAACATTAGTGTGACACGTCGCTTTTGGCAGATCTCAAAAAATAAATAAATACGTAAATAAAAAAATTTGAAAAAATGAAGAGGTGGATGGCTTGTCCCCTGTGATACTGAAACCACCAGCGTTGATGTTGTGGATGATTGATGTGTATCCTTGCTCACAGTCCAATTATTAACCAGATTTTTTTTGTCAGCTTTCATTCTAGCGGAGCAGACCAGGATAATAGCCACATCTATTGAGATCTATTGTCTTCGTGATGAGCACGTTTTATTGTTAACCAAAAACCGGACGTTCATTTCAGTTCGGTTGAGTTCAATCTAATACAAACCCTAAAACAAATGAAAGAAATTGTAATCTAAAAGGTGCAGGTCACTGTGACCTCTGTCTGTCCCATAAAAACACCTGGAAGCTAATCCATGTAATGTGGTCCACATGTATGTAAACTGTAATGTCTCAGGTTAATAGAGGCAAACAACTGGAACGTGGGAATTCAACTACTGTAAAGGTTTACGCATCTTAAGTGGATTATAAAATACACAAGAACTGACATTGTTAAATTGCAGCAACGCAACAGGTGGTTTGTCTGCTGTTGTGGTAAAAGTTAATCACTCATTGCAAGATGGCGACTGTTTTTTCTATTTTTAAGTTAAATTCACATTTTAGATATGTAAAAACAAAACCCATGCTCATTATGTTTTTCATTTCGTTTCTCTTCTTGCCTGTACATATTGTAAATTCATTAGTTAATGGTTTCGGTCAATACATTGTTGATGGGACTTAAGTGCAGTCCGCTGTGGACTGAGTTTGTGGTGCCTCACTTAAGATAAAGTGCTGTGGACAAAAGTGTGTCCTTTAATTCAAATGTGGTTAATAAAACAGAGGGAGAATCAGTGTAAGACTAATTACACACACGTGTGTGTTGGTGTGGGAAATCGAGAGAGAGATACGAAGAAAGAGAAATGAATAAAAATAGAGCGCTAATCCAGTGATAAATCTGTGTGTATTTTGGTGCTGGCAGCTCTGATTTATCACAAACACTTTATTCAAGGTCCTGAAATTAGTAAGTGGCTCCACAAGCTGGAAACCCCCAACTTCAGAGATGGTGACAAACTGGGTGTCTGCAGCTGTGTGTGGATGCGTGTGTTACATAAACATTTTTCTCTACGTGCATATATTTAATCAAGGGCTCAGCTGGATAATGTGGAAGTCAGCATCTGTGTATTGGGTATGTGTGTGTGTGTGTGTGTCTATACAGTATTAAGTGCCTTTCTCCAGCCTTAACTCCTCCCTCTCTCTTGTGCTTCCTCACGCTTTCTATATTTCTTTCTTATCTACAAAATGTGCCTTTTATCACAACTTGGCAAACTATGTTCCTGTGTTTTACAATGATTCTGGGAAAATGTGAATAATAATCTAAACTAATTTGAGTTGTCTAAGGTGTCATTGTTAACACTGGACATTCACTTAGTTGCTGTCCTGAAGTTCTTCAAGAACAAGATCAAATTATACTTCATTGTCCCCCTGGAAAAATTTGAGTTGGGTTCAACATTGCTGCATTACATCTATCGCCTGCCTGAGCCACAGCTGCCTTCACCTTTAAATAACCCAATTACATCAAATTACAAGTTTCAAATAAATTAAACTACCAAAAAGTACAGAATTAAAGCAAATGAAAGTACATTCTGCCACTTTATTAGGAACATCCGTTCAATGTTCACTCAACCTGCCTGGTGGGCTCGTATGAGTGTTTCATAAACTGCCAATCTATAGGGATTTCACACACACACACACACACACACACACACACACGCCTCTGGGGTTTAGAGAAAATGGTGTGAAAAAGAGGAAATATCTAGTGAGCAGCAGTTCTCTGGGTGAAAATGCCTCCCTGATGCTAGAGGTCAGAGAACGGCCAGACTGGTTTGCACTGATGAACAACCAACAGTGACTCAAATAACCACTTGTTGCAATTGAGGTATGCTTCAGAGCAAGAGCACAGATTGAACTTTGAACCTGATGACAGCAACAGAGGACCACACTGGGTGCAACTCCTGTTAGCTAAGAACAGGAAAGGAAGTCTACAATTTGCAAGGGTTCACTAAAATTGGAAACTTGAAGACTGGACAAATATCGCTTGCTCCATTTAGTCTTGATTTCTGCCCGACATTCAGATGGTAGGGTCATGGATCCATCCCGCTTTGTATCAATGGTTCAGGCTGCGGCTAGTGCCAGCTAGACCTTCACACTCACCAAATCACAATTTAATGCACCGCGTTTGGGATGTGGTGGAATGGAAGGTTCAAATCTGCAGCAACTGCATAAAGTACAAGTAAAAGTACGCAGACCGAAAGAGGGTCTCACCCAGGATTAGCAACGTGTACCCAATAGAGTGGCTGCTCAGTGTAAAAGTCGGCTGACAAAACTGTTCGTCTTGCTTCTTGTGGTTCTAGTTTGGGGAGTACATGCGTTTAATGCTTTGAAACATCCATTAGCCTTCGGTGCATTGTATGTCTCTGCTTCTAGCTGTAAACCATCAATATCTCATCAGCAGGTCAGGTGATATCACCTAGAGAAGCTCCAGAGGAGCAGCTTGACATATTTGAATATACCTAGGACAGGCAGACAGAGGTTTTGTGTCATTATAATACGTGTGCTCCCCAAACTAGAAAGATAGCCAGCAAACTGGAAACTGGAGTAGTCATTTAAGTGATTTGTATTGCAAACATTATATCAGAAATCTCCATGATATATTAATGTGATCTTATCTGGAAACTGACGAATGAGCATGTGAGTGGTCAAGCAAAATGGAAAAGGAATCACAAAAGAGGCGTGTTGTGCTTTTTGTCCTATGCCATTAATTGTATTATTCCTCATTAAAAACACAAATAAAAAAAAAAGCCACCCAGTAAATAGCCCATCTATAATATTACACTAATAGTAGCCTTTTTTTTTTTCTTCTGCCGTCTTGGCTAAAAAAAGCTCACATTCGATTAATTTTAGTGACACCAGAGAGCATAAACACATTTCGATTCATTGAAGGCCACAGAATTAGATTGCTCAAAACAGCTCTATTTAGAGCTGCTGATACAGGAGGAAATCTCCCATACAATCAGTTACATGTCCATGACTTTATGTTTACAGCTCTTGATTTTATTTTTTTTTAGCAATAGCTCAGTGTCAGCATAAAACTACGAGGAACTAAAAGGACAAAATTACTATTTCATGGCCCAGACTAAGTGAACCAAACACTGAACTGCCACCTTGTGTTTAAAACATCCGTGTAGTGAGTTCTGAAATGCAAAATAACGTTTTTCAGCAATTATGGCGTTAAGGTGATTTAACAATTTCTCTTCTTGGCACGTTTAGCTGAATCTGGGCCTCAGTGTTTTCTGCTTTCACAGCTGGAGATAGATGTGTTGGACAAACAAGGAATGCCTCCTATCTCTGCTCGACTGTGAGGGCCCGGCTTGAACAGAAGTCACTGGAGAAGTGACTAATGGACAACAGAGGAGAGAAGTGATGAGCAGCAGTAGAAGGATGGTACAGAGCGAGAAGGGTATAGTGAGGCACAGCGGGACGAGTGGTGCAGGTACGTTAAAGAGCAGAATATGGGGGTTGGGGAGTGGAATAAGTCCAGATATCAGAGGTTGCAGATCTGTGCTGAGATGGATTGGTGCAGGCTGGACTCAGGTGAACCTGCTATCAGTTCTACTGGAGGCCTGAGAGAGAAGAAAAAAGCAAAAGAAGGCGGACGATTGGCAAGACAATGAAAGTAGAGGGAAGAAGAGTAGAGGAGGGTTAGAGGACAAGGAGAGATGGGTGGGTATAATCCAGGGTGATGAAAGGGAGGCTGAAATTGGAGGGAATGAAAAGATGAGATAATAGCGAGGACGGGAGGGTGAACGGGAAAAATAGGATATAGGATATGAGAAAGGAAAAAGTGTATGATGGGGGAGGTTTGAGAAAGTAAAGACCTGCTAGCGAGTGAGTCTCTGCAGATCCTCCATTGCTCTCTCTCTCTCTCTCTCACTTGTTCAGTATGATTTATGAGCACAAAGCTCCAAAACACTCTCAGCCACTGTCTTCCACAGCACTGTTGATGATGTGGGTATTTATACACACACCCACACACAGAAACACACTGCCATATTCCGCTTTTCTGCATGCAGCGCAAGTGTGTCTGTGTGTGTAGCTGTGTGTTTGTCTAGTGATGCATCATAGATTTCTCCTGACTTAACCCAATTTCTTTGTCCTCAAAATGCTGCCCAATGACTTTGACAACTTCAGCCCTTGCAGAAGGTACTGCAGAAGCAGCCACACACACACACACACACACACACACACACAGGATTACTGTGAATGTTCAGTATTTATCCCGAGGCCCTAATGGTTTTGGCTTGCTACTTGACAGCCTTAAACTCACGGGCTTAGCAGTAGGACAGTATCAGCGGAGGAGGAAAACAACATTCATTAACAACCTTTGACCTGTACATAGACTCTCTATCTACCTAGGGGCACACAAAGTCCTCTTTTCCGTATACTCTGTCTTGTGAGCAGTGTGCCCAGGAGACAAAGAGAATGGAGAAAAGAACAGATGGAAAAGAAATGAGGAAAGAAGTCACTTCTTGGGACTTTTGAACAGTTTTGTCACAATCTTCTCTTGCAGTGATATATCATGTAATTTCTTTGTAAGCGCCACTATGAATCAAAAGTAGGTAAACAGAAATCACACACACACACACACACACATACTGTTCTTTACATCCCTAACAGTAAATAAGTAACTGGCCACTTATAAAGCGCTTTTCAATGTTGCTTCTCATTCACACACCGATGGCAGTGGCTGCCATGCGAGCTGCTCACTGGCCCAACAGGAGCAACACTTTTTTTTTTTTTTTAAATATATATCCTCCTCATATAGAAGGTAAAACGTCATTAATATCTGCTTTGTCTTTCCCATACATTTCTTTTATTATAGATAACCTTACAAGAACCAGTTGAATGGGGGAAGACACAAGGGGACAACGACTTAGGTGTTAAAGGAGGGACCAATTCCCGGCGGCTCCCGAAAAGATGTTCTTTTTATGTTTAACCATATGGTTAAAGTTTGAATTTATAAGTTACAGTAGTAGAATGTGTCAAAGTTTCACTTCTGAAAAAGCAGCCGCAGCATTTTCTTAAGCTCATACAGCTCTGTATTGTTATTTGATAGTAAGTTTAGGTTTGTACCACAAACCAACAGCCCATTTTTCTTTGTACATCGGAAGCAATTTGTACTGAGCATCATTCATTTTACACTGTAATCTCCATCTATTCCATCCATTAGCAATACCTGCTTATCCTTGAGGCCCTCGAGGATCTACATGCAAGTTAGAGTCACCAATTAGCTAAACCTGCATGTCTTTGGAAACACGGGCTTAAGTTAACTTTCTAGCTTTCCTCTGTGACACCGACAGCCACCACCAGAAGAATTATTCTCTTTTCAGGTTGCGGTCACATCTCATTATCGTGGATGCAATCGCAGGAATGCTTTGAAGGACTTTGTTCATTCTCAAGGAATAAGCTATGATTTTGGTGCTCAGAGGTCAAGGTCACTGTGACCTCCTGTCTGTCTCATTCTCTACAATGCTCTATATAAGGAACGCTTGGAGGGAATCTTATCATGTCTATCATAACAACTTAGGGATGAACTGATTAGAGTATGAGTGTGGGCACATAGGCACGTAACTGCAACTTGAGTGGTTGGCAGAGGCTCACAGTCGTGAGGCTGCAATTCCAGTTTTATATTAACTGCATCACACAGTTCTCATTAGTGGACGAAGTTTGAGCAAAGTTAGTTACTCTATGAGGCTCAAGCAATAAAGTGAAACCCTTGAGTATTTTCTTTGTTAAGAATGAACATACACACTTTGCTTTATTATATTTTGTCCAGAGATGAAGAAGCCATAGCTGAAACTAGATGAAACTTAACTACAAGTTGTTTCTGTATTTCAAGAAACTTGTGGTAAGTTAATTAAGCACAATTTATTTAGCAATGTGCTCTATGAAAGCGCGACATAAACTAAAATGTCTAAGGTCATAAAAAAGATTATTAAACAGAGTCTACAAGGAGCCACAGGGCTGAGCCATAGGTTGGGAAAAATACACAGCAGCTCTTAGTTAAAGATACCCTGTGGAGTTAAGAAAATACATACAAGACCCATGTCATTTTTTAAGAGGCCTGGTATTAGCAGGGTTTATCTTTTAAATTAAATAAAGCCTAAACCCTCTGTGGATTTGTAGCTATGTCAGGTTCGCTATTGCATTAAAGGATTAAAATAAATATTGTTTTGCATGGGTTGAACTAAAACAAAGCTACAGCAAAATTAGAAGCTATCTGGCACCATTCCAGAGTGAATTACACCAACATCATACCAAAAAAATGCAAAAACGTCATTTTGCATCTCATCCCTTCAACCAAAATCAGACAGATGTAATTTTACTTACATTTATATGATTTACAACAACAACAGTGACGCCAAGTTAAGTAAAGTCGACCTATTAAGATAAAAATGTTCATGCTCCGTGCTTCCATTGGAGCATCATTTTGCAGCTCTGCAGAGGAGACATTGCTGAGCTTTTGAAAGGAAAGCCATGGAACATTTGAGGTGGTAAAGTTAGGATCAGCAGCATTTGGCAGCTTGAAGGATCTGGATATATGGGTGCAATAAAGGCTGTACAAGTTAGAGTGCACCTGCACTGTACAAAAATCCCCCGAGATGCAAGGTAGCTTTATGGCCTTCAGTTTGGTGTAATGCTCTGAAGAGGTTTTAAAGGTCAAGGGTCAGACTTTGCAGAGATGGTACTGAAGAAGGGGTGAACAACCTGATTTTTATCTTTGAGTTTTTTTTCCACCAGAAAAAGGCCTGATCAAAATGGCTGAAGCACACAGACTAGACGATTTCAGTCCAGACAAGTTGGAAATCTGTGTTTGGATAATAAGTGTTATTGGTAGCACTAATAATGCAGCCTTAAAGATTAACTCAGTGAACGGCCTCTAATCACAATTGATGCCTGAATATGCAACCTGGATCAGCTCGTTTATCTGAGCTCTAGGCTGTTAATTTTTCAAAAATTATTTAAAAATTAACAAAACATCCAAGACGTATATCTACAGTAGGTGACGTGTTTCATTCCAAAACGTGGTGGAAATGCTTTTAAATATGTTCCCCAAAGTTTTCTTTGGGCATCTTCAAACCTAACTTTCCGAGTTCAATGAAATCAAAGTCTGGTTTGTTTTCCCCCCAACAATCACAGTCAAAAGAGAGTTTGCAGACTTTTTTTTTATGAGTGTTGCAAACTCAAATTGCTTATATCATGGCAGCTATCTAAGGAACTGCAATGTATAAGGCATTTGGCACAATAACCATGCAGGAGCAAGAACATCGTGGAGGATTCTTTAGTCAAGTCTTTCTGTGCTTTCAATGATCTGCTGCACTTTGGCTGATCGCCAACATAATCACCACCGTTCTAAACAACTGAGAACTGTGTAATTGTTCCATGTTGCAGAGCAACATTTTTGTTCTTCAATATCGAAAAAAAAGACCATTTTCATGTGACCTGCATTTTGTTTTCATTTCTAAAACGTGATTGTTTTTTGTTTTTTTGTTGTTGTGTTAAAGACGACCAAACCAAGCAACAAACTGACGCAGCTTGCACTGATTCGGATCCCAGCAAATTAACTACAGCTTTGAAATTGCCATTAACCACCACATTTGCAGCACAGATCTTGCAGATGCACAATTGACCGTCTTACTGGACAGGCACTAAAGAGAATCGGAATCCAAAATTTTTATAAATTAACAAAATCAATATTTCCAGATAGGATAAACAGTATTATCCTTTTCTTTTTAATACATTAGTTTGTATGTACAATACACTTAAAACTTCACAAAGTAGCCCTGTAAAAAGTCACCATTTGTTCCCAATCTGTTGAAATAAATAAAACTTGACTATGTGGCTCCACTACTAGTTAAAATCGTGTTAAAGCTCACAGCATTTATATTTCGACTATTTCATATATACAGAAAACCTGGATAACTAGTGTTACCAGTGATAACCAACATTGCTGAGCTGACAGAAAGATTAGCACCTGCTGAGAGCATATAGGTGGGTGCAAAAATATCACAGGGATGGTTACTTAATAAAACCCAATATGTCAGTAAAGATTACCACTTTAAATGTCTAACCTCTATGTGACCTCTCTATTACCTTGTGACAAATTCACTTTATTCACTTTATATAAACCTTGACTTGTGATTGCGTGGAGTATTACAGTATTCAGGAGCAGAACAGGCCTGCTGCAGTCATTTGTGAAGTTAATTACTTGCAATGACCTGCAGACAGTCACACCAGGTGTCTTGACTGATCATGTTGGAATTGGAATACAATGTCATCTAGTCACCCTTCACCACCATCTTCCCCCCCGCCGCCCCGCCCCACACACTTCCCTTTCTGTAGCTCGCTCTCTCTTTTCCACTCCCTCATCTCTCGCCCCTCTGTGTCTTTAGTCGGTGCTGAAATGTGATGCTGTCAGCCGCTGTAAGCAGAGCTCTGTCAGGCTTGTAACAGCCGTATGGTGGCTATTTTAGCGTGGACGATTGTGCCTGTCACATCTTATGGTGAGCGCGGTGCTGATCTGCGGTGGCAGGTGGACGAGGAGGAGGACTGCTACTCTTGCCTCCCGTCCGACTGCACAGGGACACTGCTGGTTTAAAGCTTCAGAGACCACACACACACACACACACACACACTTGACTGCACATGCAAATACTCCTGCAAAGCACACCTGCATACTCCAATGCATGCATAGCCACCTACAAATACTAAACACAATAACATCTGCACAAAATATGCACCACAGTGCACATATTAATAAGACATAGGAACATACAGACTAACAAGTGCACTCACAAGCAGACCTACATGTTCTCTCACACAAATACACAGAGTGCAGAGCAGAACTGCAGTAAGGTCACTATGTTGCCATTACTTACACAGCTGAACACTGACTTCTCTGCATCTCCCATTCTTTTTCTCCCTCCTTGATTCCCCTCCTCCTCCCTCCTGTACTGAGCTTAATTCTTTTTCCCCCTTTTATCCGACTCTCTCCCTTTCCTACACATACTCTTCTCTTTCACCTTCCCATTTTTCATTCATTGCCTTGTTCGTTTTGCTTTGCGATTTATTCTTTATTACTTCTGGTGCTCTCTCTCGCCCCCTTCTTCTTATTCTCATTTTGTGCTCTCTCTCCCTCTCCCCGTGCTCATGTTCCCCTCATGCTCACCGACTTGCCTTTCCTTTCTCAATCATTCACATTCACACCAGAGTGGCTCTCTTGTGGTGAGAGGATCGCATAACCCTCACACCATGTTTGAAGTGTTACAGACCTCCCTGTCTGACTCACGTTGGGTCAAGTCCAGCTTGAGTGACTGGGTCTCAAAGCTGCAACAGTGAGTCCATACACTCATGTCTCTAACCCTGAGGCTTCAGTGGATCAGAGTAGAGATAGACCTCCAGTCCTCCTCACTTTCAACCAACTGCTTCATCTGTTCCCCTGAATACTGAAATGTTAACAGCATTGGGTCAAACACATACAGCAGACAGCTCACATTCACCAGAATGGCAGTGTGTAAGACTTTGTTGTTCTACTGTGGCTCAGTTGGTAGAGAGGCCACCTACCGACCATAGGGGTGGTGGGTTTGCGCCCAACTCCTCCCGACCACACCGAGGCATCTCTGGTCAATAATACATTTGAAGCATCATCACATACTTTCCACTTATACAAAAACCAAAAACCCATTGACGGCTGTAAAAAATAAACAATTTTCTAAATTGAGGTCCACATTCACCCTTTTAGCGAAACTTTACACTCATCTGTGGCCCAGTCCTCTACAAAGCACAAGTCTGTGAATAGAATGCAACTACTAGAATACTACCAGAGGTCAGTGGTTACTAAGCAGAGATTCAGTGTAACGTTAATCTTACTTTCTCAGCTATAAAGATATGCTCCTTCCAGATTGTTGAGTAGTTAGATCACAAAGAACAAACACACAAAAAAATTCTACATTGTATTCTGAGTAATACAATCCCAAAGCGATTGATCGAATTGATTGATTGATCAACTACAAAAATGCAGTGTCTGAATGTGATGATGCTAATGTATGTGCTGCTGATTGTGAGTGCGAATGGGTGAATGAGAAGCAGTGTAAATTGCTTTGAGTACCTATAGGTAGAAAGCACTATATAAGCGCAGACCATACATATTATCAGTCAATGTGCATGTGAACACGCACTAAAAGAAAAAGAACACTAAGAATAGACACCCTGGAAAAGTCAGGTACAGAAAAAAAAAACTTCTCAAATAAGGATGACATGTTATGAATGGCATAGAGAAAAGCCAAAAAAAACATCTTTATTTGACCACAGCTGCAGTTGTAACCTTTGAAAGTCTTTAAACTCAAAAGGGGGAATAAATGAAAAAATATAAATATATAAAAATATATATGTGTGTGTGTGTTCACCTTTTCCTGCACTATTGCATTACAAAGAATGTGAAAAATGTCTACAGAAGTACAAAGGTGTGTATTTGTATTGTGTGTGTGTGTGTGTGTGTGTGTGTGTGTTTCAGGGCTGGTCATGATCCCGCCTCACATATACACATCCAAATAAAGCCACTCAGCCATATGTGTTGCACCCCTGTCCATGACTTAGTCCCTGCACATGATTAATTCTGCTTTATTCCACTTTATGCATTAAAGTCCATTTCAGAAAGGTCAGCAAAGGGGAGGTACAGACAGGAATTGAACAGCCCCCACCACTGCTTTTAAGATCATTTTGTGGACTCAAGGCCAGTTTCCTCTCAGTAAGCTCACATTAAACTCACACATCTTTCTTGTTACCCCCTCCCTTTCTTAGCATAAGAAAAATTATGCAGAGTAGTACTACCCATTCAATTACCGTTAAGCCCTACTTACCCAGCAAAGAGAAAAAGGGATTCTAATTCATTAGGTGGGATTAAATGATGGTATAAAAGGCATTTTGGTGTCTGGGGGAGCGGCGACTGTGCTAAGAAGTGGTAGGCACCAGAGCGATGAGGGGTGTAATTTGAGTCCTTTGCGTTTTCTGTCCTCGAATGTCTTCCTTTCACATTTCACGCCTGTTGGGCTGCCTCAGATAGACTTTTTATAAGTCTGTTAAAAATGAAGGTGTCTACCAGGAAGGCATCAGCATGTCTTGAGTCCTTAACGGCTTGATGTCAGCTAGGAAACAGGAAACAGATGTAAATAGATATCACTGACAACTCAGGCAATTTTTAACAACTTCGATTCAGACTGAGAATACATTTTTAAGTTTAGGTTTAGGTTGAAGTTCTAGATGCATTAGTAGATTCCCCCCACCCACCCACCCACAGTTTTACACTAGTCTAATGAATATTTTAAGTAGATGACCAGAGGCATGGGCTGCCATGCTAACAAGACCCCTCACTGTGCTTTACATGACAGGCATGTCATGTAAAAGCTATCACAATCCAAAATACACACATTTGGAAACAATCATTTGCATTTAGGAGTCAGGTGCCTCTCTCCATGTGTCCTCCCTGCTTCAGTCTGATTCACTTCTGACAGCTTTCACAAGAAAAATGCACATAGCTTGAAGTTAAAGAGCCCCAAATATGGCCTGTGGCTGTTTCAAACTATCCAAATCGATCAGGACCTGGATTCATCAGGGTAACAATTTTAAATGGATGCTAATAAGCTGCCTGATGTGTAAATAAGGCAGTGCTAGCCTGAGCTGCCATCAGAAAAACAGCAGAGGTTGTAGTAACCTAGTACATTCACTCAATTAGCATAGTAAGGTGCCGTTTTGTGGTACTTGTACTTAACTGGACTATTTCCAGTAGGCTAATTTTAGTCAGCTACAAGTCAGAGGAAAGTATTGTCATTTTATTCCAGTACATTTATTTAAAGCCTTAGTTGATAGCTACTTTTTTCAGATGACAAATGTTAACACAAAATTATGAGGTATTGCTATGAATAAACCGCCTGTCAGCTTGAACGTTGCCAGCTGTTCCACACCAAGTTATCTAACTTTGGCCCTTATTTCTGCAAAATGGTACTTATACTTGGAGTGGAGTATGTTTAATGCATTCTACAACTCCTGAAAGAGGGTCCTAGTCCTTTGTGTTATTGTTATGACACAGAATTGGTGCCAAACCAGAGAGCTCCAGAAAAGAAAAAAAAAAAAACATCTGTCCAAAGAAGCTGAATCTGGCTTAGCTTTTGCTGTAATGCAATGTGACATCATCAGAGAGCTGCATCTGCCAAGCAAACATTCGACATTTTATAACAAATATGCAAACACCATATTTGTACTGGATTATGACTCAAACAACTTTGTCTCGCCTGTATGTGCAGCAACATGCCCACACCAAACACCTTGGATGTTTTAAATGCTGGTCTTTAAAGCGCCTACTGAGAAAATGATAATAATGTACTAATAACTGTACTGCCCTCAAATGGTTGATTGCTTAGTTTCCAAACATGATGCATGTTTAAGTAAACCAAAACAATTTAAAATAATAAAGTGAAAACATGAAAACTGCCAACTGATTGATATTGATGTGGCATTATGACAGTAGCTTTGAGAATGTGGTTTCACTCAGAATCTCTTCCATTTCCAGTCATGGAAAAGTCCATTAATCATTGATAAAGAATACTGCACAGCACTTCAATTTAAGTTTTTATAGCTGTGTAGATGATTCAGGCAAGATGCCATCTTTCAGCATGCATTTCAGGCAATAATAGTGTCAAATCTCAATTAATATTCATAAATCGACAATACAGCCATGCATATAGCTGTGTCAAGAACACCATCCCTCATGTGCTGATTCTGCCCCAGTGAAGAAGAGCTAGAGGCTCTGCACAAACTGCTTTTTGATTAATATATTTTTTACAGCTAAAAAAAAATCTAAAGGAAACAGGGATTCATAATAATTTTATGACCTGCTCAAACAGGGAAAAAGTCAAGTCTTCCAGCTACACAATTTTTGGGAAACTTGCTAAGAAATGTACTTGATTCTGTCTACAGTGTTGTCAAGCTGCTGGCGGTGAAAAGGGCAAGGGCAGATGGGACTCGGGGACAGAGGTGAGTGATGATAGGACAAAGAAAAGAAGACAGGACACCGACCAGGTTACATAGGTGGCAATCTTGGCAATGCCACAACGGCATTATTTTTAAAAATTCAGCATGACAAAGTCCAGGCTCTCTTAGGCACAGTATAGAATGCTAATGCCTTTGCACAAGAACAATGGTTAAGGTACTAATGTTTTGCAGGTGTAATGTTTACCAGTGTCACCACATTTGTTTAGCTTTGCAGTTCTACCCTTCATTCTAATAAACTGAGGATGGTGGGTTTGTCACTTTTCCAGGTTTTTGATTTTTTTTTACTATTGAATTAGGTTTTTTACACTGCATGACTGATAACCTGAGATATAACTTTAACCAGGCTGGCAACCCAACAACACTTGGGTTGTCATTGAATCCGAACATTTGTTTTGATGTTATAATATTACACACACACACACACACACAAATATAGCATATATCCTGTTAAAACAATCAGATCTTTTCTTAGTGGGTCACAATCACAGCTGTAAGAACATTTTTCGAAAACTATGGATCTATTGACCCAAGTCTACAGCGATAAGGAAAAGATGTAATGAGGAGAGGTCTTGTAGAAAGATCCCTGCGTAGGCTGTATTGCAAGTCTTCTTACCACTTCTGTCATATGCTACACTGCTCTCTGACATCTTAAAGTGGTTTGTCAACTTTGATAAGTGAGTGCAGAAATCCAGCTGGAAAAGTCTGTGGGCAATAGTAGCACACTCATTTGAGAGCCTTACTAACTAAGAATATTAAAGGAGAATTCTCCTAAATTACACTAAACTGGTGGACCTTACATACAAACTAAGTCAAAATGTGACATCTAAAATTAGGGACAAACACACACACACACACACAGGTCAATTCTCATTGCCACTTGGGCAGACAGTTGTAGTTACTAAAAGAACACCTGTTCACCAGCTTTAGCTACTTCTTTCTCAGCTGTTTCTTCTCTCTCTCTCTCTCCTTTCATACACACAATAATAGAACATTGAGGAAGGGTTGTGTGAAACCAAAGAAGGGTAAAGTGTCAAATGTCCATCTCCTGGGCCAAAAAGATAAACTAATAGTCTATGAATATTCTGATCAGTGTCCAAAAGTCTGTCAAAAAAAAAAAAATCACAAGAGAAAAAGAGGATGGCGTGGAAAGAAAAATGTAGAATTTGAAAGGGAGGGGAAAAAAAAAAAGTTTCAGTACAAACTCTGGTTATCTAAGCTTAGCATTAAAACAGAACAGCTAGCTTGACCTTGTGCAAAGGTAAAAAGAATTCTGCCTAGCACCAGCATGAGAAGTTAAATACTATGACCATTGTTTCTCTGAGCCAGTGACTTCCTGCAGACTTGTCCCAGGGAGGTCCCAGGGCGATCAAACCATTGAGCCTGTGGCCCGTCGACAACTGCCGTTCCAACTGAGCTACAGCTAACCTGATATAATTTCCACAAAAATAACATTATTTATGCTGAGGAAAATTTGAATCTTAATTAGAACCATCTTTGTTTTTCTAAATTTGTTAAGTATATCAACAGCTTCTTTACTACTCCAAGTCCCAAATATAATTTGCACCGTTATAATGTTTTGTTAATAACCTGCTCTGACAATGTAGCCCAGAGCACAAAATGTTCTAACTTTAATGACTTTTGGCACTGGCTGAATGATATCCAGGGTTGACAGATTACTCTCCTGCAGGCTGATTTAACTCATACTTTTCTAAACAACCATTTTGTGACACGGTTTTTCAGAAAGAGCACTGTCAGAGATCACAGTCCTTTAATGTTCTTTAGTGTTTCGATTAGAACACTAGCTCCAACATGGCTTCCTTCACGGATCACTCTCTCTCTACATTCTCTGGGGTTGTTCTGAGAAATACATCTCAGTGCTCGAGCACAGACGGCTACAATGAGGTTATTTTATGCAGAGTTGGTGCCATGCCACAATGAGCACAATAAGCGGTCTCTCACAAGTACGTTCCTTTTAAGTCAAGTGCTGCAGGTCAACTGCTGGTAAAATATACAATGATCTACCACAACAATTGTTAGCACATAAAGTGGTTAAAATCAGCTCTTCTTTGACTAATGCAGTGATCTTTGACCATTATTTTTTAATGCACATCTTGCCATAATTACAAAAAGATGTTTTGTTTGAAATACACTATTTCCTTTGTAGAGTACTTCAGTAGCAAAGAAATGTGGCAAATCGTCTTAGTACTTTTACGTGAGTAAAACATGCGAAGTGGTACTTATAGGGGAGAATTTGTTATACTGGAGTACTGAGTATGTGTACTTCTACCACCTCTGCACACAGTGTATTACATTTTGTAGTGTAAGGGGCTGTGTATGTAGCTGCAGACTGCTAACCCTTGTCCTCCATGGGAAAAGAATTCTCTGTACAGTATAGCAAATACAATCTAGTTAGACAACTAAAATACTTATTTAGCTTAAGAAAAAAAGGGGGTTTATGATTGATGAAAAGGTAATTGAAAGTCTTACAAATGTTCTTTCTTAAATGATCTTAAGCCCATATTTATTAAGCACCTCAGAATTGTGCTGATAGTTAAAGATAAAAAAAAAAAAAATCTATCTTTCACTTTCACTGAGAAGTAGGTCTGCTCCTAAGAAAGGGTTTGACCCCCCACTTTTACCACATTCATAGCTACAAAGTATAGATTGGAGTGGGATGTTGTAGTTTTTCATAGCTGAGGTTTGCAGGTTTAGCTTCTGAAATTAGCCATTTCTTCAGTGAGAGGATTATTTTTGGATACAAAACATAGGTAACTAATGCAATTATTTAAAGCTTTCAGACAGGCTTATGTTTTCTACCAATTCTACTTCTGTAGTACTTTTATCAGTAATCCACTGCAGAAATCAACCATGCCACTATATCCTCATCAGCCCAATCCACACCCACTGTGTCTGTATCACACATTAGGCAACATGAGTAAAAATAAACGTAAGTTTGCCGTCATAATGTTTTAATTCATGCGACCCTGTAATGGCTTGGTGTGCTTTGTTTCCGATGACTCAAACAATAGCCGTTAAAAATGTGAAGTTATAACTATACAGCCTACACAGCATGTAGGCGCAAGTGCGAGATGTGCAAAACCAAGAAAATCTAATTTGATCCAAACCATATCTTTTAATGAGCTCTGCATTATTAAATGCTAGAAACAGCTCTCCTGCTAATCTGTGCACCCCACATCTCCTGGATACTCCAAGCCAGTTAGGACATCTTCAGCACCTTAACAGCTTTTGGTGGATTTGGGTGTAATTTCCTCAGGTAAAAACGATAAATTGCTCTTACTCCTACCTCGAAAAGTGCGACCAAATTTGCGTCATTCTGTGATTTCCTACTCTGACATGCTTAGTAGACACAGGCCCTGGTCTTATGCATAAGAGTCAAACATATGGCCACTGCCACGTGACCATCCACCACAATGACCTTGCCACTGCACATTACATTAGGCAGAATGGTTCTGCTTTGTATCAGTTCCACAGAGATTTACTTTTCAGGCCATTATGATCAGACCTCGTCACAAATTATCCTCCACTTGATCTGTATTTCTACCAGTCAGTTCTTGTGAAAGAAAACAGTGAATTGTGGCTTCAACAACCAGGATAATGTGAACATACACTGAGGCTGAGGCTAATAACATTGCCAGGCTTTAGTATGTATGATGGAGATTTAGTACAATTTATTTGTAAGGATAAGGGTGAAACATGATCCTATCTGTATTATAGTGGAATCTAGAATCTGGAAGCGAGCTCATTTATAAATTTCTACAGTTTGCCCTCCAGCAGTCTGGCTCACATCACCTATTGGTTTTCAGCCAGAGCAAGCTATGTGAGGAAGTAGCTCTCCCAGGGGTAGAAGCATCATGACTCTCTCTGATCTTTGACACAATGAAGGACTACAGCACCAGCCACTATCCAGGATCCACTCCCATCTGTACCATCAAAGATCAACTTTCACAGCAGCCTCAGTAACAAAGTACTGTACATACCTGCAAAGGTTTTATAGTTTGTAACCGTAGCTGTAAAAAGTGCTTCATATATTTTTATGCTTTCGTGACAGTGATAGGCGTAGCCAGAGGCATTATGGTTTGGGGTAGTTCATTTGTACATTTGTCTCATTCTTCCATCCATCATCTCTAAACGCTTATCCTGTGTAGGGTCAAGGGGGGGGGCTGAAGCTTGTCCCAGCTGTTACTGGGTTAGAGGCGCGGTCACCCTGGACCGGTTGCCAGTCTATTTCAGGGCCAACA
Organism: Channa maculata; assembly: GCA_020496755.1. NCBI lineage: Eukaryota > Metazoa > Chordata > Actinopteri > Anabantiformes > Channidae > Channa > Channa maculata. The sequence goes on along the minus strand of CM035608.1, from coordinate 3,946,468 downwards.
CAGGGACACACAGACAGGAAACCATCAAACTCATATTCACACCTACAGACAATTAAGTCCAATTAACCTAACACGAATATCTTTAGACCGTGAGAAGAAACTGGAGCACCAGAAGGAAACCTACACAAGCACAGGGAGAACGAGCAAACTCCTAACATAATGGCCACGGTCGATGACTCACCACCGTTGAAGCGATAACATTTTGGTAGCTATAGGCTGAAGGTCAAGGTCCCTGACCTTACAATAGACATAATATGGGTAGATGAAGCATTGGCTGCTTTGGCCCATTGAAGCAATACATAATAAACCTGTAGTAAGTAAACATGGGAGCTCAGGTTTTCTTGATTAAAAGCACTACTGCTTTCAATTAATAATTTTTAAGATTCATTTCACATCTAGAACAAAAACCAAGATAAAAAGTAACATCGCTGTAAAATGTTAGAACCTCTTATTATGGTGATGTAACATTTATCTCCAAGAAATTCAACTCTGCAACTGGAAAAGCTCACGTGGCGAATGCAAGACCAGATTGTTTATTATCCAGCGGCAATATTTACAAATGATGTAGTAAATCTAGTACAACTGAATATGTGTGCCAGTATGTTCCCTCGCCTGAAGGGCATCCTATTCTTTCTCTGCTTTCATCTCCTAAGTGATATCACCATCCCCTCTCCCTCCAATGTTGCTCTCTCCGTTTCTCTCTCCTACACTCACTCTCTTTCTTTATCTACCTCTCTTTCAAACCAACACCTTTAACACCCCGGCTATCATCTCTTATCACAGAAGCAACTGTCACAAAGAGAGTGGGGGATAATATCAGAGTATTTCTTGCTCATACACATTGCTCTCCATCTTCTCTCACTGTTATCTTCTTCACACACTCATCTATCTTCCTGCTATTTTTGTCTCCCCCCCCCCTTTTTTTTTTCTTACTTCCTACAACTTTTTTTCCCTCCTCTCTTATTTTTTCTTCCTTTGGTTTTTCTTTTGCTTGTAAAAAAAAAAATGCTATAGTTGAGTTAAATCACTACAGTCCTCTATCTGTGCTTCTCTTTTCCTTGACCCCTGAGTGGTTTCTTCCCAATTTCTTAGATCAGCATTTTATTCTCCTGTGTTGTTCAGTTCCCTTTTGTGGAGAAGCAAGGACGGGGTTAAAATGCCAATCCCACAATCCCTCACTCCAGGGGTTGAGTGTTGCAAAGAGAGTGTTCATCATTGGCAGACTGCCCTTCAAGAATCACTTCCTTCCTCCCAGATCCTGAGTCAGCACTAGATCACCTTTAGAGAAAGAAGTATTTATGGACTGTTTATTTTAGACCACGTCATACTGTTGATCCTGAATTGGAGATGGCAGGGCAACACATAAGGACACGCACAAACATACATTAAACAGTGTACACACTCATGCACACACAAATACTACTAAGTACCACTCTACTAAAGCATGCGGTACAGTGCATTGGCCAATCAATCATAGGCAACAAGGACTAGCAAGTGCATGAATCAAACATGGCAACACTCACAATAGGCACGGAAATGTGAGAAATGTCTTATCATTAACATATTATCAAACTAATTATCAAACAGCTAATAAATCCAAGGACGTTTACCTGATTTGGCCATGTCATCTCATAGCAGAGGATCCTGAAGCAGCAGCCATTATCTTAATCGCTTTTGATGTAAATATTGATAAGAGAAATCCTGGTAAAAGACAACACAGACGCATATTACTATAGTGCATTTATTACCTTTGGTGCCGTCGGATTCACTTTTTACAAACGCAGATAAAAAGTGCATTCTTTTACATCATGCTTCGCACACACAAAGAACTATAAAACCTTTGCAGGTATGTACAGTACCTTGTTACTGAGGCTGCTGTAAAAGTTGATCTTTGATGGCACAGATGGGAGTGGATGCTGGATAGTGGTTGGTGCTGTAGTCAAACATCATGTGAACCATATTGGGATTCCTAATACTTGTTAATCCAGCAAAAACTTCACTCTAGAGATCGTTGTATGAATATTGAACATTTATTGTACTTGCTTCTCAACTTAGCCGTGGACTGGTCAATTGTACATACAAGCTGAAGCACAGTAATCTCACAAGCACGTTCACAAACAGCTTCATCAAACAAGTTTCTCAAAGTATGGCTGAACTCACTGAACCCGCGGATGCTCGCGGAACTCTGTAAGAAACCGTGTGCCTCCACAGCTACACACTGAACCTTTTTCTTCTACCTTGTTGCGGTCGACACCTTTGCTCCAGCTACGGTGTCACGTCTGCACCCTTCAGTAGCTGAGCTGAACTGCATCCCTTGCCACAAACCCTTTGCATTTCATTGTTCCCTTGACAAAGGCCCAACAAACTCAACCGGTAAACTACAAAGGCAACCTTCAAAAGACAAACTATCAAAGCTATATGATGACACTAATGACATCATCAGTACACAGAAACATAACACAACACACAATACAGTACAGTTCACAATACACAATACATAAAACAAACTACAACTGAACTTAAAACTGAGGAAACCCTTGGTTGGCTCATACAGGTGCAAATGTGAATCAAATTATTTCATCAGCTCAAACACAAACACCAGGATACAAGACGGACATCATGGCAGATGTAAGAGCAACAATGTCAACAAGCTCTTTTAATTTAGAAGATACTCATTAGCATCTTTAAAGTGAGTCTTTAATGCATTTAAAATAATCCTAATAAACATGACCTGTGGTAAACAAATGAGATGTTAAAAGATGACACGGTCTCCGAACTTTGTCCCACCATGTGTTGAACATACTTTGGCCAACTTGATCTCATCTATCATCATGAGATCAATTAATATTCACAACAGACTTTGCGTGTGACTTCACCTCTACAGGAACATATTGCTATATCTTAAAGGATGAGTATATTCATGCAATTTGTGTATCTCCTACTGCATATTTATTCAAAGTCTACGTATGTGTCAGTCTGCAACACATCATCTCAACACTGTTTGTTATTGACAACCTGTCTGACCTACAGGGCCCTGTGTGCACGCACCAGGCAGTTATGTAAATCCAGCACAGTGTAGCAGCTCTGTAATAGTGTCTTCCTCTCCTTTAAATAGGAGGGTGGGTCACTCTATCCTGAAGCTGTCACCTTGCCTGAAAGATAGATTGTTACTTGTTCTAGTTTTAATGACTTCACCAAAGGTAGACTGACAGCAAAATGCAAAATCAAAATGTTGAAGCTGCATGTGTAATTTTGGTTTGTCCTTGAACACTGCCGATATGACAGCGAGTTAGATTCTATTCAAGGAACATATATGACAACAACTGTGTTTGCCGGACAATTTTGGATGATTCACCAGGAACACATTAAATTGAGTAGCAATATTTTTTAATGAAAAGGTGATTAAAACTCTTATCTACTATCTGCTTATGGCATTTTTATATATATATGTGTGTGTGTGTGTGTGTGTGTGTGTGTGTGTGTGTGTGTGTGTGTGTGTATGTATGTATGTAACCAATAAAGTTGGAAAAAATATATTTTTTTATCTTTTCTCATGAAAATATTGTAATTAAAAAATAATAATATTTTAACAATGTAATTTATTGTTGATAGATAGAGTGTTATTATTCCAACTTTATGGGCAACAGTGGAGTTGGGGATTATGGCTATGTTAACTTTAAACTGTTAAACTGGACAGGGGTGACTATAAGTCCCAGTTAATTTCTCAATATTCTCGTTAGTCATTGGCCTGGTATCTGCGTATCAGCAGAGTATTCGATGGCTGAATTGAACACCTGCAGCGATATCGTCGGTAGATACTAGTCAGCAGATAACCACACTGCTCTTAATGAACCAAGGATTATGCCAAACAGCATCCTTCAAAATAATTATAGCTATACAAAAAATTTGATCTATCGATCATGTACAGATGATGATAAATACTAATCGAATGCTGCTTTTAAGGATAAAATCCTAAAAGTAGTAATGGATGCAAAACCATTCAGTCCTAAAACAAAACACTGCTATTTAGTGACCGTACCAGTGGTGTTACCTTCACGTATGACCTGTGTTGAGAATGGAAAAGCCGTGTGGACACCGTACACCTAGAGATACTGTCTTTCAGCAAGCTGCTGGGCTCCATTGATTTTTAATCTCCTAAAGCACTGTGTCATTATTATGATAAAAACAACTGTCCCCTGCTTTTCCTTGATGATCTGTTTAATGTTTATTGACAATAAGGGCAGATTGAGTTTGTGTAGATTTCAGTGTGCCCTCTGACCATCACTGGTCCCGTGAGCGTTGCTCTATTAAATCTACGAGTAGAAAAAGCACGTGCACGTTTATACATACACATAAAAACACAGTCACATACACCCTGCTGCAGACACACTGACACACTGCTCTCTCTCTTTTTCTCTCTCTGTGGCCGACCTCTGCTTTGCTCCCCAGCCCCTTTGGTGCTGAGAGCCCAGCTCCTGCCAGGAGCAGCACTTTAGGGTTAATAAATGAAGCCCAAATGGGTTTGACCTCCAGAAGAGACACAAAGTGATGAAAAATAGTACTTTGACACAGCACGAATACAGGGCCTGTCACCTTATGGTGACCTTGATATTTTAACCAAGTGCTTTCTAAGACGTAATTGAGTTTACCCTCTAAAAATTCATCCTCTCCTAACAATCAGATCCTTCATGTCCCTCTCTCTCTGTGTCCCATCATCCACACTCACTGCTCATATGTTGGAAGGGCCAGATTGATGTTACTGTTCATATTAACTCTGTCATGCACTATACAGGGGGCTACATATATCAAATTCTGATTGGAGGCACACAGGAAAGCTCATGTGTGAAGAGTGTGAAGTACTTCACACCTAAACCTTCTACAGTATAGTCGGAAGACGCAAGGAAAAAATAAGTGACAAAGATTAACTGGTGAACACGATAAAACGTTTTCTTTTATTTATTTCAAGTTAACATCTTTCATTTACTAATGCTTTTGACCATTTAGTTGTTGCATCCCAATTTTGATCCAATTCAACCACTTAAGCTGTGCTTTTAATTTGACATGTGCCTACAACCTCACTGGGTTCCACCTTTGCACAACCTTTTTGAATGGACATAGTTTACACATCTGTGTATATAAGGTCCAACACTTCAATGCACAGTAAAACGAAACCTAAGTCAAAGACCTGCTTGATCAAGGATATTATATATTTATATACGTTCTAAAGCTGTGACTGTTCGTGGGGGCACAATGGCCCTAATAATTGTGTAATGAAAGAAATTTGAATTCATCTTAGAGTTGGATGTGTGCCAAGTAACCTGGCAAGTACAGCGTTGGTGAAGGAAATGATCAAGGAAATGATCAAGGAACCAACATTCACTTAAACACAGGGTCAGACGTTTGCTGCGCAGATGAGACAACCAACCAGAAAGCCTACCACGTAAGCAGCACTCCATCAGACAGGCTTTTTTAAAAGAGGAGCAAAAGGCATACAACGGCCCACATACAGTTTGCCAAAGATAATATGAAGGACTCCAGGAGCACACGAAAATAGATTCTTTTTGATATCATGAGACAAAAACTGAAGTCTCTGGGCAAAAGTCCAAGCACAATATGTGGTGACATATGTCCTAAAATATGAAAAACTATAAAACCTTAATGAGTTTATAGGAAGGTGCTAATATTTAATTTAATAACATTCAAGTTTTAAATTTCAAATTCATTTAAATTAAAAAGCCTGTGCGCTGATAAAAACAAAAACAAAAATCAGAAAGATAGGCTGGCAACAGGAATGACCTGTAAGACAATAATCGGACACTAAGCTACTTAAACAGCTTATGATTATATTCTTTACATGGACCCTAAAGTCTTGATGGTAATGCATATTTTCTTTCTTCTTGTTGTAAGTGGACCTATCATTTGCTTTTGTGTGTGGGATTTATGTTAAGTATCACTGTAAAAAGTGTGCAACTACCTGACGGAAATTGATGCTGCGCAAATACTCAAATTGCTAAACTGAAAACTCAATCGGGCGCTGAAGTCCAGTTGTCAAATGTTCATGTACTTCTGCCTGTAACAAGAGTAATTTGAGGCAGTGCTGTTTAAAATACACAAGGGCAGTTGACCTGTATTAGGTTTATCTTTTGCTCTGAGCTACTGTTTCATACACCAACATAAAATGTTCACTGGGGCTTCCCCTGTTCTTTAATGTCTGAGTCACCTGATCTTGCTTAATTTGACTGGTTTATTTAGCCGCAATTAAAGTCAGAAACAACCTTATAAAAGTTCTTCTAAATTCAACATGAGCTATTTAGATAAACCTCATGCAAACATCCACTAGGCCATAACGGTGGCTCTGAGGCTCCTAATGGGCTTTGTTATCGAGGCAGGATGGATGGTGATGGTTACTGTTACACAGTGGAACACAGCTAGAGCATGCAGGGGGCTATAATTCTCATGATAATTGGGTTAATACCTGTCATGATACCCCCTATTACGGCAGCAGTAAATAGGGGAGAGGTACAAATTATTGTTTTTAATTAGAAAACATCTAGAGCAGCAGCATGTAAAAAAGGAACTGTATGTCTCAGGTCAATGTAGACCAGAGATCACCCTTACTACAGCGGGAACATAGCAATGTGGCCTCTGTGTAGGTACGTGTGTCCTACAAAGCCTGCACGTTATACTCGTGTTGCTACATGTATCTGCAATAGCATATTCCTGCAAATATGCGCAGCTTTGGGTTTTTTTTTTTTTTTTTTTCCACGTTGGTGTAAACCAGTTAGACTGCAGATGGTGTATAAAATGCATAGGACTGTGCACATGTATGTCTGCGTCTTACTGAGCAGGTGGGTTTGTGAGAATGTGACACAGTGTCTGTCCCCTGTCCTCTTCCCTTTTCTGGGCTGGTTACTCAGGGGGCAGCTATAAAAGGAAAGGGCTCTGTCAGCCTGTGATGCAGTTGGCCATGTGCTACACACACACACACACACACACACACTAAGGATAAGGCAGCAAGAGGATATGGGCCACAGGGCCAGCTGAGTTTACTAAACTTTCACAGGAGACTAAAATAGGTCCTGCCAATTTGCAGGGTTTATAGCACATTTGTATGTGTGCATGTAAGCGTAGAACAGAAAGTGCACGAAGTGTGTTACGTTTCTCATTTTATTCATGAAGGGTGAGCAGCAGACCTGCTTGCTATTCAGGACAAAAATTAAAGAAGAGACAGGAGGAAAAGAAAGGAGAAAAGGCAAGACATTTGGAATTAAACAACAAGCAAAGGAGTTAATGAATGGATGAGTTAAAGTCAGGAACCACGACCGAAAACATGACAGTACTTCTTGAGGCCGGCTGGCACGGGAGGGAGTAACAGAAGGTAGGGCTGGATGAGATGGAATCGTTGTTACAGGTTGCAGGGTGGCTGTTATCGGCCAAGTGATTGCTGTTAAATTGACTTTTGTCCCCCTGACTGTGTGAAGGCAGAGTGGATGTCCCCACCTTCCATTCTCTCTTCTGTTTCGCCTTTTGCTCCTTCTCCTTCTCACCTCATCCTCCTCTTCTACCTCCAACACCCATTTCCCCCCTCTCCCTTCAGTACTCCACATTAGGCCTAAGCCGAGGCCAATCACTCATGCATGAAGCAGACAGTTTGACTGATACCAGACCTTCAGCATCTCCCTTCACTCTCCCTTTCTCTCTCACACAGCACATTCTCCTCAGAATGTTAATGCTTCGAACTTGTGCTGACGTTTGCACGTGCCAAGGAGCAGACGGGTTAAGAGGGTCCCACACCTTTATTCTAATCTGTTACTGCCATTAAAAAAAAAAAAGACAACACCAGCATCAATTCATGCAAAGGGAAGTTACTCAGGAGAAAACAACCAACTATGCTATTGTGCAAATGTTAGGATGCTTTCAAATATAATGCTATTGATAGTTTCTTGCACATTATAGGTTTGTGACCAGACAATGCATTTAAGAGAGCACCAGTTATCCTGGACATATTTAAGAGCGTGCCACTGTCTGTGACTTTAGGCTGTGCCAATTGCTTCTCTCTCTTCACACTGTTCTTGGTAACATGGTCCATAATTATAATTACACAGAATTTACCACTGCATGGAATGAGCCATGTCTCACAGAAGGCAACACCAGCAAACACCACAGAGCTCTGGAAAATGATTTGGGGCATTTCTGACGTCAATTTCACACGTAGTCCAAAAAAGTGATAACACATTTCTTAATTCAAGATAAGTTGGTTTGTTGTTACAAAGGAATCAAGATCCAATCAGGCCTAAGGAGGATCTGTGGCCTAGAGCATTTATACAGGTTTCTAATTAAGACATATGATCAAGAAAGAGTTTAATCATGTGACATGACATTTTACAGTCATGTCAGAAAGTACTCAAACTGTTTCACTTTTTGCACATTTAACTGCAATGTTTAAAGCTGCAATTCTGCCTCCCATCTACACATAAGACATAATGACAAAGTCAAAACATTTTTATAGCAATATTCAGTAAATAATCAGACGCTTGCTACAGTTACTTTGTAGAAGCCCCTTTGGCGGCAATTAACTTTAAAGAATCTACAGGCTTATCATGCCTGGATTAGGATCTTTTATCCCACTCTGAATGTCTCTGAATTAGAAGTGCCATCGCAGGTCTCCCCACAAATGTTTAAACAGGATTTAAGTCTTGGATTTGATTGGGCCGTTCAATGACAGTCAGGCGTGACCTGACTGATGGAGTGTAACTAAAATGTTCCTCCTCCTGTCAGGTTCTTCTATGTCGGCAGGGATCTTCTGAAGCTCTGTTAGACTGGTGGGTTCCTGGTCACCTCACTGACCAAGGTCCTTGTCTGCATACTCAATGTGGCCTAATAAGCAACTCTAGGAGAGTCCTGGTTGATGCAGATGTCACTATTTTCACAATTAATAAGGCCATTGTGCTTCTGGGAACATCAGAATTTCTTCGACTTCAAAGCTTAGTGTTTGTCCTGACATTATGTGTAGTTTGTGGGACCTTAAATATCTTTCAAAACATTAAAATTTATTTTAATGGAATTTTGTTTTTCTTTTTTCACAATGCAACAATGTTGAAGCAAGAACAATTTTAAAACATTTTGCAAATGAATTAAAACAAAATTCCATTAAAATAAATTTGCAACTCAGTAAAATGAGTAAAGAGTGATAAGGTCTGAAAATCTGTGACCTTAACTGTATGTACTGTATGGTGTCTCTCAGATTCGGTGCCAGTCTGCAACATTTGTTTCTACGCTGTTTAGTCAATGACGATTAATCTCTAAACATTAAAGTTACACTGTTGAATGGGAGCATTACCATATGTTATGCGTTATGAGAGTTATTAAAATCACAAAATAAAAATATAATGGAGCGGGCACTAATAACACAGTATTTGCAAACAAAGATAAGTACAAGTAACTGAGCATGCAATCAGCACAAAATATTGAGATAAACAGCATCAAAGACAAAAGAAACGCTGACTGTGCTTGGCCAGAATTGGTGCTGTCACACCCATCATCACCCTATGAATCTGCAACTCATTTATAGTCTATGCTTTTCTGTTAATAACCACTGAGGGGGGACAGAAGCTGTAACGTTTCATGAGGCACAAAGCAGATTTTGATGTCTGTGTTCTCCACAAGATGAGGTGCTCACACCAGGAGACTTTACCCCCACCAGTTGGGACAGATCTCCTGCAATGCAGTAAACAGCCAATGCAGATATATACTGCTCCAGTGGCACATGCACACAGACACACACAGGGCCACAGCAGCCTGCACTTACTCTTCCAAACTACTTATTCACGAATCATACTTAGAGATACATTTTTACATACTTGTAGTCACTCAAGAAGTATGAACATTCACATATTTAATCTTTTTTTTTTTAGAAAATAAAAAGAAAAGGTAAACTCCTACTAATTGCCAACTTGTTCGGCTACAGTTAGATTAGAGAGGCCCCGGCAGCTGCTGCCTGCTGTCACTAGAGTCCTCTGTATTACTCTGGCTCACTGAGTTAAGTCCATCAAAAAGAATTCTGTGTATTCCAGTGTTCCAGTAATGTTGAGAAAAGGTAATGCTTGAAACAAACTACTGAATATATCATTCATTTCCCGTCCTACTTGATAAAATAATTTCTGTAATTGTATTTATTTAAATTTTTAGTGGCCATGTTCATCAGTTGTTACACTTTATAGCTTTCTGCGATACGAGTATTAATTTTTTTCATAATGTCTTCATGATTTCTGTGCAGATTCAGAGTGAGTGTGAAAGTGTGTTTGGCTCACCAACAGTATGAGAGAGAGAGAGAGAGAAAGAGAGAGAGAGGTAGAGGGGGAAAGACCTTGGTGGAAAGCAGAGGGCGTCCAGGAAAACATCAATGAAACTCAACTGATGAGGGCTAAAACTGAGAGAGAGTGAAAAACCTTGACTTTGACGAAGAGTTTGGCAAATATATAGAGGACTGAACAGACAGTGAGAGAGTAAGTGGGGTGAAGGAGTGAGCGAGTGATGGAGTGAGTCGGATGGGAGAGAGAAGAAAGATGAGGAGACAAAGTGTGATAAAGACAGAGACAGATAGGTGACAGGCAGAGAGCATAAATAGATGGGCAGATTGACAGAGAGAGATGGACAGAGATGGAACACTGACATGCAGAGAGAGATGTTTATTTGGATGGAGCGTATGTCTGTGCTGGGGTCACTGCCTGTCATTGCTGGCCATGGCCCAATGTCAGCACAACTAAGTCAGACGCAGTACCTGAGCCCCTTAGCGTGTCCCCTCCATCCCTCTGTCCGTGTGTGTGTTGCAAGTGCAAATACCCATCAGTGTAAGCCATCTCCTCAGGCAGTTCTGTATCTGCACAGGTGCTTGGCAGACACTTGCTGTACAGTCGTGCACACACACACACACACACACGTAGCACAGTTTGCACACATATCACAGCCTTCAATATTCTGAACTTTGGGTGTGTATGTAAATCTGTATGGCCAATGTATGCATTTATTACAGGGACCACCACAAATTAAAAAGCATTCATGTAGAAATATCTGTTACTCAAAAATTAGTGTCAGACAAGCAAATGGGATGCGCATTTGTTAGCTAAATCAATACTCCAGAACCAGATTTATCATTCTTTTCATCTACACAACATAACTTCTTATCACCTGTATTATCCACAATGCACCTTACTGTCAACAGTCAGGTGTGTTATGTTTTCAGCAGATAATTATGCTATCAAAGAAAAGTCCTTGGTGCATGAGATTTCACATGGGTCCAGACTGTCCATGTCTATGTGCTGCAGCCTTAATGCTCCAACTGCATCCATGATCAGATTATGCATTGGCAGTTTTAATATTCTTTGTTTAGTGACAAGGGCAACAGTGGCAGTTAACTGTGGCAAGCAATGCTAATGTTACACGTCTCACTGCCTCGCTGCCTACATTCAAACCGGCTTGAGACGTAAAATTTAAAGAGTGTCAAAAACACTGGCATCGGTTTGGCCTCTCACATATGGCTGTACTATATTGAATCATCTATCGTGATTTCTCCCCATGATAAAACTTGTTATCTTGTGATGGACAATTTCCATGGACCTGTTACATCATACATCAGCAAAAAAAAAAAAAAAACAAACAAAAAGATGTAAATCCAACATTTGTGATTTGTAAGTTGTGTTAGAAACTCGAACAAGCAAAGGGTGGAAACGTGAATCAAATGTTTCACCACCTCATACTCCAGAATAGGAAGGAGTTCTTAGCCGATGTCAGAGCAACAGGTTCTGCACCCTGGTCAAATTTAAGCCATTTTTGTGAGTTCTCCATCTCTCCATCCCCAGAACCAGGGACACCCACACTGCCAGCTGACGTACTAGGCATCAGGTTACACGAGCTGTTAAACATGCTGCAACCTTGTGCTTTCAGTAGTACGTATTTGGTTTGTCTCTGTGTTAATTAGCTGTACACACAGTAAGTTTTAAAAATGATTGAATCCTTTTGAATGCAATGCAGGTTAAAAAAATAAATAAATAAAAAAAATAAAAACTATTTAGCTACAGGTATTTTAACCATGTTTCCAAGTTTAAAGGTAGCTGATAGCTAGTGGCCATCAGAGAAAGTTAATGCTAAATAGCAATCACCCATGTTCCTTTTAAAAGTTCAAAATTAAAACACTTTCATGGTCAGTTTTCAAGCTTTTCCAGCACTGTGGAAAATTTTTTCACAGATAGATTAAATACTAAACAATTATCATTTTAAAATAATATTTAAAAACTTGGCATTATGCTATAACCAACCAAATGTAATTACTAAAAGCAAAAAAATTAAGATACACACTCATTTGACAAGCAATTTTTTATAAATTTGTTACTGAAAAATTTAAAAAAGAACATTTGTCTACTGTTACTACTGTTAAGTAATGTTGGGTACATTCACTGCATATCTCATAAATGAACGTGTCGTAATTGACATGCAATACTAGCATTGCCACACTTGGCTGTCAATCATTTAGCCTGTGAATTCACTAGCTAGCGGTTAGCATAAACACATTAACATGTACCTGTAACACTGGTCTAACATTCCTCAAAGACTCTACAACACACCTTTGATGCAGACTCTCCTATGGTGAGGAGCTGGATGTCTTCTCTGCAGAAGGCTGCTCATTGCAGTAGGAATGACTGTGTTTGCACCCACAACGATATCAACGATTGTTTTTCCTTCCAGAATTTCTCAAAATTACATATTGCACATATTTATTCATCTAAATTTCTGCCCACCCATCCACTGCATTACATTCAGTTTTGTATGAAAGTCCATTAGTACACCCTTGAAAGCTGAATCATTACACTGAGGTCTCAAATATGTGCTTATACTGCCACTACACAGTATTGATGCCACGCTAACAAAAATGTATACAGGTTCACTGTAATGGAATACTCAACTTAAGAAAGGTTAACAAGTCATCTAATGGATTTTTATAATGCAGATAAATAAATAAAATAGTCTTGATTTATACTCGGTAATCCCAGACTTGCTTCGTTCTTTAAACAACAAAAAATGTCACAAAACATACAATTTCTTAATTATCTTTATCTTTTGGGTACTAAGAGCATCCAAAGTAGCAGACATCCTCTCAGGGTTTATACATTACCCACCACAATCCACTGCATTGGGAAGGGGAAAAAAAAACTGACCAATTACACATTATTGCTGTGTAAAAACATGTCAGAGTGACATACAGTGGAGTGCTATTTTTCAAAGTCTGGGCTGGGATCCAGGCCTAAGTTGCAGAAAGATTTAAAACCCTACTCAAATTATTGTAAAATTAGTATCCAAAGCCATTAGCCATGTAACATCGCCAAATCCTCCCAAGACGTTCCAACAAATAACAGGATGAAATAAATAACGTGACACAGTCGGTCACTTGTCTTCAAAAAAAAAAAAAAAAACAGCAGTGTAATATTTTGTCACATTAGCTCATAATGTAGAAGCTGAACTGCAGTCAGCAAAAGCAGCAAAAAGGAAACTTGAAGAAAAAATACATTACCCCTAAAGGTTAAGAAGGTTAAAGAATGATTATTATAGGCGTCTTATCACTCATATTCCTCAGTAGCAGTAGTAGAAGTTCTAGTATTCTCACCCCCCTGGCCTGTCTTAATACACGGGTCAATCCTTCATGTTCAAGCAGCTAGTGCATTTCAGCGATTGTGTGTGCGTGCGCATGTGTGTGTGTATATTGATTGCACAGGACCATTATACTGTAATACAGGTTTGCATTAGCCACTCCCTTAAATATTAAGATTTTTTTTTATTGTGTATAATTAGTAAGCCTATACAAAAATCTTGCACTTACTAATTATATATACTTGTGATATATTATTCTTATGTCACGTGAATATATGTAGCTCAATAGATAGAGCAGTTGTCCATGAACCACAGGATGATAGGTTGACTCCCACTCCCTCCTGGCTACATGTTGCATTGTTCTTCAACAGGTATCTGAACCCTAAGTTGCTCCCAGTGGGTCATGCGAGCACCTTGCACATCTCATCATGTGCGTCTGTGTGTACGCGATTAAAAAGTATGCAGTTTATTGAGACATTACAAAAAACAGTACTAACAGAAATGTGTTACTCCAGCCACTGTTTGAGTGGGTTTTTTTTCTGCACAGACTATTGATATGTGCGTCATCATTATTTCAGAAATCACATAATTAATCTAAAGCCATGTATAATTAGCTGCGCGTTCTTAGCTCAGGTTTAATAAGCACGGAGGGGGAGAAAAAACTGAAAGGGAATAAGGGAAGAAAGGAGCAAAGGTCAAAGAAAAACACTATGAGTGAGTATTAAGAAGAAAAGAAAAGCAAGAAAACAAGATTGGGAGAGAGAAGTGAGTTAAGCAGGCAGATGGATAAACAGAGAGATTGATGTAGACAACCTACAGAGACAGAACTTAGCAAAAGATGACAGAGACAGAACAATAACACAGACAGAGCAGGCAGGCTAGAGCAAACGAAAGAGAAGAGAGACAGATGAGATGAGCTGAGAAAATATGACACATTGCTGTATATAAAAGTGGCAACAGCTGGCATAGTCTGCTGTTGTCACGGCCTCTCGTGGTGCTGGAACAGTAAAGTTTCCTGCCAAATGCTTCCTTGAATAGCCGGGGCCAAAGACAGACAACCAAGATAGCCCACTGAAAAGCCAGGCCTAAAGAAAGATGCAGAGCGTGGAGCCACACAGGGACACAGCCAGGGATTTTAAAGGGGAACGCAGCTGGGATGGCAGAATAAGTATAGAAGATAGATAGAAGCCTCTGGGACATCCTGCTAGGGACAATGTCACCTTAATATTAGGTAAAAGCAGGATGGCAGCCTGTCCCTGTATGCATACACCTGTCTTAACCTACTTGCTTTCTCTTATTTTATCTATATGCTGTCTGCTGATATCGTTTTATATTTACATTGTTTTTAAGCAAACTGTCTTGACATTTGGGGGAATAAAGTCAAAAATTGTGAAATTTACTGTACTTTGTTTACTTTGTTATATGTGTCGAACAATTCTCTTATATTTAATACTCTGTAACACTCCTCTAATAATTTTAAGTTATGAATCAGTGCTACGAGCGGGCAGCTGTAGCTGAGTTGGTAAGGCCACAGGGTCAGAGGTTCGATCCCCGATCCCGGCTGTATGTCGAAGTGTCTCTGGGAAAGACACTGAACCCCCAGCTGTGCAGTGCCGGTCAGTGCTACAGTTAAGTCAAAGGTACCAACTTGCATGCACATCATGTTTAATTTATCTGCAACTCCCAAGGTGTATTTTCTATAAAACATAAATTTATTAAGTATAAAATTTGGTTATGTGTGCTATCCAAATCGGGGCAGGAGAAGAAGACTGAGAAGTGAGAGAGTGTTGAGAAAACTGTAATCATAATCTAAATTATGGGTCAGTTCTAACAGAATCCAGCAGCTACTGTATAGCAGCACAATTCTTTTACTTAAGTCCAGTTTTGAGCTATATCCAATTTATGATACTTTTACTCCACTTAACATTTAACATTTATTTTACAACTTTAAGTACTAGTTACGAGTTAATAAAAAGAAGGATCTCAATACAGAATACCACCATCTAATAATTTAATTCTCAAATTTTCATCATTCAAAGTTTGAACTAACTTGTATGTTCATCTTATCAACAGCAGCAGTTTAAAACTTCCATTTAGTTTGGCAGACGCTGATATGCAATGTGACTTACAAATGATGCAGGACATACACATGCGCACATGCACACACAAACACACACATATATATGCACACGCACATGCACAAACACACACGGGAACAACTTGGGGTTCAGAGCTTTACACATGGCTCTGACACTTTGACATGGGAACAAACCACTGACTCTGTGGTAGGTGGACAACATGCTTTACCTCCTGAAACTGACATCAACACAGGGCCAGGTAGTTGGTAGCTGCCTATAGCAATAGACCCGTTCGCCTCCAGCTCATTCACTTCTACTCTTCAAGCCTCACACCGCCCACGCCAAGTTACCAAAATTGCATGGTGCGACCAGCTGAAACAACACCTATGTGTGCCAAGTACCAAAGGTAGTGATGTCATGTTTGGTGACCACAAACCGGCTGATATGAGAATGGCAAGCTTGTACTTAGTACAAAGTAAAAGAATACTAGTTTAGATAGCCGAAGCATTTTAAGGTGTCTATATTCTATTGAAAAGAAGTCAAGAGATAATGTCGGACAACTACATAAATATATGGTACATCACAAGAGCAAAACTGGAGAGAAACAAAGAGCCTCAGGGGAGGATGAAATAGCATTGTTCCCACAACTTCCCGAGAGCTTATACATCAAATGAAGGTCTGGCTTTATGAGCTGATATGTGCTGCAAATTGAAAGTAAGAAAAACATAAACTCTCAGGATGGATCGGTTCTGTAGTCTGAAGACCACTTCAGCCTAAGTGGTCCAGAATCCATGATACTGTAGCCAAACAATTGTATTATACGGCAATCCTATAAACCGCCAACGAAGGAGCTTCAGCTGTAATTCAATTTTGAGTCACATATCATTTATATTCAATATCAATGATTGCCTAAACTATCTGTCTTCATAGAATTAGAATCTTGGTATATTGGCTGCCACATGGTCTGTTGGTAAAAGTTTTATTTAATTAGGCACCGGTTATGTTATGCTCCTACTCAATTTTTTCCTAAACAATGGAATATGATTTGCAGTTAGAGCACTTCTATGACTTGGATCAGTGAGTTACTTTCTTATAAGTAAAGATGCACAATACCATCACATTCCTAGATAAATATGAAAAGGTAAGATGTGTATATACAAAGTTCTAAAGAAGAGGGTATCGCCCAAGTGCTTCAGATGATGACGATTTCTGATAAGACTGAAGGTTTATAATGCGAACAATGTTTGCTACTGTCGTGGTAAATATATATCTCTATGTTCTCTGTCAAATATGCTTCAGTGTTTTCCATTAGGTATTATACCTCCAAGTCTTCCTTGACTTTCTAAAAGGTCAGACACCTACATTTCCTCACAGGAACCATGTACACTGTGTAAAAGGTGGCAGAGAGCGGAAGAAACGTAGGAAGAGCCGTTTTCACACTAGCACTTTAACAAGAACAATGTTGCACTACAAGGACCTGAAATTTGTACTAAAGTGATTTTCGGAAATCACAGAATTTAGGTCTGTGAGCATCAAAGCTTAAAGTAATGCTTGAACATAAATGCTTCCTGTCCCTTTTATGTTTAGTATTTTTTCCTGGGCTGTCAAACTCTCAAACTGCTTCCACAAATGAAAAGGACCATGGCAGAGTATTATTCGTCCCACTATGTTTTCTTCATTTCCTGCGCTGTGTGTTTTTTTCTCCTTCACACCCTTTTTTTAAATTTGTGGCACATTTCTCTATAGCCAGCCATCAGATTAAATGAGACGTGGTGCAGAGTATGGGTTTGTGGCGAGCATGTGTGTCTATGTATGTTTTATCTGCCTGTGTATCTACAGTATGTAGATACACAGGCAGATGTTCCTGTGCATTCTGTGGATGTGCATGTGCTTCTCCATGTACATCTCTGTGTGCCTGCATGCTCTTGCCTGCCTGTGCGTGTGTGTGCGCAAGCAAGGGATGTTCTACTGCTCCTACTGAAAGCCATAAAAATGTCATTTTATCAACATTTGGTGACAGAAAAGATCTCTGAAAACTGAAGCATACTGGCTGCTCTCCACTGAGGGGCTCTAGCAGTGTGTATAGAGGGCTGGTAAATGGTGGTGAAGGCTGAACTCCACAGGAGCCTGAAGCCTGTATGTCTCTTTCTGACAGAAGCTACATGGAAGACCTGTCATTTGTTTGGTCAAATCTCTCTTCGTTACAAAAGAAGGTTCACTGATATGCCTGTTACAGTGAGGGCTGCCAAAGGTGGAGACAGTAGACTACCTACCTACTTGCTGTATAAAATGTCAAACCGCAGCTCAGATCACCTGTGAGTAATATTATTGTAACATCTCAACAACCAAGTGACGCCTGCCATATTGTAAATCCACCAACTGATCTTGCATCAGTTTCAGAATCTACCATTTTAAATGTTCATATCACATCAATAAAATAATAAATCCAACTGTAATTAACAATCAGGATCTTTAGCAACCTTTATGAAGCTGCTGGACAATAAGATGTGCCAAAATCATTAGCCTGTCAATATGTAAAAACCAGGGTTATTGTCCGAAAGCTAAACAAAACTAACATGAAAACTAAGAACTCTTCAACTTTTTAACGTAAGCTTGAATAATTTAACCATAGAAAAACAGAGCACAAAGATGCAAAGGGACAAAGCATGGAGCATGGTGCCTGCATGGAGCAATGTGTTCTCATTGCTCCATGCAGGTTTTTAGATTTCATCTTTATATTCTGTGAACCAGGAGGTAAAGTGGTATTGTAAGACACATCCTTTGGTTGCATTATGTTTTCTCAATCCCCTATACATTGTATTTTGCTGCATTGTTCCACAAAATACAAGGTTTAGCAAGAGAAGCAGGGTGTGGTAATACTACGAGCGGGGCCATGGGAAAGTTTATTTATGGCAGGTCATGCTAAACTAATTTATTTAAAAGATACTTTATACTCTTAATTAAACTACAAATTACTTGACGGTGCATCCATTCAGCAGGAATCTACAGTACAGCTTACTGAATTTAAACCCCATCGAGAATTACAGTTATATCCGTTTCCCTATTAACCTTAATGAATTGCAAATGCCCAAATGCAGTACTTTAAATCAAATAATAAATTTGGTTAAATATATAATGTAGAATTTTTGCTTTTAAAGAAAGAAGTAACAAACTATACAAGTAGGAGTGAGATCAATTCCCCTTGTTGAACCTATAGCCTGTTCTGCTTAACTTTCATCACAGCGTTGTTCCTTTACACTTTAACACATTGGTCTGAAATGTTTACTCTCAGCTTACTGAATTTACAGCCAGTAAATAAGAGACCCACAGTCTCTTGGCTCTAAAATAACAGTCATTACCGACTGTCTAATTACAGTACGTTTAATTAATTAGTCATTAAAAATAGACAAGACATTAAACCAAGCAACATGTCTCAGGCCTGAGTTGTGCCTTGTGAGCAGCGTGTTCTCTGCTTCACATAACTAAGTACTCACAGACTCATTGAGCTTCCAGTGGCTCAAAAACATGAGGATGCACTGGCTGGAGACTGGAGAGAGCTGGTGTTGCTGGGTGATGAATGATGAGGAGACATATGCTCTCCCCACATCGGGAGGCCACGTTACATTAGCTAATAACGTCCGTGCACATTAGGCACAAATGATAATAGGCTGCTATCAAATTAGCATATGCGCTAATATTGTTAGCGCGCTATGACGCTAACAGCGATTAGCAACTAGCTTAGCTGAGACGCTGCACGTTAGTGTTACTGGAACAATGTAAAAGAACACACACAGAGCTATTTAACTTCAAAATATATATAATACACACTGATAAATGTGGGGATAATTATTCTCCAGAAGTTTCAGCGAATGTCACGTGGCTTGTCTACTTGTCTTCTTTTCTCTGCTAAACTACGGGTGGTATTTTTTTTAATCCCGCCCCTTCACCTTCTAATTGGCCTAATAGGTTGATAACAGCCAATAGAAATACACACATCTCTGACAGACAACCTGGTTCTCTCGGGAGTAGGTAGTCATTTCAGCGCCATCCTCTCAAACAATTTGAATATTTTGAACTTTATTAACACGCGACAAAGATTAAGGGACGGATGATGGGAAACCCGTTTACCTGGTGGAAACCTATGCCAGCGCATGTAGAACATGCAAACTCCGCAAAGAAAGGCCACAGCTGGCAGGCGCATTGAGTCCAGATACCTTCCAGCTGTGAGGTGGCAGTGCTAAACACTTTACATCCCTGCTGTCCCATATAGATTTCCATATCACGTTTTCAAGCTTTTAACAGTGAAGTTGAAGTGAATTAAACATATCAATAGTGATGGGCGAGTGAAGCCTCATAAAGCTTTACCCTAATTATGCAGAAGATTTGATTTGAAGCTTTCAACAAAGGAACTATAGCAAAATCTGATGGCAACATCTTGTGGCCTTCCCTTATTGAAATGGCACAAATACAAACTTAACCCTAGAACATACGTAAATGTAATGCACATTCAGCGAGTACAATGTTCTTTCATCATCAGAAGTAACAAAATTGGTCAAGGAATGTATAAAAAAATTACAGTAAAATAAGCAATATTAAATTAAATGGAACAAAAGTTTGCATCCCCCTTTATAAATGGATCAATCCATAAAAGTGAAATTTTCAATGAAACATTTGTACTAGCTGAATGTGTATTAAATATTATGTATCTAAATAAATAAAACGTATCAAACAACTGACTGAAAGGGAAATGCACCTGTGTTAAAAGCAAACTAATATGTGAAAAAAGGGGTCCAGTTAATATGACCTAGACTTCAGACAGGCTCACCTGGATGAACCTTCAGCAAATTTTTAAAGATTATCACGGGATAAGCCGAAAGGACAAAAAATAAATAAATAAATAAATTATTTACTCTCATCTAGAAATTAAATTCAAGACTCTTGATTTTTTTTTTTTTTCATGCAGGAATTGAACATTTAAATGGACATTTACAAAAGGAAAGGGACAAAAGGAAAGGGACAAGCACTAACTAAGTGAGTTGAGAAGAGAATATTTTGCAAAAAAAAAAGTGACCATATTGCTCCAATGGGCAGAGAAATCCAAAGCTTGAGAGATTTGTAATTTGGTCGATTGATGCAAAAATACTGCATATCGCGTTCCAAATATGAATACGATTGAAACACACATATGAATAAAATATGCAAACTAATAATATGAGCTTTTAATTTGTCAGGGGACAAGCTGTTTAATATATCTGATTTCTGTTTTTCTGCAATGTAATTATTAGCTATACATTCATATTGTTCTTACGGTTAAGGTCTGTGTTTCGACAAGCACAGACAACACAAGCTTGCAGGGTGAGCGACAAATAGTTTTCTTTGCATATATATATTTCAGGATCCAGGAAGCGGCCAATTTCCTCCCCGAGCTTCATAAACAAACTGCAGTTGCTGTCCACTTTCCCTTGGCATCTCATCCAGATTGTCAATATTGCTGAATCAAGCACTAAGAGCCGCTTTACCTTCCCTAATAAGCATCAGCAGTGCTGCTCCTCTCGTCCATACCAACCCACACACACACACACACACACACACACACAATGCAAACACACGACTGTTACAGAGGTGAGCACAGTGACTGATTGATTCCTTTCTGTGTGACCCTGGGGTGTGAGTCGATGTGTAGCCGATCGTGAGTACTGGACCCGGCCTCGCTCAACCTCTCCAGCTCATAAACCCCCAGTGGAAACATCAGACATGAGCGAGTCATTTCAACGCCACCCTGACCTCCTGATTTGGTTTTTATAAGCTCATTATCTTTCAGATTTGTCACATTAAAGTGGAGGAGCTACATCATTTGTTTCAGATGTTTCACTCTTGGTTAAAACGCCCCAGCAGTTGTTGAGAGTCACAGCATTTCCTCTCTGTAGTGACCCTTTAAATTCATATTAATAAACTGGAACTTTACTAATATCATATCTACATCAGAGTATGTTTAGGCCTGGAGTCAGATAAGCAGCCTCTCTGTGTACGTTTGTAAAACAGTCCATTTTTTTCCATTTCATTGCTACTATGCAACCAATGATGTCTAGTCATGTAATTATATCACACACACTCTGTTAGTGTGTGTGTGTGAGTCAGAGAGCGAGCAGGAGACTAGAGTGAGAAACAGAAATGAATGAGGCTCGTGTGTGTGTGTGTGTGTGTGTGGTCCATGGAGATGCACATGCAGGGTGAGAGCAGAGAGCAGAGGAGAAAGGTGGTGGTGGGGAGGCTCTCATGTCCAAACAGCTGTCAGCAATTTGGCTCCACCACTCGTCCAGCTTTGAACAAATCTGCCTCAGCGGCTGAAAGCGTATATGTCAGAGGAGGGTGTGTGTGTATGTCTGTGCATACAAACTGAATTTTTAAACCACAGTCTGAAAGAGAATTCAAAGTCACAGATGTCTAAATATGTTGCGTAGTTGTGTTTCACCCTCTTTGTACTGTACATTTCTGTATCCCTGGCTTTGGAGCTGTGTGTGCAGCTACTGGTCCCAACCAACCTGTCCAATGTTTTGTTGTTGCTTCTTGTTGCTGTTCTCTTTCCTTTCTCCAGTTTCCAGTCTCGCCCCAACTCAAGGACTGCTCAGGTCACATGGCCGCCCACCCTGATGACTTTTTGTGAACTGGTGCAAATTAAATCGAAATAAATTGGTTAAAATTTACATGTTTACATGAAACGAATTGATTTGAATTGAATACACGTAAATTTAATTCAATTCAATTCAATTGAAATCAATTGAATTGCTGTGAACTGAACTGGTGCAAATTAAATATAATTGTGTAATAAATTAAATTCCTATAACACATTACAAATACAATACAAGTACTAGTAATACTACTTTCAATTTCGAAAGTTTTTCTTAATTAAAAGAATTTCGTCATCTGTATTCATGGATGGAGTAAGAGAAAAGGGGCCTTTGACTATAGACAGCCCCCTCACCCATCCCGTGCTGGACCCCAAGACGGAAACATATTCGAGGTTGTCATGCTGATCGTAGTAATTTGCAACAGTCATTTTGCATCTTTTAACTGAACTCTGTAACTCAAACAAGAAATATTAAGCTAATACAGAGTCTCTGACCCAGGGTCCCCTGAGCCTTTGGCCCCCGCATGCCCAGTTCGGTAATCCATTCATAGCTGTAGCTGTGTAAGGCTGTGTGAGGACAAAAACATGTTAACATGCTGCCATTACCTTCGAGACCTGCTAACATGCCTGTAGGCGCTGAACTGTCTTTGCCACACGAGAGCAGATTCCATCTGTCCCCCAAACAAAGACGGTTAACTGGCGGTCCACAGCCACCACTGAGAGGATCTTTAAGTTCTAAATTGGTCTGGCAATTTCCCTGTCGCATGTTGAGTGATAATAGTGAGGTCAGCCTCTGGTCAGCCAAATAGTTATGGGAGAATAGAGACGTTCCAATCTGTTTTACTGTTCCACCCCTATCAGCAAGTTTCCACCATTTCAGTCAGACAGAGAATAAGTAAGATTGAGAGGGAGAGAAAGAGAGAGAGAGGAAGTGGTGTTCTTCTCTGCACAACGGACAGTCGTCTCATTAAAATTAATTGTTTGGTGAAACGTTGAAAGTTTTGGCTAAGAGGATTCTCCGTTCAATTTGTAATTTGGACAGTTTCCAGTTTGTCTTTCCACTTCGCCAATCGATTACGATGACACTTTTAACTGCAAAGAGCCCGAGGTATATCACTCAAACCAGGCTTGTCCCGAGCTTCCTCTGTGTGTGTGTGTGTGTGTGTGTGTGTGTGTGTGTGTGTGCGAGCCCCACCAATAGAGCTGAGGGCTGCTGCCTCAGTGGTAATGAATGTCAAGAGGCGTGCGTTAATAAATTAGCCATGCGTGTATTTTTGCCTTATTAATGGTCTCGGAGGCAAATCACAACCTCTTTAATGCATTTCACTTAGTGTAGCTCATGGGTGCATTTCATAAAACACGGCAGCTTTTTAGACACTTATTCTGGGCGGAAATTTATCACCCTCTCTGCTTTTCATGCCTCTCTCTTCTTATCATTCCTTTCCCTGTGAACCTATCTACTATTTCTGCTGCTCCACGTGCTCTTTTCCCCGGCTGTGATAACTTTTTAGAATGAAATGCGTTTTCTGACGTTCTGACATTTGTGATGATTTAATCTGGACTTCTTTGTCATTATGGACGATTTAGGGGAACAAAGGTCTTAACACTGAAGCGGGGGCCACAAACTGTGTCGTGACAAGCTGATTGAAACACTCGCATCGCTAATGATGCACAATGGTGACAATTCGTTCTTCTGCGTCTGTGATCAGTATTTACAGTAGTAATCTATATTAACTGGTTCACTGGAACGTTCCAAAAATACACTGCATTGAGAAGGTTTTTAGACCCTTGATGCCTGATACTAATTGTTTAAAGTTCATGTTGTTTCTCATTGATCTGCACTTAGCGCTGCATTATGACAAAATGAAAAGAGACTTTTAGAAATGTCTCTAAGTTTTTTTTTTTTTTTAAAAACCTGAAATATCACACTCCAGACATAATGTTTGAACTGTTTCATCCTCATTTTTAATCTTCAATTCAATCCAACTTTATTTATACAGTGCCAATTCACAACCAAGTCATCTCAAGGCACTTCATTATGTAGCGATAACTCAACAAATCCCCCTTGAGCAAGCCCTAGGCAACAGTGGAGAGGGAAATCTCCCTTTAATGGAAGAAACCTTCAGCAGAACCAGACTCAGGGTGGGCGGCCATTTGGCTTAACCGGTTGGGGTAATGTGTTGGTTTCATCAGACCAGAGAATCTTGTTCCCCACAGTCTGAGAGTCCTTCAGATGCTTTTTTTGGAAACTCCAAGCAGGCTCTCATGTGTTTGGACTGAGGGGAGGTTTCCATCTAGCAGCTCTGCCATAACGCCCTGTAAGGTGGAGGACTAATTCTGTGAATTCATACATTTATTTACCACGAGTGTCCCTCCACTCTTTTTCATGGTACTGTTTGACAAAGCCAATTTGGACATTTGGTTAGTTCACTTAGTAGGATATTATGTTGTTCATTGATCACCAATAATTAGGCAAGTGGTCTGCACTTATATAGCGCTTTTCTACCTATTGGCACTCAAAGTGCTTTACGCTGCTTCTTATTCACCCATTCGCACTCACAATCACACACACAGATGGGGAAGGCCAAAGCTCGCCGGGAGCAACTAAGTTGGGGTTCAGTGTCTCGCTCAAGGACACTTCAACATGTGACCGGAGGAGCCGGTGATTGAAAACAACAACTGCGAGATTGGTGGACAACCGCTTAACCTTCCTGCGCCACAGTCGCAGTGATTAATTAAGTGTTACATACTGGTTGTTAGTATAAGTGTGATGTGTGTGTCTCTGTCGTGATGTACACAAAGTTTATTCTCATAACATGGAAACTGCCATCAGATACTACCAACTCTCTTCCTCTTTCTTACCTGTTTCTCTCATCTCCCACACTCCTCGCCTCTTCCTCCCTCCTTCTCCTTCCCCAGATACTGAAGGTCAGCTCCTGATGAGTGATCTCCCATTCTGCTGAGTCCACCAAACACTGGAGCAGAGTGGTGCTGCACTGCGACCTGGCCGGCCACTGATGTCCATAAACCAAAGCAGGAATGACAGGTGTCGCTGGGTCCTCTCTGCCTCCCCTCTTCACTAATTTTCCTCCTTCCCCAGCCCCTCCCCCCCCCCCCCCATGCATCCCATTCTGTGTTGATTTATGGTTTATTGTTCCATGTCGTGTTTCAAGGTCGCTGCTAACGTGGGCCAAACTAGGCCCGGGAGGGGTGTCATTCAAGGTACTGTACCTCCATCACCACTGTAGCTGCAGCCAGAGCTCCTTCTGCCAGTGGAAAGACCAACATGAGACTGGGTGCCCCCCTGAGCCTCCCCAGCAGCCTCCAACTATAGTTCATGAACTACATCAACAGCCTAAGAGTTGACGCTAATCAATAGCAATAATGTCAGAGGTTACACCAGCACTGCACCTTTGAAAAGGCCCCAAGGCAGAGAGTTACAAAAGCTTACTGTTCCCCTGTGCTGTTACCAGAGTGGAATCATTTTCAGCGAGTGTTTTCTTTGTCTTTGACAAAATCCTCTCTTTAGCTATTGTCCATTTTTCCATTTGATTTCCAATTTTTTCTGTTAGTCTTAATGTCCCCAGCAGACATAAAAAAATAAAAGGGAGAAAAAGAGCATTAAAAGGAAAAATACATGCTCACTGCAGCGGACGCTGGCTTCTGCCTCATGGGGCTCCCAGAAGAATCACAGACACCTAAATAGAAATTAGAAGGACACTACACACCAGTATACATCTCTCTGCTCCACTGGTGGAGTCACTGGTACATAGAGGGTGGAGAAAAAACACAGAGGAGCAGGTAAACATGGGCTTAATTGACTTACAGTTGGAGTGTCTGCGTGTGTGTGTGTGTACGTGAGTATTTGTGTGTGGTGGAGTTCTGTTTCCAAAGGATGTTACGATGTTTCCTAGTTGACTCTGGATCACTCCACTTCAAAATAGAACCTGCCAGGGCATTAACATCTGTGATGGGCATCAGGAGATGAGAGTGAAGCAGAGGAGAGTGTCTTTGCCTCTTGTGTGTGTGTGTGTGTGTGTGTGTGTGTGTGTGTGTGTGTGTGTGTGTGAGAGATAGAGGTAGATAGTCAGTGTCCGCCCAGACATGCATACAAATGTGCAATGCAGGCTTGTATCAGCACAGTGAGATGTCTGTAGGACTTTTGTAAAGTGTGTTTGTGTGTGTATGAACATGCCTGTTCATATTTCCTCTGGTTACTAAGATAGTACCTCTACAGGTGTTCCACAATTCCGCGACCTGTAATATTAAACTAGTTCGTAACACAGTAACCAGAACTGAAATCAGCTCCAGGTAACAGCTTTGATAAATAAAGAATGAATTGTAACACACGGCAGGTGTGTCTGTTGTCCACATACAGTGCTGTGGTAAATGCAGCTGAAGGTGACAAAATAATGGACTTGGAGTAAGCACAGTTTAATTACCAGAGGCTGGCTGAGCTGGTGTTGTCAGCAAGAATGCTGCTGTCCTAATTAAATGTCCACCTCTTGTTCTAAGCAGAGTGGACCTGCCAAGTTCAAACTCCCACAATGCGTGTTGCTTGACTCTGTACTGCGAAAGTTCTTGCATTCAAGTCTTGGTAGAATGATGCAGGAAGCATAGCTCATCTCTGACCACATCATCATCATCAGCATCAGCATCTTTCCTCTTTATACTGGCCTACTTCCTGTTTCTCTGATCTCACTATACCTCATCTCTCTGTTAAACTTTACCTTTATCCTTTCCTCCAATCCCTTTAACCCTCCAACATCAATCTCCTCTACTTTCTTTTTTTTCCTCATGAATTTGGACCAAGGGATGCTTCCTCTGCCCCCTTCCTTCTCCTTCTGTTTGAAATGTGTGTGTGTGTGTGTGTGTTTGTGTGTGAGTGAGTGAAAGAGAGAGAGTCTTTCATGAGCTTTCTCTGACTTCCTCTCTTTTTTTCTTCCAATTTATCCAGACTGAAAGAACATTTTATTTTACTTTCAGCTCGATTGCCCAACTTGGACATCTAAGGAAGACAAATTTTCAAACAGCTAAATTATTTTTGATGACATTATTTGAGAGAGCAGAGCTGAGGTAGTCGTCTCGCATGACCTCTAAGTATCTTTGTCCTTAGAGGTCATGCTTCTTCCATGGTAAGAAACGTCAAAGTTCTGCATATTCACTGAGGAATTATCTACCGTGACAGCAGATTTAATAACAGAACGTCTAATGTAGAATATGTGCAGCATTGTCACACACACACTGAAGATATAAACCCTTTTCTACATGTAGGGTCACAGCTAAAATATGGATCCTGTGCACATTTTGTGTAGACAACCAGAAGCTACAATAATGCTGTGGCATGCTGAGAAAGTACCGTGTATAGGTTGTCATTTTTCCAAAAGGTGAATTCATTAAAACAAGGCTTTTTGTTTTCCAGAACATAGCATTAGTAACCTACTGCTGTTTAATCTGCTTGCATTCTGTAGTTTGCTCAATATTCAAAACAGCTGATACAGTGGACTTTGGCTGCATGATTTACTGCAGTGGTCCGATTTCCCGGGTTAGTAGTAAAATATTTCTTTTTGAGTTTATATTTCCTTAGTTTACTACATATTTGTACTAAATATATCTGTTGTAGTGCAGCCTGATACAAACTAAAGATGTAAAACTCCTTTGACCTCCATTTACTTGATTTACTGTAGATATTTATATCCACTCAGTACAAATTGTTTCAGTTTCATCTTAATGGCCCAGCAGATATTCTGCTTGTTACTGAGATATTAAGAAAAATGCGGTTGTTTTGCAGGTTCCCTTCAGAGAATCGTAAAAAAAAAAAAGGAATAAAAAATAACATAGCATAACCATAAACCCAAAGCAGTCTGCCTGTGTATTCTCAAACCTACTAAAACACGTAACGTTTTATTTGAGTTATTTGTGGTCAAAATGTCATTATGCATGATTAAAATAAGAGGTGGAAAATGGCCCTGAATACACTTGTCTGTGACTGTGGGTGACTGCTGCAGGACAGGGAAGAGCAGACCCAAAGCACTGGGTTTGAACATGGGCCATCTTAAATTTATGCTTCCTCTCACTCACACACTCTCACACACATTATCTGGAGCGTTAACTCAAGCAGAGCAACTTAGGAGAAAACCCAAATGTCAAGAGAGGAACGATTTTATGCTGAAGTCCACCTTAACATGAATGCAGCCCTGCAGAAATAATTGATTTTCATTTTGGGGAACCGCTGGGTGCATCACTCTAGAGTGTTTGTTGCCATCTACATATCAGGCCATGCATCAGTGATGACCTAACTCAGTACTAAATGTAACTATGCACAAGCCAGCTCATTTTAAGAGTTTCCCCCAAAACTCTATTTTGTGTTCCTTCAACCTGGATGTGAGCGTGCACAAAAATGTTAAAATTATTGAACCCATTGCACCAACAGAAGAAGGAAGAAGATTTCTGGTTAACAATCGTGAATGTAAGCAGAGCTAAGTGGCCCTGAGAGCTCCACATGCTGCACGTGGTAAGACAAATGCAAATAGACAAACCACAAGCCATTTGACAAACGCAGGTTTAACATTTAGAAAACAAAAACAACTCACCTACATGATCATAAATAATAAAAGACGATGCAAATAAAAAAAAATTCAAACAAATACAGATGACACACGCCTTTTGAAAACTCATTTAACTGGACATCATCGAGGGGAGTTTTTCAATTCAGATACTGTCTTCTTATTGTTCATACTACAGAGGAAGTAGTCCTGGTCAACGTCCTCTTCCAGATGACATAATCTGAACACTTGGTGATAAACACAAATCCAAATTATGTCATCTGGAGGCATTTGGTTCAGCTATAAGTGTAGAGATACACTTATAGCTGACCACATGTTAAAGTGTCCTCGGGCAAGACACTAAACCCCCAACAGCCCATCCCCAGCCGAAATCGGGGAGGGTTGCGTCACGAAGGACATCCGGCATTAAAACCAATGATCCACTGTGGGGGCCCCGAACTCACAGGATAAGCTAAAAGGACAAAAAATCAATCAATAAATAAATAAAAATACTCATCAAACTAGAACAATAAGAAGCAAGTTGAGAAATGGTGAAGTTGGCCTGTATTGGCAGGAAACACGTTTAACATAATCCTTGGAAAACACACAGTTTCTTGGTGAGAAAAAAAACAAAAACAACTAAACACTAAATGCAAACAGAAACGTTGAGTGAGTATAGAAAATGATACACGGGCACCTTTAAAGGATTATTCCCCTGATTTAATTGTGCTCTAATAACTAACCTATTGCACATTCTGTAATGACTAACAGTTCATCCTATTTTTAGTGCACACAACCTTGCACTTAATAATTTACTTAATCCAATCACTTAATCGCTTTAGTCTTTCTACAACTGTTAAACATGTTTTTTACACGTCTAAAACATATTCCGAACATTAACTACACTATAAGTACAGATAAGCGAGGTAGTTCTCAAGTTTTGGCCCCCTCAGTCAATTTTAATTCCCTAAAACAGCAGAACATCCTGTTCTTATAATGCCCTCCAGTACGACTCCACTAACCACTTCAACCTCAGTAACAAACACAGAGTAGCATTATCACCTTTCTGACAGTTTCAGCTAAACAACTGAGAAATTCAATAACATTAAAAAAAAAAAAAAATGGAATTTGTGGCAGAGCTGCTGTACTGGATTGCATTAGATTGTACAGTTGTACCTAATAATGTGGCCAGTGAGTATGTTTTCATTATCAGAGAGATAAAACACTGATAACATTTATCTCTAATGGTTTTAAATTCATACACACAAATGAAGGAAAAACATCCCTTCGGTGTTCCTCTGCTTCAACCCCAATTTAATCTGAGGGTAACAATCAAAGGCTCAAACCAAAAGTCAGTCGTAATCAGAGCTTTCTGGCTGTTTCCTCACACTCACACTACGTATCTGTCGCACACACACAGACACCCCTCACTATAAAATCAACATGGTTTGGTGATGAGAGTAATAAATGCACAGTCGTTTCATCTGTTAAGGGGATTAGTTACATCTCCCTCTACTGGTAGAAAGGCTTCGGTGCAGCAGGCCTGCACTTCTCCTACAAACCATCAAAGAGGCAATAGCAAAAAAAAAAATCATTGATATGAAACTAAATGTGTGTGTATCTGTGACTCTAGTTGCTTAAATAAAAACATGTTGTCTTTAAGTCTACTTTTCATCTCACATGTAGATGTAAGGTAAATAGGAAAAGATGACTGACTTTTTATCAGCGCAGCAAACATGGAATTTGTTATATTCAAGTCCAAATAATTTCTTTGGATTTGGAGAATTTGTTTAAATGATAGTTTTATGGAGAAAAAAAAAGCATAAAATGGTCAAAATAACATGTTAAAACTACATAGGTTTTATAAACAACAAGGGAAAACACAAAGAACAATGAATGAAATAGCAGCACAAAGGGCTGGAATAGACAGAATATCGGGAAGAGGAGGACACATTTAAATGGTTGGAAAAAACGGCTGGGAAGCGATGAACACATTCAAAGGCAACAGAGATGACGATAAACCATATTGAAATCTGTCAAGTCAGAAGGACGTGTTGCAGAGCACGGCTGTCCTGAGTCTGACCCGGCAGCGCAGCCGATTGCGATGTTTGACCTGTGCCGAACAAAGCTGGTGAAATCTTGTCAGTTTTCCATGTTTATGATATATGTCTTATCTCCCTCTGGCTCCGGGTATCCACAAATCCACAAGTCCTATTCTTACAACATACAGTATTCATTTTCCTCCTACACCCTCTGGTCCCACCCTACCTGTCTTTAGCACTGCTCCATCCATCCCCATTACCCATTCTGATGTGGCAGATACCTGCTCCCAGCTCTCCAAGGACAGAGGAGAGGGGCAAGGTGTGTCAGGGGGAGGCCAGTAGGGACTGGGATGTCAGAGGGTCTGAGGAGGAGACTTCTCTGTGAGTGACTGTAACAGAATGTAAGATGGGAACGTGATCATTTGTGTAAACCAACATGGCCCCGGGCAGCACAGCTGGATATTTAATCTCATGCAGTGACTGAAAATTAAGACCGCAGCTGTCAAGCCATGTCTCCCCGTTGTTGCAAGAAGAATTTTCCTGGCTTGTGCTGAAAAAGATAATTCAGTGAATGTCCACCGTAAGACACATTACGGATATAGAGTGAAGTACAGCCGACTGACGCCCATGTCCTTAACAACCAAAGCAAGACTGCCTGAAAAGGTGGGTCTCACACCAGAGTTTGGTTCCCACCAATACTGCGCCTCCTTAACACCTACCTCTTTGATTTAGACCAAAGAACCAAAATTTGATCCGGCCAGAGCAGCTGGTCTCGGTCAAACTGAACATTTATGGTGTGAAAAGACTTTTTGGTTTGTTGAGCCCTTCGGCCTATTACAGGGAGATGAAGCAGGCTATTGTCAGCCTTTAAACAATAGAAGGAGAAAAGGATCTGGAACAGAAGATAAAATGAGGGAGCTGGAGCACCTGAAGAAAGGAGATGTGCACGTAACATTGCCAAAACGTGTAGCCATTTTCTTTTCCTGAGAATGAGCGAGAGGTGATATGAGTAGAGAGCAACGCAACAATACAGTGGCAGCAGTACATCAAAGTGCAGGATGCTGTAAAGAACAAAATACATAAAATCAGCCGAGTATAAATGAAACATTCCTACTACTGATTGTAAAACTGTGCAACTGTTTGTTTGGTGATTGTAAACTTACTCCAGTGCGTAGCCGGGGAATGTACGTGTGAATGGTTGTCTGTCTGCGTGTGTGTCTCTCTGTCTTGGCCCTGAGACTGGAGACATGTCCAGGGTGTCCCCCACCTCTCGCCCGATGATAGACTGGGATAAGTGACAGTATAACATAACTTCCACTGGTGTCACATTGTTTCTTTTGTTTACATTGTTATTTAACATGAGCTAACTTTGCTAACTAAGTTAGCTAACTAAGTTAGCAGAGCAGCCTGATGTGTCCAGCTTTGCTGGAGTCACCAGAAGTCAACTTGTTAGCTTAGCTAGAAGGCTGTAGTGAACTGATGAAAGCTGTGTCCGACTACGCTAACTGTCAAGCTAAGAATGCTAACTTAAGAAATTTAGATGCAGAAATTTGGACAGTATGTTAATGTGCTAGGCGCATGAATGCATGAATCATCCTCCCTCCTTCCATAGCATTACACATAGCACAGACTACGTCTACGTCCTTTTGTCCCGTTCCTCTTCGGCACAGCTGTATGTGCCGTGAAGCTGGGGCACAGACAGGACTAGAAAAAGTGCTGCTAACCAAGATTTTCCTTTCACGTTTCCATGCGATGGCAGAGCCGCTCGCACTCTGCTGACCAGCTCTCAATTTTGGAACAAAGTCTCCAAAGATTAAGCGGTTCTGTGGAACTAAACCTGAAAATTAAATTCACCAATTTGACAACACAGGCGCGGCAAAAAGCCACAACACAATGAAAATGTTTTTACTAAAAATACATTTACATATGTAAACTTTTTAGTCTCCCCTGGAAACATTTCTATGGCCGTTGTCTACAATGGTTCAGGAGAAGACTAAAAAGTGACGGACATTTAGGTTTGTAAATGTATTTTTAGTTGCTCCCGGGGACATTTTCTGTGTTTGGTGGCTTTTGGCAGTGTGTTGTCAAATTGGTGAATTTGATTTTCTATATTTGCACGTGTTTTCTCAAACTGCAGTACTTTGAGCTCTCAGGGCCACCGTACATTTTAACTGTGTAGAAATGTAGGTTGAAGACTACAAGATATAAATGTAACCAATCATTAGAAGTGTAATTAAAGCAGGAATAAACACCCCTACCCACACAATCCACAGCTCACACACACAATAATAATAATAAAAGGCACATTGGATCCTCTATTGCAAATTTAAACAAACTTAAACAACCCTGATTTTTATAGGGTTGCAAATCAGCTGTTGCATTTACAACTAAAACGCAACAATGCATTTATCTTATCTGTATATTGTTTGTACTAAATGTAAGTTTTGGTTGGTTTAGAATGAATGAATGAATCAAGCTACATGGGGGCTACACAATCGAAAAACACCACATTTTCTGAAAAATTAAAGGAAATATTCTGAGTTTATTTTACTACATTCATATTTACATGTAGTGTCTCAATGCAACTCAAATCAGTGTAGTTTACAACACCTTCATGTTTGTCTCCAGACACGAGAGAGAGAGAGGGAAAACTCAGGTCTACAGTAACTATAGTCTGTGCAGGTCTGGTTTATTTGTTTTCTAACAGAGCACCAATCTAATCTGTGAAGTGATTTGGTGAGTTGTGCTGCCGTATCTTTTAACCCAGACACCAGCATCAGCAGTAAAGGGAGGGATTTATGAAGGAGCAAAGACAGAGACATTACAGAGAAATGGGCGTTGGTGCCTTCGTTTGAGGGAGGAGCTGATGGCAGCGAAAGCGGCAACGTCAAAGGCCGTGGCTCAGAGAAGGAGAGGGAAAGAAGAAGGATGGGAAGGATGGAGGAGTGGAAAATACACTTAGATTACAGTGGGACGAGCGCATGTGTGTGTGTGTGTGTGTGTGTGTGAGTTTTTGGATCAGTTTCAGGTCCTGCATCTCAATCCATTATGGATTAGTAGAGGGTTGGCCCTGTTTTTATTACGTATGGAATCCATCATTAATGGACATCTAGGGGACTTCATAGGTATTCAATGAGAAAGACATCAGTCCACTGTCAGCACTAACAGTGTTTGCCTCAGTGGCACCCAGTGTTGTGGAACCAGGAAATGGTGTTAAATTACTATTATTGGGACAAAGAGTGATACTGGGACTGAATTATGCCATTTATCACATGATGACATCAATGGGAACATATACCCATTTACCAGGGTGGGTGGAATTAACAGGACTGTGTGTGTGTGTGTGTGTGTGTGTGTACTGGACTAAATTTAAATCAGACTGACAGCTGTGCGCACACTGAAGGGACATAAAGGAAGGATGTCAGAGTAATTGATAATCATGATTAATTTCCTCAACATAGAACACAAAAACACCATTTTCGTGTCACGTCATCCGTCCCAGAGTTCCTCTCACTGCACCTGTCAAGTTTACCGCATGTGAAATAGACAGTTTACAGTGTCAAAGGTTCACCACTACAATACTTTAAAAAAAGTTTTTTTTTTTTTTAATAAATGGGCCCTTGATTTTAATAGCAGTTTCTCGTTTCACAGTGAATCAATCTTTTCTGGCTGAAATTCACTGGCAGATTTTATTATTGGGAGATTAATAGTGTAGGTCCACAGGATTTCAGCGGACTGGTTTAAAAAAACTGTAGTCAGTTACTTCAGTAGTAGCTGTAAAAAAAAAAAGAAATGTTGTCTGTTGACATTTTATTAATAAATTCAGTGCCAGTGTGTTTTCGAGTTTGCATTTAACATAATGAGAACATGGTGGTAATAAATGTAAAAAAAAAATGTAGAAAAAACAATTTCAATTATGCAGATAAACCTCACAATTGACAGAGGTCTTATTTAAACCGGCCTCATACTAAACAGAGACAATGTGGACAGACAGATCTACTCAAATGTGTGAAAAGGACGCGATCACTCACCAGCTTCCCACCATTTTAGTTTGATCGGACCAAAGCAGGAATTAAATAGATTGTAAAAGTTGTGCATTGCTTTAAACATCAAGTGGCACAAATGTAAATGTATGGATATAAATAAATGCCATAATGTACAAGAATGGGATGTGCCTGTTAGGATCAAACCACATTTTTTCATTAAATTTTTTTCAAAAACGACCATTTCCCCATAAAGGAATTGAAGAAGAAAAAGAGTTATGCATGTGGACACTCATGTGCAGGACCTCTGCTGAAGACTCCTACCGTTCAGTGCTGGGAAGAGGGGAAAACGAGATGACTTGCTCGTGGAGATCGTATTGATTGCGGCTCCGCTGAGGCAGAGTGGGGCTAAAAAACTAATAGAAAATAGCATCAGGCACTTTAAAAGAATGAGCTTGGCTAAAGCTTATCACGCCACGTTGTTACCTTTGAGGCGAGTGCACTTTGTGGCAACTCATACCGCGAGGACATGGAGGTTTTTCAATTATTCCAACCAATTTGGAATAATGTAACTGTGACCTGAAGCCGTTTACCATGAAGGCATTATTACAGGAGAAAGCAAAGACTGAGTGCAGATGGAGGCAAAATGCAGAGCAGGGTGTTTTTTTTACCCTTGGATTGCCCTAATTATACAGTGCATTGATTTTACAATGCATCCATGGATTGATTAGAAGAGACCTGCTCCTCCCCTAAGGAAGAAGGGCTTCGCTCTCTGGTCTCCTGCCCACTTCCTCTGCTCCTTCTCCTTTAATTTCATCTGGGTTT
This sequence comes from Channa maculata, assembly GCA_020496755.1. Taxonomy (NCBI): domain Eukaryota; kingdom Metazoa; phylum Chordata; class Actinopteri; order Anabantiformes; family Channidae; genus Channa; species Channa maculata. The sequence continues at coordinate 3,910,726 of CM035608.1, read as the reverse complement.
TTTTTTTTTTTTTTTTATCTTCTCCTTTTCTTTCATATTTTCTGCTTCCTATTCCTAGTCTGATCTATTTTTCATTCCCAGAATTCTTTTCACGGAATATCTTTTTGGTTGGACAGTTGCTCCAAAAGTAAAACCACTGAATTCTGCACCTCCTTTACTTGATTTTAAATGTTTGATTTATAGTTTCCATAGTACCAACAGACACAACTTGTATGTTTAGAATCCTTTACTTTCCTTCCTGAACTTAAGACTTGTCCATCAGTCACCAAGTTCATCTTAATTCAGTAACTGGTGACAGAGTTACAGAGAGAGAGACTGCGCAAAGCAGAAGGTTTGCAGTGGAAATAACTTTGCCACGTGTTGGTAAAAAGGACATAATTACTAAGCTCCTGGGCCACTTTGAGGGCTTCTGCAGAGCCTTTTCTTCCCATCTCTCTGCCAGGAAAACTGGTTCCAGAGTGGCACCAACTCTTTGCTGGTTCAGAACTAAGCACCGATTTGGTCAACGGCTGAGGGCAGGATCATTGTGAGCAGCGAGACCTATAACTAAAGCTTTGTTGTAAAGATAAAGTTGATGTATCCACTATTGCATGTGCAACATTTTTAACACCACTTGTCTCCTAACTTAATATACCCTGAAGTCTTTGTGCCTAGGATGAACTGCATTTTACCCTTAACTTAAACTTACCTGGAAGATCTAACCTTAACGTAAAGCTGTTCCCATGCATCAATTAGTGGCTCTCCTGGGACGTCCAATGATATGATATGATTTATAAAGATGTGCCAAATAATACTATGTGATGCCAAAGGGTGGAAGACATTTTGGGCAGCTTCATGATGTGAGGCTCTGGGATGACAACATGTTGGTGATCTTTGTTCTTGGGGGTCACTGTAGACACAAAAGCTAAAGTGTAGAAATGCGTGTAACTCCTGCTCCAATTTTAATGCCCACAGTAGACAGTGGGCATAATTTTTTGCACTGAACACTCAAAAATGATGGATTAAAAGTGTGCAAACGCAATGCTATTGTTAGAATTATGCACAAAGACATCAAGGTGAGGCCTGCATTAACAGATGATGTGTCACATGAGGTACTGCACATTACAAAAAACAGCAACATTAGTAGTTTCACACTGGACCCATTCTTTGCTTTGCTGACCCATGCAAACTTCTGTGGGTCTAAATTCTAGGTGGCGCTAATATGTTCACTGCAGCTGCTGGCACTTTGCTAAACAGAAATACATGGATTATAGTTTTATTTATATCTTTGTCTTCTGTCTTCTCCCTTCTCCTCATTTCTTTCTCACACTTATGTCTCTGTCAGACATAAAAGAAACCATCCTATAACGAAAGACAGAAATGCAAAAGATCACTGTGTTTATCTTATAATGAAGTGATGAATATGGCCAGACAGTCGGATTGGAAGGATCAGTTGCCGTGGGCAAGAGGGGTAAATCAGAAAAAAAAAAAAAAAATAGCAGTGTGGGAATGGAGAGAGAAGAGTGTTTAAAAATCAATTACACAGTAAATATGACACGAGTCAGCAACGACGCCCTCAGGGGAACCAAGGAAATATGTTCCTGCCTGCATGTCGGTAAATCTGTTCCTTCTACAAATGAATAACTAATTTTATGTACAGGAGGGAGGGAAAAAAACGCACACACCCTGTGTGTGAGAGAGTGTGTGCACGCTGCTTATGTAAACAAGCTACTGTATAACTCCCCTGGGAAAGTATTATTAATTGATGAAGTAGAGTGAAGGAAGTTTTCGTTCCGTGCAGAGAGGGGGGCACAGACCCAGGCTTACCTCTGATCTTCGGGCATGTCAGCAGGTCGGTGATCCAAAGGAAAACACTGCAGCAGCCGACGCTTTGAACCAGGCTCACATTGACCCGAGGAGGCTGGGAGAAGTGGATGAGAGGACAGGGAGGAAAGATGAGAGGGAGAACAGAAAAAAAACCAATATGTGAGTGATGTGGAAACAGAGCATCATGGGAGATAATGTGACGTAAAAGGACGAGGGTTACAAATAAATAGTTTATTCCGACCCCAACGGAGATTTTGTAAAATTGAAACGTGAGCGCAAAACTATCTCAGCAGGTGCAGCATCAGCTCCCTATATGTTCAGTACACATGGTGCATTCAGGGACCCGCCACACAACACGCAATGACTCCGGTCACACACAGACGCACACACGAAATGGAAGAATATATTCAACACCCAAAACATTTTGGGTTTCTGTAAAGGCAAATAATGAGGAACCCGACACTGCAGCTGCACTGAATAAAACTTAGCTACTTTAGACTGACAACTGAAAATTCAGGCTAAAACATCTTCTGTGCACACAAGCTGAATCAAAAAGGTTGATACCACTTTCTGTGCATGGAAAAAAAGAGCAAAGAGACACTTAACTTAGACTGAAAGTACTTGGAAACATCTGCAGTAGCCTGGTTTTGTCCAGTGGTACGTACCTGCACTTTATTTTTCTTTCATTCAGATTAAACCATTAAATAGGTGCATGAGAAAAACTGCTATTGCCATGTATTTTTCTAAAGCGTATGTTGATTGGGCTAAAAGCTGCACTACATGGCCAGACACACCCACAGAAACACAGCGACAGTCACTTCCCTCTCTCTCTCTCTCTCTCGCTCTCTCTCTTCATTTCTTCCTCCATTTTGACCAGCTCTGCACTTCCCCAGCAGTCGTCTTCTCGGTGGCTAGGTTGGCTTGGCAGGCCATCAGTATTGGGTCCGGGCCCTAATGAAGAGCATTGATCCTTGTTGGGTTATGTGCAGGCTTTAGTGGCCACGTTGAGATGTTAATAAGCCTGGCCTTATTCCGGAGATGCTTTAATTAGCCCTGTTGAAAATGTGCTTACGGAGCGCACTGTCACTCTGGCGTGGCACACATTGCCGGGCACGCACACACACACACACACAGTACAGTAGCGGTTGCACAAAAGCAAATGAGGGCAAGGGCAGCGGCACACATTCACTCTAACACCCTCACAGTCCGTCATTTCATGGACCACTAAGATGGCGCTCAAAACAACATTCTCCATTTATTCAATTAATAGTTTCATTAGCGAGTCAGATGATGGGAATTTCATTTTCCTTCACTGTGCTGCATGTAGACAGTACGTTTATGCTTTGCCATCATCGCCATCATGTCTTGTCTGCTTCCAACTTTGGGTGAGGGGCTGACACACACTTATATGTCGCTTATAATACCATCAGTGCTCGGGTTATAATGAGGAGAATTTAAAAGTGTTTTTCCCCCAAAACACAAGTCTTGTGAGCCATTATTGGTATATAAGTTATCAGTGAGTTTACTTCCAGAACTAATCATTAAAAAATAAATGAATTTATGTTTGAAAAAAAATAAAAAACAGTACACAACCACATTTCACAGCACAAACATCCATTTTACTGAAATGAAGACATCTGCTTTGTTTATTTGTTTCGAGTAATCAGGAAATTAACAATATATTTTTGAATATGGCTACACACATGAACTGCCTCATTTATTAACAATTCTTGCTTGGCTTCTTGCTTGGCCCCCCCTCAGCAAATACACTGCTAGGCAGTCTAGCAGTGTATTTGAGTGTGAAACTATTCCGTTTAAACCCTTTAAGATGAAGGGACACTGAGCCTTTGAGGGCGATTGTTTAATTACTTCAGCGTCTTACAGAAAAATCAAAAGCACAAACATGATCCCTGAGGTACAACAGAGAGAAAAATAAAGAATGAAGAGGGGAGAAGCTCATTCTGTGCTCAAGACAGGCATAAAAGTATGTTGTTCCTTGGTCTAAACAAAAAGGTGACATGTAGGTCGTGTAGGTCACAGTCACTAAATATGGGTGAGTGAAAGAGATCAATAACTGACCGTCTTTAAAAAGTTTAATATTTTTATTCTAAAAAGCAGCTGTCTCACACTTTCCGTGAGGTCTTCTGAAGTGACATAAAAGCACAGATAAGTGATATTTTGCACGATGCCAATTAAAAGTGTGTTGTCCTATTGTAGCAGAGTTAAACAAGTTTAGAAAAGCTCTTTAAGAATTAAAAAGGCTTTCACAGCAGTAGCAGCAGCAGCAGCAGCCCACAGCACTGCAGCCATGGTCTCATCACATAAAAGCCAGAGGAAATCCCAGCAGAGATCAATGAGTTGAAGCATTTTTTTAACTGAAAACACAGAGTCTGCTGGCTGCAGAGTGACTGACCGGTATGAGCGTATTCAGTTTGGACAATGGAAAGTCTGCTGTTTTGCTTGTGGGTCTGTGTGCATAAAAGATACGATGGCGTGAGCGTCCTTGTGGCCACGGCTGCACCAAGACCAGCAACAGAGCACAGAAGGGAGTGGCATGTGTCAGCTGTTTCACAATGTCACGACTGTCATGGTGACAGGTTGGACGTCCTCACTGAGCTAAAAGACAGTGACCATTTAATCCAGATTCATCAGGAGGTCAGTGACAATGTTAATGCTCTGTGTCTACTGGATGAGTAAATGGGTAAAATGGTAACATGGTAATGTCGTAAAGTAAGAAAACATCAGCGTTTACGGCCTGGTTTGCAGCCCTCAACTTGCAACTGTCAACTACCGTTTAAAAAAACAGCAAAAAAAAAAAAAAAAAAATACAATCTTTCGAGTCAGATTTAAAGTTTTAAGCTGTAACTACAACACGGGAACACATGAGGGATTTGTCTAAGGTCCATGAATGTTACATGTAAAGGAGCTGCCGTGCTGCAATGCTGTCCGACAGGAGGGAGATGTGAGGGGGTGGACACTCAAACGGGTCACTTTCATAACCTAAGGACATTTCATGCAGAGCCGATGGTAGTTGCCTCTCAACTTCAGGACACTGGCTTTTTAGGAAGACAAAGCGAGCAAATTGATTTTCCCCACATGGGATTTACAAACACCCATTAACATTAGAATTTCAAGGACCCTCCCTTTTGTATTTTCATTATACTTTATAATTGCTGGTCTGTTTAGGTCTTGATATGCTGACCTCAGTGCTGCCTGAGAATAGCTTCCTGGGCAGGACCCCTAGAGCCACATTCTAATAAACAGCATGGGGATGTCTAGGACAAAAATGCATGCAAACTTCCTGTCTGTCTTCTTCTCTCTCGCTCTCTCACACACACTCCCTCTGTCTCTCAGCCTTTATAACAAGCTCAAATTTCCCCTCATGCAGAAACTCCCCGTAGTGAAAAACAGCTTTGGACAGCAAACCTGAACGGCCACGGGCGGCAAGGACACGCTGCTCAAAATTCGATGAAGCATTTATTAATAGACAGTGAGTTTGTCTATGTATGCACTGTGTAACATGCCTGTACACAAAATGCTTACAATTCTTGGAGGGTTGTAGCTGTAACACACACAAAAAAAATATGATTACATGTAATAATAAATGCTATTTTGCTTTATGTAGTAGATTTCCAGGATGAAAATGCACTTAATTTTTTGTCTTTTCACCTCCACCACACACACACACACACACACACACACCTACACACCTCTACCTGAGTGGGGTGTCGTGCTGCCTCGGAGGCACACTTAGTGGCTGCGTGTGGATTTGATGAGAAGGGCCTTTTGCTTTATTTAGTGAAGTGCTGCGTAATGTGATTATGGTCAGCGTGCATCCTGTTCCCTCTCACATTGGAGAACACACTGGGAGCTATTACCCAAGTCCCCGATGACCGAGCTCCACCTGGAGAGAGACGAGAGCGATTCACCCTGAAGTCAGATTTGTAACATGTAATCTGCAGATTTTATAGTGTATATTTTCTGCGGTTTGTGGACAATATGCCAAACAGTCTTCTTTCAGGCATTACTGATCATCAGTCACTGTCCCACAGAGGTCACATTTACCCGGAAATGGCCAGTCAGCGGAATTGATGTCCACAGCCAATGAGGAGGGAGCATTACGAATTATTAAAAAGGCTACAAAGCTCAGCGGTGTGATATGTTGCCATTCACGCTCTAAATTTCAGAGTAAAACCAAAATGACAGGCTGCTTTTACAAGTGGAAGACTCACCGTATTGTTCGAGCAGTATTTTTTCAGTGCTCTTTTGCGTCATGTGAGCCTTCGAAGATTTATTTTCAGATTTTAATTGTGTGTTTCATGTGGCAACTGTCATTATTGTCATCCTTTACAAAAAAAAAACAAAAAAAAAAGGTTTTTAAAGTAGTGTCTCCGCCTGGTTAAATGAAGGTTAAATCAAATATAAAAGTGCACATTGTGCTTCTATGACTTTGGTTCCACGCCCGCTTTCTTGCAGGAGCTCCAGTTTGTGAATTCAGTCCGATGATTTTCTCCACCAGGAAAATTGTGCGTGCAGCTAATTTCAGCAGGCATTGTTTCAAAGTGAGCAGGTGGCCCGCTGTAGGAGGAAATCTACAGAAGTGGGGGATCAGGACGATGAATCCAGAAGAGCTCCTGTGACTTGACTGCGGTTTCTCAGCCTACAGACGCAGTGCAGGGACCGGTCACAGCCACTGATAAGTACGTCCATGCTGCCCCCTTCTGCTGCTTGTCTGAACACCAGCTGCTGCACACCACACACAACAAATAATAACTTTGTTTTATCATTACTCTTTTTCAATTCACTGTTTAAGATTAAGTAGTGATTCATAAAGCTAAAGCAATTTGCCGAAAATTAAAAAAAAAAAATACAAATGAAATTTTAACTTTGGGAGCCAGGGACCAAAGTTCCAGTGAGTGGAATTTGTTGGCAACAATACAGCCTTAATTATAATTTCATCAACTTCCACCTGAGAGAAGGTCCAGTCTAGTAAATTGCCCGCTGGTTTGTTTATTGTGTGTGTGTGTGTGTGTGTGTGTGTGTGTGTGTTCTGAAAAACTATTTCCCTTTAGTATAATAGGTTGAAGTAAAGCAAAAAAACCTGAGCACGTGTTTCAGTGTAGGATGCTAAATGGTTTCTGGCCCTGAACGGAAGTTAAGTTTGTGTCTATAAGGTTGTGAGCCGTGTTCTCTGCGCATGCTGGGAAATGAGGCAGCAAGACCCAAAGAGCAAATGTTACCCGACACCCTGACCCCATCCTTACTCGTGCTACCATGAATCTAATGGTCACCTGATATTGATTCATTTTCTGTTGTTTAGGTTTCGTGTCCACGGACTCTGCACGATCCAAAGCCGACCGTTTCCCTTTTAATCGATGGTCCACATTCGTGTTTGTGTGTTCAGGTGATAAGAGAACACAACGGTCAGCATAAATTGCCCAGGTAACGCTGATGCAGGTGATAGCTCTTGCATAACCTCAGCTAATGATTAGAGGGTGTCTCCACAAACAGGACAAAACTCTTAACACACAGTATTTTCCACTTGTGAAGATCATTTCTTGCAGTTTAATCCGTCTCTTGCAGCCTTTTCTTCTTCTTCTTCTTCCTTTTTTTAAATATAATGCTTACATTAAGCGTCACAGATACAGTAGCTCCAAAATGCTGGAGGAGTCCAAATGGTTTAAATGTGGTTTTGCTGAGGTCGGTCAGGCTGCTGCAGGTATTTCCCAGTTCACTATCAGCTCTGTGTGTTTCTATGTTATACATATAAATGCATGTTGCCAATTCGCACAATGTCCAAAGGCTGTTTGAGGATTAAGATTTGGTTTAGGGTTTGGTTCAAGTTATAAATCGGGCGCGGTCTGTTATTAGTTAGTGCTCTCACAACTATAGAAACACAAGTGTGTGTATGTACAGCGTGTGTTTGGATTGTGTGGCCTGTTGTACTGCACAGGCCGCTCAGTCTTTGCTTAAGTGAACTGCTTACATGACTTTGAAGATCTGAGACTAACTAAGTGGGTAAATTGCTGAGTCTTGTCTTTTGGACAGTTGTGTTTGTTTTGTGCTGATTACAGCCTTAGGCCAGTCTGGACAGTATTGGGTAAGGTTCAGGTAGAGACGATAGTCCAAACATTAGAAAGGAACGTGGAAGAGAGAGAATATTAGAATCCCTGAAAATTAGATTTGATTGCAGAGATGCACTGGAAACCTGAATGTGTCTAAATATTCCCAGAGGAGTTGTATGAGAAAATGACAATGTCCAAACCATTGGCCAGACATTAAGTAGACTTTACTCCTGTGAAGGCTCTTGTCCAATGTCTGTGGCGTCCAACAGAGCCCATCTTTCGATCAAGTGACGAGTGCTGCCAAGTAAACGCTGCAGCTTCACAGCACACTGTGTGTCTCGCCCTCGCCGACCCAGACTCATCGAAGAGCACATATTCCCTCACACGAAGAAATTAAAAAGCCCGAGCAAGCGATGGCTGCTATTCACGCGACAGCCGCCTTTGCAGCGAGACACTGCCCACAGAGCTGCCACACATTTCATCACTGCGTGGAAATGACAGGCTCAACTTTATCCTAATATGGTCCGATGCACGTCAGCTAGAGGCCGACGAAAACCGAGCTTACACTAAGGAATCAAAGTCTATAAAAAATCATCAACCAAAAGGGGGAAAAGCTGTTGTTATCGTTATGGTCTCAGTTCCACACAAACCGATGATGATGCAAATTGTTTGAGAGTCTGGCGGTGGCAGACCAGCTACTGAGTTCAGAAACCAGGATGAAAATAATTAAAGCCGGTGACTATGACAAAGCTATAAGACCCCTACATTGAATTTGAATACAGAATGTAGAAGGGGAGAGAAAACAATTAGATAAAATCCTGGCCCCATCCGCACGAAGCAACTTGAACCAGACAACCTCAGCTTAACCTGCAGGGAGGGAAAGAGGGGAACATGGAAAAGAGCGGGAGGTACAAGAAGGGAGTGTTGGTAAAACAAGAAAACAGTCAGTGCAAGTGCTTGGCTGGCTATTATACCTGCTCTGGAGCAAGCAGGGAGACAGACAAATGTGTGCAGTGGCATTTACTCAAGATAAGAGGAGGTGTGATACAGACACCTGAGATATATATATAAGGCCCTGCCCCTCTACGGTTTGGTCTCCCAGGCACTTCAGGCCGTGCAGGTGTGGGGCTGTGGTTCTACTCTGGCTGAACACATCGGTCGGTCTAAAGTGCAACCGTAACCACAGTCTGCAAGGAAAGTGGATTTAAACTGTGTGTGGTTAGTAGCGAATGTCAGGATGGTTATAATATGTAAAGCTAGATTTTATGAGAAAGAATGAATCTAGTGAAAAAGTGCAGTGTGACATGTGAACAAGTCCTTCAACTTTTACACCCACAGATGTTTGTACCCACAGTCCCATAGGGATCAAACAGTTTGTTGAAATGGCACCGCCACGTAAAGAGGCGGGCGCCTGGTGAAGGTGCTTCCCTACAACAATGGTGGATACCATCTGTTACAATGGAGCCGAAATGGTGCCAGGTTCAGGTTTGTTTTTTGCTCTAAAGCAGGTGATACAAAGATGCCCAGGACAGTTCTGTAATGAGTCGGTCAGAGTTTTTAAATGACACTTTCCTAATGTTTTACATAAACAGACAAAGGGAAAGTCATGTTGCCTGGTGGCGTCTAACCTGTGTGTGAACAGTGGACTAGTGAACGCTGAAGAGAACTCCACCCAACACAGCTGTACTGTTTCCTGTAGGTGACCATATCAGTGCACACCCCCACTGTTTAGGTTTCTGAAAGTGTAAATGGTTAAAAGTACCCCATGAAAATAAATTAATAAATAAGCACACGCTAAAGAGTCATAACAACTTACACAGTCGTCATAACTTCATCACACTAGATGAAGCAAGATTAAGCAGTGAATTAGCAAATGGGTTTTATGGCTACTGAACTTCAACCTAATGCAACAATAAATCATAAAACATTGCAGCTCAAGTGAAGAAGAGTCATAAAGGCAACAAAGTGACTCAGAAATGACACAGCAGAAAGCAAGCTGGTGGTTCGTTTGGACCAAACCTGTAGCAAACTCCCACATGTACCAAGTTGAGCAAGGGTGTGTTTAATCGCTCATTATTTCCTCAAAAAGAAGAGTTGAATTGTCGTGATAGTGCATCTTTTAAAAGTGAAAGTGTACAAAAGCTCTGCCACACATACAGTACAACCCAACTGCTCCTGATGCCAGCGATGCCCGTTTGCCCGCAGCCTGTGTGACAGCTGGTCGTGAGGCTTCTTGTTGTGCGAATGAGCCACAGATAAATGATCTGTGTAAATTGGGCTTTTATGGGACTGTGGGGGAAGATGCTTCACACACTATTTAGCTCGTCATCGCTGTTTGGTCAAAAAAAGGCCCATTCTGCAGGAGATTAAGTCGAAGAACAGTAATTCAACATAACAAGGTACTGTATGACTGAGCCCAGACAGAGAAAATGTACACAGTGTTGATCAAGTGATGTAAGCACACAGAAATGTCAGCAATTTAAGCTTCAGCAATGTTGTACAACCCCGTTTCCAAGAGCGAAAGGACACCGTTAAATGTAAAGAAAAAAAAAAACCTATAGAATATTTGATTAAAAACATGCTCAGTTTTTACTTAATACCAACAACACTTTATTGCCGATGTTATATTTTGTGCATCAGAGCATTAGGCCAAATGGAACCAATAAATAAATAAATAAAAATTGCTAAGCCTGACTCAGTGAGTGGACATCGTCAGGACATTTGAGGAGATTCAGTTTGTCTTTTTTTAAATGTGATAACACACTGCTGCAAAATCTACTGTGGTACCACAAAAATGACGATGTTTCCTGATACTGCTCTGATTTAAACGATGGCATTCTACTGAAAGATGATCATATTGTATTGTGGCCATATATTCTTTTGGCCCTGCTGAACCCAGCAGTAGCAGCAGCCGTCCAGATAGGCACTGACAGGCTGAAATGAAACACGCAGATAGGGAAGTGGCAGGCAGGCAGACAGGAGCCAGTCTCTCATGGACGCTGGAGATTAGACTGACTCCTACTTCACATTCCCCAGTGAGCAGAGCACCAGGGGTGTGTGTTCCAGCCCTTTAGATCCTTTCTGCCCCGCTATCTGCACCCTGTGTACACAGACATGTTTCTGGAAGGAGTCTACTGAGGCTGAGCTGTAAAAGTAGAGAAGAAAGTTCACGTTTTGGCACGATCTGACCACAGCACAGTAAAGAGGAGGAGGAGGAGGAGGAGGAGGAGGAGGAGGAGGAGGAGCCCCCGACCCCCGCCCGCCCAACGGCACGGCTTCAAGAGGCTGCAGGGGTCTGCTGGAGGTCTGTCTGAGAAAATCTTGTGGCAGCAAACTAAGATTAATTTGAAATAATGGAGCATCTATCATGGGAGCAATTTAGCTCCTGTATAAGTTATCAGCTTTGCAGACATGAACAGATTGGAGATGGTGCCATTCTCATGATGCAAGTGCCACTCAAATATGTTTTTTGAATGTCTGTTTTACAAACAATAGCATTAACTTTCAGAAGTTCCACACAGAATGAGAAACAAAACAAAACAAAACAAAAACAAAACAAAAAAAAAACCAGAAGAAGAAGAAACATTTACAAACATGTTCTAGAACAACATCCCTAATGCACATGTTGCTCGTTTGATTGCTTTACAGAAATACTTATTTGACACACACAAGCTTCTGGCTGGGGGGCGGGAGGATGAGTAGTTCTTTGAGGTTGTCTGGTAATTTATCAATCAACTAAATTGCTGTGAAATATTAAATCAAACAAGCAGCAAATGAAATTAACACATAATATATTGATGCAATATAGCTGCATGTCAAAGTATCATCACAGCTTCCTAAAAATGACATTCCTCTGCATCTATACTGTAAACAGAAATATTCTGTAGTGTAACGAGAGAAACATTTAGAAACATTTTTTGGTAGCTAAAGATGAATTACATATTATGTTAATTTAAAAAAAAAAAATCCTTGTGTCTTTTTGGAATCTGTCACAAAAAGAAATTTAATCAAAATAAACAAAATGGGCCAATATAAACAATTGATTACTGAATGGGCTTTCTGGGCACAGGCCCCGGGTCTCAGCGAGCCCATGGGCCGGAGCCTCCGTGTGTTAAAGCTTCACAGAACTGTTTAAAGATCACAAATGTCCACAACGAGATACAAACCAGCTGAAGAGTAAAAGGTTCAAATGGCCAGAATGGACACGAAATAACCCCAATTTATGTGATACACTCGTTGGTAGTAGCTTGTGTCTCTGTCAGTCGGAGGGTCCTGTATAAAAGAGGGGGGACCCATTTTCTTATAGTTTGACTATGAGTGCGTGGGACCTTTGGTTAGGAACAGTAAAAGATTGTAGATGTGTTCAAGCCCGAATACATATACATATACTGTGTGAAGCGACTGTAGACCTCAATGGTTTTCTATTCCCAAACGACTTCTGAGACCCTTAACACAGCTATTAAAAAAGAAATGAATGCTGTGGTCAGAAAAACAAAACAAAACAATGTTGTACTGCAAGAACGCAAAACATTTTAGTGGACAAAATATCCTCCGGAAACTTCTTTGTCTCTTCTTTGTGCATCTCGCCTCCAGATTCACAAACACACACCGACCCACAAATCACATTCTTAGACCAAAGCACCAACCTCCACAAAGCCCTTCCACCCCACCCCAGGACCGCAGGAGAAATGCGGCTCTGACCCGCATTGTGAGCCGCCGCTGAAACTGGAATCAGCAGCGGCGATAGCTGGTATCTGAGCTTCACCCCTGTCTGTAGTGTCGGCTCCTCATGTTAACCCTGCTGTACACAGTCACCGGTGGTATCAGGGCTATTCCAGCATGTCTTCACTAACTGCTCGTTATGGTTTGGGCTTGCTTTGAGTTGATAACGCTTTCTCTGTGATGAATGAAGGCTGGAGCGATCTTATCTGGAGGGATCATGGCATCAATTTGCACCACTGTCAAGAAATTAGAGGAAACTCCTCCGAAACAAGAGCGACAGCACACTCGCACAAACACACAGCTTTAGCTCGTTCCCTCATAGACAATAAATACCTTTGGAAAATTCCTAACTTATCTTGCAGGCATGTGTATGTAAAATGAACAGAGGTTGAAATTCCATTCCGGTCCAAAGAATGCAGCAGTAAAGGACAGTGGCGTCACATTAGAGGGTGATCAAAGCTAAAAGGCATTTCTGTCCACACACACACACACACACAATGCCTCCCTGGTGGATAGGTCTATCAGACAGGCCACAGAAACATTACCAAAAACTGACATAAACAGAAGATACGCAGCCCGCAATGGGACGGCACTGAATTTGCAGATCTCACTTTTTATTGACATAACCACAGACTGACCGGGGGGAGCTGTAATAGTGCCACGCCATCCGAGCCATGTGGAGCACCATGATGGAGCGTGCGAATGAGGCTGTGGTGGAGCAAGCCCTCACCAGTCACCTCATTCATAAGGTTGCTATCTGACTCCCGTACTGAGAGATGAGAATTACTCCATGTGCTAAACCATTGCGTTGGCTTTTTCTCAGGGGTGAAAGATGAGGGGGCTACAGCATGTGGAGCTCACAAGACGAAAAATTCAAAAAAACAAAAAAACAAAACCAAACAATTGAAAGCCTTTGCATTGTGACTGAGGGGGAGATCAGATGAGTTGAAATAGTTGCGATTTAATTTCTTTTCAGAAGTTTCACAACATCTTTTTAGTTAAAATGTATTTTTTGCCATGTCATGTCATTTGTCTTACTGTAAAAGTGGAATTATGGCCAAGAAAGTTGCCTATGAGTTGCAGAGAGAGACCCAACATTGTAACTTTTGCATTTCTGTTGACATAACTAAAGAAAGACACTGGCCTCTCGTGCCCATCCCAAATACATAAATACATACTTTGTACAATTTCAAAGGTTTTAAATTCATTTGGTACATTTGAGTCATCCGTAATTTTTGAAACACCGAGTCCATTTCCCAAGACAGTTTGTACAAGCTGCAAGAAACCGCGGATTACTTGCCAAAGCCTTCGCTTATCACTGAAGAGTAAATATTTGTGTCACGAACATGTCAGTGCCATTAGTGCCATAATAATAATAATCAATATCAAATACAGACATCAAAAAAAAAAAAAGACAAAGAATAACTTTACGACAGAACTGCCATGGCTGATCCGTCTCAAGACGTTTGTTTCTTGCATGAAACATTTCTACACCATCGCATTTCTTAAAATTACATTATTTATAATTGTGTCTTCAGAAAGGTTTAACCGCTGCTCAACAGGCTTTTCCTGTTAAGTAATTATCAGAGTAGTGCTACAGCACAGAGCCGGCCGAGGAGGGAAACGCCCGGCAACAGGGAGGCCCACAGGGTAAAACAGAGGCTGCTGGGCGAAAGTGTGGAAATTAAGATTTAGGATGGTAAACGGTGAATGTCCTGCACTCACACAGCGCTTTTCTACCTATTGCCACTCAAAGCGCTTTACACTGCTTCCTATTCACCCGTGAAGGACCCCAGTCCTTCTGCCAGGAGTTCGATGAGATGACACACTGCTCATCAGAGCAGGTGACAGTTGGCGTTGGCTGGCATGAGACTGGGTGTAGTGGCGATATTGTAGGCAAGACCACAGGTTTCTCCGTTTCATTTTGAAAAACTTGCATAACATTGGAGAGAATCATTGGCCTCCTTCACAAATTCTTTCCTTATAATTTTTAAATCACAGATAATCTGTGATTTAATCTGTAAAGCAACGGGGTGGAGGTTACACTTAAGGGCCTGTGTTAAAAAAAAAAAAAGAAACCCAATCAATAGAGTGTCAGTCAAACAAAATGACCGTTGTAAATTTTAAATGTACTTAAAGTGTATTGTGACTTATGTGTGATGTGGGAGAAGAACATGTAAAATATCCCTCAGCCACTTGGAGGTGGGTTTGCTGCAGCAGCCTCAGCAGCCCTACTTCCTGTGTCGCTGAGAGCAGCGCACTGCATGTCCCGTTCAGCATATGTTGAACAATCCAGTGGTCTGAAGAGCTTCCACCTGTGCAATGAGGTGTTCACAGGAAGGGGCGGGGACAGAGGGGTGGCTTTGGTGGCACTGGCCACCAGGTGCCACCCCCTGCCAGAGTGACAAGGTGGTAGGTGCCTGCTGTAGAACTTTCAGCACAGAAACTCCTGAAGCTGAAATAAATCATTCTAAATAGATAAAAAGATAAAATTGTATTATTATGGAGATTTAAGATGGTTTCGTTTTTGTTTGGTTTTTTGTCACAATACAATTTCTTCCCAAATGCTTATTTGGTTATGACTATCTAGAATTACAAACGGTAGATAACCTATGTATTTATACAACGTTTCTGACACTGAACAAACACTTTTAACACACCATCCAGTTTATTTAGCATTTATAAAAAAGTTTTAAATCGTTTGCCACATTTTAAGCACGTGCCCCAGTTTGGACACCCCAACAAAACATGTCTACAGACATGCTTATAGTCTACAGATATGACATAGACACGTGCTTAGTGTCTATAATCGGTGACAGGTCTTCCACTAACTACATGATAAAAATGCAGCAGTAAAAATATGAGCATGTGTGTAACAACAAAAGTGTGATTGTAGGGACATTTACTTCACTGTAACAAATTGCCTGTAGAATTTAAAGTAATTACCTGCCAAAACAAAAGTTGCCAAAAATGTCTTGTAAAATTTGCCCTTAATTACTGTCGAGGGAATTACAGTATACAACTGCATATTACAGGCTTTTATTGTATTTAAAATTACAGTAAAGTACAGTTTTCCTACAGAAAAAAAAAACAATAATTAATTATAATCCAGTTCACAACTTTTTGTTGGATTCTCATAAAATTACAGAAATTACCTGGTGACTAAAGTCGCCAGTAAATAGCTGTAAAACAATAAGTTGTTGTCAAATGTTTTTACCAGTAATTGTTGCTTTTTACATTAGCAGCTTTTACAATACGCAGAAATGTTTTCAATGACACTTTAGTGCAAAAGTAATCCAAAATTGATATTGCAAAAACATATATATATATATATATATATATATATATTGGCTTTAAGAACTTGAGTCCTCATCTTTATGACTTATGCACAAAGCTGTTAGAGTTCACTTGCCTGAAGAGAAACGACACACAAAGACTGACTGTTGTTTTCTTTCCCACTTCCCACGCTGACCCACTGGTTGCATTGGTTCCAATGAAATATCTGAAAATCACAAAATTACACAAGAAGAAAGTTCAATGACCGAACTGATCACAGCTATTCTACGTGAGAGCAAAATCCCTACAAGACAAACTAATCATCTGCCCGTACAGGACAAAAGCTGGGCCGTCCAAGCTGAAGCAGGAAGTAGCTCTGCAATACAGTGAGTAATACAATGGAAGGGATCATTTGAATGTCTTATCACAAGATTGTCGGAGTTACTAACCAATGACTGGTGGAGTTTTATCAACCTAAACTCTGGTTGGAAGAACAACAGCAGCATCAAACAATTGCACCAACATACAAGTTAGGACTAAAAATATTGTTGTCATGGCTCAAATGTCCTTCAGCAGTTGCTTGGACTGTTTATGTCCATTTTAAAATATCTGTCCCTCATTTTATAGCTGGTTTCATTTTAGGCTTCGGTTTAGTTTGTTTCTTTAATGAGAAAAATTCGACTTTTTTTCCTGTCTCCTCTCTTCACTCTGAGATATGAAGCATCTCTGTTTCAAATATACGACAGAGCATAAAGCTGCACTTTCACGCGCAGTGGGGACACAGGTCATGTTGACCTAAAAGGGTTTAAGTGCAGCTGAAATGAAAAGAAGTTTTGACCTACAGGCCTGAGTCATAGCCTGCGAGCTAAGGGCTGCTTCATCTGCTCAAAGCTACAAACAAACGGTGGAGGAAAGGATGGGGAGGCTGTGGTGGACTCGGATCTCTGTCTGCAGGTCGGACTGTGGCTGTAGGAGGCCGCAGGCCTCCACCGCTCGCACGGTCTCCTCTCTGTCCAATAACTGCAGATGTCCTCCCCTCAGTCACCTCTGTCCACTAAACGCACACAGACTGTATGAACTAGTCTTTGCCGATGCTCTTTGCCCTGTTAATGACCAACCAGCGGCTTCACTCTGCAGTGTCGCTGGGGTCATAACAGCTTGGTTAACATAATGGGAAATGACAGTCACAGTTTTGTTCCCTTTCAAAGAAATGACTGTTGCTCCTCTGCTTCGGTGATCAAATGCTGTCGTTCCTCGTTCGAATTCAGCCGCTGTAATGTGCATCACACTTGATGGTACGATGTGTGATTATGCTGTTAGCAACTCTCATTTTTTTTGTTTTGTTTTGTTTTGTTTTTTACCCATGATGCATTGCAATATACAGCTTGACAGAACAAGGAGTGATTGTAAAATCCCAGCAATTTGTTAGAGAGTTCACAAACTTCCCAAATCCGGTAATAACTGAGGAAAAAAACGTGTCACGCGTTTTGAGGCTGGTGTGCAACAGTTTTGCAAAGTCTGTTCATCTGCGTGATGTCTTCCTCCTGTTGATTGGCTCTCAGTCGTGTCCGACGCCAGACCTTCGATCTGATTCCTATCACCAATGTGACTCACGAGCGGAGGCGAGAGGCGCACGTGTTGTTTGTGTGCGGAAGAGATTTCACAGTCAGTGCTGAGGACTTTCCCGGTGCACAGCGACGCGACTCAGGGTCGCCGTGCTCAGGATGCCCTGCATTTGGAATGAGCTTTTACACGGTGTGATGAGCTTGGTCCTGCGCAGAGGTTTTATTGCACATTGTGAAATCACAATCTGAATACGAAATGAATTTCACCCGCGTTGTTTCCCTCCCCATGATCGAAATGACCCACAGGGTATGAACAACTGAAATGGCCCCAATTCTGGGGTCTAGGTCTGTTGTGTGGGTGACGAAGTTCCAATTACGATTAGAAAAGAGGCCCAGGATTATCTTAATGACACGGGAGTTACCTGTGCAGAAATACATATTGTTATTGGAGAAGATGTTTGCTGGGTCGCTGCAGCCAGCGCGTGGAAGTATCTCAGGCATGCATATATATATTTATGTATGAGAATAATTTACTTTTTATAAAACCAACATGGCAACTTTCGAACGTTTTACATTCACTTTTACTCATAAGTAGGAAACTCAAATGATCAAAATAAAACATAAATACTTAATTAGTTTATTTATCCAAACTGAAATTACTGTAAAAAGTGTTTATTTTTTCCTAATATTTGACATATTAACAAGACTAGTATTGTGGAACAGGCCACATAACGATGCACCTTCAGTCTTTAGCTTCAATGCTGCAAACACTGATCCACATGCGTATGTCGGATGTTGCAAACTAAAGGAATTAGTGATGAACTGGAGACATTTACTGTGTCCTTAATGCTATTAGTCCGTTTCTAAAGAAATAGTCAAACAAAGGAAACTTTTTCAGATTTTCACAGATGCTTGTCTTGGGTTGCAGGGAGCTTTCAATGGACTACAATTCAATTAGTTACGTAACTGTGAGGTGTTTCTTCTACATTTTTTTAGTTTATTTTTTCGTTTTTTTTGTTTTTTTTTTGGCACGTTGGCCACTTTTACGCATTTTAAAAGAGATAATTTGTTTCATCCAAAAACCGAAAATGGTATGTTTAAGCTGGGACATTGAAACCAGGCCTGTAATTTGAAGAATGTGACACTGTTAAAATGATATTTAAACCGCCTTAATTGTTTTACTGTCTTATACCTGGTTGACTGAATTCCTTATTAAATTAATAGAGCGTTTTAAATTTACCATACATTTTGTTTACCCAAATAATGGCAGAAATGATGTTTTAAATGCACATTTGTGTACTTGTTATTCACACTTTAGAATCCGAATAAACGGCAATGAGAGTGTTTTTAATTTCATTTTAAAGTCAGTGTACCTCGTCCCGCTCATAATTCCGTCACATCTTCCTCCTTTGCGCAGCCCGTGACACATTTTATTTTTATGAGTTAATCATTGGTCGTATTTCTTATCGGACTGCAGCTGTTACAGAGAACTCACGCACATTTATCGCACTGTAAAGCCTTTTCCTTCCGAAACATTTTACTGTGTTTTTTCTTTTTCTTTTTTTTCTTTTAAATCCCGTCACCACCAGTTAAGTGGCCTCCGTGAAACGAACGCGCAATGTGGGAGTTTAATCCCTTTTTGGAAAGTGGAATATAATAATACTTTAAAGATGGATAGTGATCTTCATGTAAACACCTGGATGTTTTATACCATGATGCAGAATATTTTCAGTAGCCAGAAAAATAAAAATCCTCCTCATCATTTATTTTAATTTATTTTTTTGGATTAAATGTTTCTCCGGGACACAAATATATCCCGTGTCCTCTTTGAGTCAATTGAAACGCTATCGAACCAGCAAAATGTGAATAAATAAAGGAACCGACTGCCTTTTTTTCTTTTGCACCCTTTAACCCTCCACTTTGGTCCCTCTCCTCCCAACTCCGGCACCCAGGGGTCCTCCTTCCCTGCCTATCTACCTCCCTCCCTCCCTCCCTCCCTCCATCTCCCCCTCCCTCCCTCCCTACCTAGGCCTACCTCGGGAGCAGCGGGCTGCGTCACGTGTTTCTCTCCCGTACAAATCTTCCAGAAGGGGAGCGAGTAGGAGCACACCCGTATCAGCAATTATCAGCGACAGTAACTATCTCCAGATATAGAGGCAGGAAGAAAACCACTGCAGTCGTGCTGGACCCAAAAAGAAAAACAAAAAAAAAAACAAAAAAAAAAAAAACCAGAACAACTTTGGTTTCATTTATCTTCGATCTGTGCGCGCAACTTTTGCGCATTAAACCAAGAGATATTTGGAGAGTCTCCGCCGTCAGCGCCGATCTGCGTGGAGTCACTCGCTGCGCTCCTCTGTGGACGTTTGGACGCCTAGAGGACCGGACTGCTTTATCACCCGAGCGTCCTTATCTGGTGAGATAATACACCGAGAGCCCTTGGAAAGAAATGGTGTTCCTCCTATGCAGCGTGCGCCTTTATCAACGTTTTATGTGATTTGAGTTGCTATTGATAGAAAATATCCTATCCATGGTAGATATGGAATGGAGCTCGCTATCTGTCGTGTTGTTTGATTTGGTTTCCGTTATGGTTATGATTTAATGAGGCAGTGCAGAGTCGCAGGATATCTGGGGTCGCTGATAGTCTTCCTCTATCTGCTTGGACAGATATCAGTGAGCCCAATGTTGTTTTAATCCATTTAATGTCAATCTGAAAGATACTGGTAAAGTGTGTGTGATGATTGTGCTCAGTGATTGTTTAACTTATAACCCTGATGATTGAGGCAACATGAAATTAACCCAGGATTACTGCGGGCTTCAGCAGAATAGATCTACGCTTTGCAAAAAAACAAAAAAACAAAAAACAAAAAACAAATGTCAAACAAATCATGTTTGAGACTTTTCTTCTGTTCTCACGTTTGCTAAAGTTGAATAACTTTTTTTTTTATACAGGACAGACATCTCCACAAAGTTCCATCTGTGACTTAGAAAGAACCCACAGGCTGAGGTAGAGGACGCCGCCGCGTCAGGACTGAGACCAACCTAAGACATTAGTTTTTCTTTTCCAAACAGGACATACGAAGTTGTGAAAATGTATCAAAGTCTGGCCTTGTCCTCCAACCAGTCCCCTTACACGCACGACACCGGGAATTACATCCACCCGCCTGCCAGCTCTCCGGTCTACGTCCCCACCACCAGAGTGCCAGCTATGCTGCCCACCTTGTCCTACCTGCAGACCTGCGACTCGCCCCACCAGTCGCACGGCCTCGGCGGTCACCACGGCTGGCCCCAGGCCGGCACCGACGGCTCCTCCTTTACGCCCAGCAGCCCTCACCCTCCACACGGCTTTTCCTACTCGCACAGCCCGCCCGTGAGCAGCAACACAGGCCGGGACGCCACCTACCAGAGCCCGCTGATGCTGGGGAACGGAACACGGGCGGAGCAGTACGGAGGCGCTCTGGTGCGCTCCGTCGGAGGCTCTTATTCCAGCCCCTACGCGTACATGAGCCCGGAGATGGCGACGTCCTCCTGGACCCCAGGACCCTTCGAGAGCGGGGTGATCAGTTTGCAGGGGCGACAGGGAGGTCTCCACGGAAGGAGGTCCAGTCTAGGTAAGACTAAAGTAAAACCTAATGGTCTTACTTCATGATCGAAGCGAGGCAAAAGCCAGAGATGTTTTTTTTTTTTAAACTCAGATAGAAAAAAGCTTTTTCTAAATCAGCCTATTATTTTGGTCACATAGACAGAGTGTTAAAGATCAGCTGATGGTTTCAAATCCTAACACCTTAATATAAAACGAGTTATTATTGTTTTTATTATTTGACCTGTGCTTTCATCTTATTCTAATCAATTCCAAAGTGCATCCGAAGGTTAATTGCACCCATTGCTTTATGCCATTTCTCCCCAAAATACTATACTAATATACGAATACTAATACTTTCCCCAACTTAATTTTAGGCCTCAATGGATCAACAAATATGCATCTAATTTATTTACCTAAATGCAGTCGTTAGAGTTACTTTTTTTTTCTTCACACTCTTCTCTCCAGCTCCCACAATTCAAGGGTTTGTTCTTTGAGATTTCGTTTATTAAGGGCTGTAAAGGCTGCGCTTGTTATTTACGGAAGGTGAGAGAGGCCTGTGTGTCCCGGGGTCGAGAGGGCGAGATTCAATCAAAGTCTCCGAAACAATCCCTCATTAGATTCAGACAATACACATTCTTCCCGGGAGAGGCTCTAAAACCAATCAATTAAAATGTTAATTTAATCCCACAGCAACGGTCCAGCGTTTTGAGCACAGGTCTGAATACACACGAGGCGAGGGCCCCAATCCGGGCACTTCTCACCTTGATCAGACAGTCAGGGCCTGATGAATCGCCTCTGATGCCTCCATTATTATTAGGAAAACGGGGAGGACGCGGCGTTTGAAGTTGCTGGAGAGAGTGAGAGTCTTGTTCAGCAGTGTGTATTTGATTTGTCCTTTACGCTGCTTCACACATCCCAGAGTCCTTTTAATGAATTCAATGACACGTGTTGTCTCCCAGGCTCTTAATTAAGGAGAATGAGATTAACTTTAACACTTTAGTATAGTCTGATGTTAATTGTCCTTCCTGAACGTCTGCTTTTTTTTTTTACCTCACGTGATAAAGTTGTGTATCTCATTATGTGACGTTTCTCTAAGCGTTTATTTCCTTCTCGGCTTGGTCTTTCATTTTGCGATGTTCCCTCTCATCACAAGTTCAGTGTTTCAGCTTCAGGATTTATCGCCCCACCCCCCCTCCCCCCGCTCTAAATTGAAGCATTAGGAATTTGGGCAATTAATGCCAGGAGTCCGTCGTGTGTCAGAGATGTGATGGATGAAGGGGGGACCCCTGGATCCTTCGGGCTGATAACTCACCGGCCCGCCCCACTCTAAACAGATCCCCTCCACAAGTCTGTCTCCCCGTTGATTCATTCGTGGGGTTTGATCTGTCTTCATCAAGGGGAATGAGCAGGGTTTAAATTCCTCTGCTGGCTATTTGTCACGCAGTGTCTCGTAAGCAGAACCCCCCACCCCCACCCCAACCCTCTCCCCTGCAGTTTTTTATTTTAATGTCGTTTATTTAAGCTTTTGATTTCACACTCTGTCACAGCAGAAAAGGTAAATTAGTCGGATTAGATGTAGGCTACAGGGTTAATAAAGAATAATCCCCCCAAATATTGGCGACACTAGAAATATGGTTATTTAGGTTCACAGATTCCTACCGTTTTAAGTGGTTGAGGTAGCTATGCATCGATGGTGTTTAAAATGTCAGCGTGTGTTTTCTCGCGTCCACAGAGCTGATGGACGACATGCCGACTGAGGGCCGAGAGTGCGTCAACTGTGGCTCCGTGTCCACGCCGCTGTGGCGCAGGGACGGCACCGGACACTACCTGTGCAACGCCTGCGGCCTCTACCACAAGATGAACGGCATCAACAGGCCGCTCATCAAGCCGCAGAAACGACTGGTAATAACCAAGAGCCCTTTAAAGTCTTTGCTCCAGTGCAATTACGAAAGAGTTTCATTTCACGTTTTAGAGATTTTCATTTCACCGCTTCACAGCTTAAAACAACAATAAAAAGGTAAAAATAAATCATATAATCTAACAAGCGGAAGGATCCAGTCTGAATGAGAAATGTTATGGGGTTGTTACTTGGAGTAGTAAATTCGGCAAATCGATCACTTGTGCACGTGAAAGGTGAAACGTCCCGATCTTAACTGGATGAAATAACGATGCACAATGAAAATATTAAACAGAAACAGTTTTGTGCTGCTTTACTTGCTCTTTTATACACTTACTACTTCACATCTACTCTACTCCATTTTGCAAGGAGATGTTGCATTTTTTAAAATTTACCGCATAGTACATCTTTCGCTGGACTCAACACTGATTGGCCACTTTATTAGGTACACGTGTACAATTAAATGCAGTGTGGTACAGGAACTCTACTCTTACAACGTCATCATTTCTCAGTTTTTAAGTTGAAACTGATAGAGGAAAATCCACCTTTCACCAAAACATTAGAACCACCTCATTCTTTTAATGCCCTCCAGCACAACTCCACTACCCACTTTGACCTCAATAATAAACATGTTGCACAATTATCACCTTTCTGAGCGTTTCAACTTGAAAACTGAGAAATGATAACGTTGTAAAAGCAGAGTTCATGGCACAGCTGCTGTACTGCATTGCATTAGATTGCACAGGCAGACCTAATAAAGTGTATATCCGAATTCTGTTTAGGCATGAATCAGGTAAAAGCAGGTAAAAGCCTTTGTGTGTGTATATGTGTGTGTGTGTGTGTGTGGGTTGGCAGAATTTCGTAAAGAAAAATACAGTGTGTTGTGGAGATTGTCAAGGTTTCACAGCTGCCTATTTCCCAGAAACGTTCCCCCCACAAAGCAGCTGTGGTGGTGAATTGCCCAACGTGCCTCCTCCAACAACTCGGCTGTTTTCTCTGTTTTTATTTGCCCTGTGGTGACCTTGCCTTGGGACGTGCCCTGTTTTTTTTTTTCAGACGAGGTTTCTGTACCTTTCTGCTGCTGCCCTGGTGCTTTGGCTCCACACATGTTGCGCCAAACTCAGCTGATAGGTGTGAGAAAGAGAGAATTATTTGTGTTGTGCAACTAATGTGTTATTAGAAGTTTTCCGTGTCGCCGGGGTTTTCATCATTGTTGTAGCAAACATATTCCTACATCCTGCAATTCATAGTAAAAGTAGATGGAGCAGTTCAACTCACATTTCTCAAACTATAATTCAAGGATCTAGATGTGTTGAGACTATTTCTGGATTTCAGCCTGACAGCTTTCCATTCAAATGTCAACCCTTTATTTTTCTCCCACTGTCTGTCCGACCTGCAGCAGACCACGTCCCGCCGCGCCGGCCTGTGCTGCACCAACTGCCACACCAGCACCACCACACTGTGGAGGCGCAACGCAGAGGGAGAACCTGTGTGCAACGCCTGTGGCCTCTACATGAAGCTGCACGGGGTAGGTTCCAGCGTAGGGGCCTGAGTTTTCATACTGGCTTTTCATACTTTTTAATCCGTTGTGTTTCGGCTTAACTTCACCTTTTTGTTCTCCGCCTGTTCTTCCGCACTAACCTGTGTGCAAACAGTGAGTAAAACAGCCTCTCCAGCAAACTTCTGCTACAGTGGGCAGCAGTTCATTATTTGCGCAGTGTAAAACCTCTCCAAGGGCATTGTGGTCATTGTTATCGGAGCGGCGGTGTGGGAGGGGAGCTTGTGTGGGTTGTCATGACACTGTGGCCTCTGTTGTATCAGGGACTGGGAGGTACAGTCAAATAAAGTGTGATTCTCTACTCCCTGAAGGTGCCCAGACCTCTGGCCATGAAGAAAGAGAGCATTCAGACCAGGAAGCGCAAACCCAAGATGCCCAAGAATAAGACATCCGCAGGTAGGGTGACCACACGCAGAGATTATCAGCATCCACAAATCTAAAGACACGTTAGAGTAAAATGTGATTTAGGTAATTGCGGGTGAACATTTATCAGAAACAGCACAAATCATTGCGACAGCCGCCTCAGTGTCTCGCCATAACAGGCCGGCAGCGATTTTGAAGTCTAATAACTCACTGCAATGTCCCGTTGACTCTTTAGGAGGATCCACTACCTCTGACACCACCTCCCCAGCCTCCCTTTCCGTCTCAGAACACGCCTCCACTATTAAGAGCGAGCCCAGTATGGCCCCTTCACCTTACGCTGGACAGACAGTTGCATCTGCCACTCAGGTAAAAAGAAAGAAACACCTTCCAGATGGTACAGCCATGTCATTCTGTGTTCTTAGCTAATCACCTGTTTGTGAAGGGCATATTGTTTATATGGTTGAAGGTGTTTTTTTTTTTTTTTTAATTCTCAAGCTCAAAATCTAAAGGAAGTGGTGCAAAATACATTTGCACATATTCTCTCAACATTCATTTAATCAAGTTACCGAGGGGGAAACTTGCAAACTCAAATCAGTTAGGTCGCACAATTTTTTCAAGAGATGTACTGAATTTGTATCAACTACATGCATAAATCATCAGACAGTCATCTTTTCCCACTCAGAGTTAATATTGCAACACAGCTACTAAGCTTTGATGGGGTCTCTCATTTTGGCATCTTCCTCATTGACCTCTGAGACCTGCAGAGGTCAGCATGGTCACGACTCTTTTGCGATTAGTCAACAGCAGACATTCACGTGTCAAAGTTCACCAAATCTGAACCTATTGAAAAACATTCTCATTGATTTACTTTGGCTCGGTGATTCCACAGTGCACCGACTGACCATTTAAACTGGGAGTGTCAGCAGGCTTTACCTTAAAATAATCCTGTAACGTCATGAGGCGGCTTTCTGCTTTTTAACATGCATCTGCCTGTATTAACATACAGCATCTGTCTGCTCTTTGCTGCACGGGAAGCAAGTTACAAATCTGTGTAATCACCTCTTAGCGTCACCCAGGTGTTTCCACACACATGCAAAATCAATAAAGTGTGTCCATGTGTCTTTCCTCCCTGCAGACGGTTTCCCAGTTGGACAGCACAGGATCTGGACATGTGGATATTAAATATGAGGATTATCCCTTTACCCCCACCTCCATGGCCCCACAGAACGCTTGGTGCGCTCTGTCTCAAGCATGAGCAGCCTCACCTCACCTCAGCCTCACCTCGGCTTCGTTATGGAGGCCGCCCTCTCCGTCCTGCGACCAATACTTGCGACTCTGCGGCTGTGGAGAAACACAGCGTTGCACAAGCGTCAAACAGAGAGGGTGCAGTATCTGATGGCTGCACGTGTCCACGTCCCCCCCCCTGAGGAAAGCGAATACCACACTGGCCACGCAACCGACAGGCTCGACGCAGCTCAACCTGGACCACAGTTTAACGTAACAGGGACACGGGGTGCACGGACTGCAGTTTCACTAACAGACGAGTGTGCGTCAACCCACAGCAGCTGACTGACCCCAGCAGGATGACAATAACTACCATTTCTACAAGAGATCTTTATTCGTGAGGAAGACAATCAAGTGGAATGTCAGACACAGGCACAGTTACTCCCCCTTTTTTTTTTTTTTTTTTTGGGGCTAATTTTCGTGGTTAGTTTGAAGTTTTCACTCCTGCCAGGGCCGTCGGTGGTGTTTTCAAGAACAGGCGGCCACTTGAGCGTGTTATTGTCATCTCAAAAAGAAAACCAAAAAATACCTGTTTTATGGCTGTTGAACATGTCTCATTAACAACGTGTAGATGATTAACTTTTATGGGCACATTATTTATGTTGAGATAAGGGCAGTTAAAAGTCATTGTGCCTGTTATAACCCACCCGCTCCGCTGTTGCAGAATGGCTGGTGTGTTGTGTGGTCCCAAAGCTATGACGCTAATATTATTTGAGTGATTTGTTTTGACAAGATACAGCAGATGTAGAATATAGACTCGTAAGATTCTTTTGAAAATCAGGACCAGTTGTTTGATTCAGACAACACGACTACATATCAGAGGTTTATTTGAACGATTAACATTTATGAAAGTGCAATGACTTGATTTTTCCTCTTTGTAAAAATTAAAGGCAAAAATAAGTGTGAAATTATTAACATAATATTCTAAATTTATTGGGGTTTTTTTTTTTTTGTCTATATAAGGGAATTGTATTGTTATAATGTGGATAAGAACTGTTTCCTTTCTCTTTTTTTTCAATGCTCTTTGAAATCTGTTCCGGTTAATAAACTGATTCATATTTCATATGTTTGATATGTGAAAATTTGTTTTTGTTTTCTGAGTTAATTTCTCAAAATATCTTTGGCATTATCACAGTCTGTGTTCAGAGGTAGAATCTTATCAATTGATTCGAAACGCGTAATTAGACAAAAATAGATATTGATAAAACGTTTTTGAGTGTTCTGCACAGCTCTTTCATCGGTAGCTATTTCAACTGTTTATCCATAAGGTGAACTTTGCTTGTTATCATGCACTATTTTTGACCCAAAAAAATCTCCACTCGGTTGCACACTAATTTTCACATACTTTCATTTGCGACGTGGTGACAAATTCTGTGTATGTCTTGGCAGCTACTGAAGTCCAGATGATGGAAAAAGCAGGTTCTGAAGTTTAAACTACTCAGTAACTTTTACACAATTCTGATCCAGATCCCTGCAGTGTCTGCAAAGATTTCTGTGCATTTGCATCTATATGTACAGATAGATTTGCCGATGCTGATGTGCAGTGCACACTGCCATATAGATGTGTCATATGTGTGTGTACAAGAAGGGCGTGTTCTCCTGCCACTTGGTTAAAGCTGACAGTGTCGACCAAAGGTTGTGTTCCAACTCTACTTTATGGCGGCTGGGTCCAAATTGACTGCACTGTGGAGGGAAATACGGGGCTGTCAGCAACAAGGCTGCTGCTTTACTGCCGCCATGGCGACACGCCGGCACCGCTGCACCAACAGCACTGCCCAGCTTTATGACTGCTGGGCAAAATGCAGCAGTCTTATCTGCTGCTGAGAGAGGCCTGCTGCAGTGCAACGCGACGCTGCACACACACAGAATCGTAGCCTGGCACGGAAAAAACTGTAAAGTAGTGTTTGGAATGAATAGCAGGGGCTTTGGAAGATGGGAAAGGGAGCACATGTCATAAATGCTAAATGCTAAACTGTTGTCTAAAGACCAATGTCCACTTCATGCTCTCTGGGCTAAATGTGTATTTTGTGAGGTCAGGCTGGTGACATCGTTAGGCTTGTATAAAGTAAACGGGTATTTGCGCACTGTCGTTGAAACACTATAAAAAATATGAATTAAACGTTTTGGCTAAGCTACAGTGTCAGAGGAATAAAACCTGAATTAAAACTTTAAAGCTGCACATTTTTCCGGATGGCTGATGTGCAGGCTCACTAAAGCTCTTCCTGCCATTTGAAGACACGGGGCTGCGGCGGCGTGAGTCCAGGTCGGAAGGTTAAGACTGGAGTTGTTACATTTGGCACCTCGGCCGTTGTCCGTGAGGGCTGATCAAAGGCTCTGGAAACCTGGGCCAGTCCGGTTCAACAAAATCCCATCTAACTCATGTGTAAATTGAATTATGTGAAATCCTCAAGTCAGAGCCATGCTGCTCTGCGATCACGTCTTTAAGATGCTCGGCCAGCTGCTTTGGTGCAGGTTGAAAGGTCCAAAGTGTTGTACGAGTTAATCAGTGGTTAGATGCTTCCCCATTCAATATAACATCATTTAATATGTTTAATAACTAGTAATTGCTAGAGACAGAAAAAGGTTGGAAATGTATGTAATAATACTGCAGTATAGTGGCAGTGGGCTAATTACCTACTTAGAGCATTATTAGAGCACCATTATGCAAATTACATACTCAGCGAAACATGTCCACGAGCCTCAGAGGCAGGATCGACTCCAGGCCTGTTTCTACCAGTAGAACTTTTCCTAGGCAGCTTTTGAAGAATGTGGATTTCCACCGAGGGAAAAAACCGTTAAAAATGTTACCACATAAAAGAGCCACGCCTCACTTGGAACCTCAACGGAGGCTCAAGGGAATGTTCCTAGACTTTGGTTCCTGAGGGGGGCAAAAGTACCAGAAACGTCCCGGTGGAAGCTTGACTCTGCATGCAAGAGACCTTCAGTATCATTAGAAGGAATGATGTGTTTTTAAGACAAGGAAATGCACCAGTGATAGCTCATTTATGTGCAGTCCCAAAAATAATGTACATGGGTCATAAAATGCAGCCGTGTTTTTACATGTTCTGCATGTGCCGTATATTTTCTCTTCCCAGCTCTTCCTGCCATATGATTTACTATTGTTAGGTTAAGTACATTTATTTCACCTGACAGTCAGCGCCGACGTAGAAACCTTGGATTTGATTTAGACCTGAAAGCATCAAGGCTGGGGCCAGTGTCAGTGTTGGTGACCCATCCTTCAACATAGAGGGTTCCCTTTCACTGTGTGTGTGTGTGTGTGTGTGTGTGTGTGCGTGTGCGTTAAAGAAAGAAAAGAGAGACAGCTCCTAAGGGCCACACATTTCCTCTTCCTTCATGTTCTCTGCAGCATTCTGCCTTCCTGTATGGCTCCGCCACAGCTCAATGTGTGTGTGTGTGTGTGTGTGTTAGTGTGTGTGCTGTGTTACAGCTCAATTCTGGGACAGACACGTGGGAAAGGAGCACGGTCCAGTAATAATATGACCCAGTGATAGTGAGAAATGGGTTTTTTCTTCTTTGTCTACAGCTGCAGACAGCCTTTCCCAGAGCTTTGCTCCTTGACTGCTCCATTCAATTACTGCTTGCAACTAAACAGGATATTTTCACTGTGGCCCGTAAGTGTTACTGCCGTGTGAGTACATGCACAGCGTGTATTCAGCGAAATTTCAGCCATTAAATCAAAACATCCATCAGCTGTCTGCTCAGCGATTCGCCCTGAGGTCCTATTCTTCACGCTGCACGACAGCAACAAAACTCTGTGTGTGTGTGTTGTACTGTACACTTCAGAACTCTCTCCATGCCAAAGCCTGACGTTGTCTTTGTGGGATGTGTTGTTTCATACAGCTGTAATCACTGAGTTGTGGCGTCTCTGGGCTTCAGTCCTCTGTTTTCTCAGGGCAACAGAGATAAAACCCAAACGCTCTCAGGAGCACAGTCACTCAAAACCCCAGAGCCCTACAGAGTCTTCCACAAAAGTTCCAGGACATCATGAATAAATTGCCATCATTTTTACGTAACAGATAAATCCAAAGGTTACACTCAAACATACACTGACGACAAAAAGCATTTTTAAATAAGTAAACTGAAACTGGAAATATTCGCCCCCCTTTTGCTTCTATCTTGTTTAGTACATGTACATGAAGGCCATTCAATTTCCCTCTGACTTCCCCATATTGAAATATCTCTACTTCTAGCTGAAAAACGCCTCCAGATGACATCACCCGGAGGAACCTTTAGTCCAGATTCTGTTATCTTGTTGCTCGTACTATGAAGTTTGTGATCATATCATTCCTTCCCATGATGGTGTAGTTTGTGGTCAAGATACTGATTCACCAGTAATTGGATTTATTTAAACTACAATTACTTCATTCCCTAATTCCCCACTTTGAGCCTTATGTTTTGCCATAATTACTACTACTATCAGTAGCGTTTAAAATACAATACTTTGTTATTGAAGTACTTTTATTATATGCTTAGTACTTTTACTTGAGTACAATAGTTGACAGGCTGCTTCTTTAGGCCCAAACTTACCAGACCGGCCATGATGCCTCTTGTCCACCATGATATAACACCAGTCCATTTATTACCAGATTTGCTGCCATGTCCTGCAGCTCTGTCTCCCCTTTTCTTTCAGCTCATGGAGGTGTGTGATGTATCACCATTGTTCTGCTCCACTCGGAGGTGAGACGGGCATTGTATATCAGCATGCTTTTCATTCCTCACCTCGGCGTCCGTCCCTCCTCCTCATTAACCTTCCGCTCACTATAACTCACCTTTAGCAACCGGGTTATTGGCGGCTTTCACCATAAAGCTAATTACACGGACGCCATAAAGTACACTGTTTACCTTGTGATGAAGAAAGCTTGCACATGTTGTCATCTCAGCGATACCTGCTTGACACTCGATCACATCCTAATTAAACGTAAGGAGGACGGACCACCAGAAACTGCTCTGCTGAACTGCATCAAAGTAACACATTTAATGAAAAACGGACTCTGATCCTATAACACTCAATAGACTAACGCAGACAAACTACTACTGGACCAACAGGTTATTTAAGGGGCACCGTGAAGCCACTTGAGCTGTACATGCTCCATTCATACTTTTATCTAGAGTCAACAACACTCGCCCTGCACAACTGTAGCGTTTCATCGACTGAGAGGAGAAGAGCTTGCACTTTGGTAAATGTTTCATCGTGTGTCTCATGACCTTGTTTCTTGATTTTTGTGTGGAGCCGGAAAGTGCGCGGATTCTTGACGTGCACATGTATTTATTTTCCCTGCGCAAAGACCATGAATCACACACTCTCACGCTGCTGATATTATTAGCTCCTTACCCAGACTGCCTCTATTTGCAGAGTTATTCTTCCATTTTTAGGTGGAACAACACATTTTATACGACAACAGCGGAGGCACGGTGGGGCCTAAAATAAGACACGGGGGTGATGGATTGGTCGGAGACACCCGAGAACGATGACTTCCGTGACCGTGAGTTTGATTGTTTCCTTGAGAAAAAAAAAAAAAAAAAAGGTTACAGGAAGAGAGGAGAGGAGGAGCAAAAAGGATCCTTGAAGTCGCTTTGTACAGCTACACGCAGCACATGCAGCCTGTGTTTCTCCATATTGTTATCCACATGAATAATCACATAATTACTCTATCTACACTCAGTCCCACACAACAGATTTATCACCTCTCAGAATAACACACCAGGCCTCACAGTTCTGTAGCAGCCCATAGCACTTCACAGCGGCAATAATAAAAGCATTTGGCACCGACATCCATCGCCAGCTTAAGACTGTGTGTATAATACATGCGCTGAGGTGATATTTATGATCAGTTGGCACAGGCCGCTCTGGAGGATTCATAGTCAAAGTGTCTGGCAGCTACATTCATTTTCGACTCCTGGATTCCTCACCCACATTTCAGGGGTGAAATGGGATGTTTTCTGTGTAAGAATGAAATGAGCGGTCGTCTCTTTATGCTTGAACTCTTTGTCCTCTCTGTCTCTTCGCTGAGGTTGTTGAACGCAGTCTCATCTATCTGTGTTTTTATCCGTGCATGTACATACAGCGCTTGTGGTCTTTTGTGATTTGTTATTTATAATGTGGTGCTAATGCTATTTTGTCTTAAGGGTGACATTTTAACTTCTGTCCAGGGACTGCGGATGAAAAATAGCCGTTTGGCTAATGCTGGTGCATTGCCAGATATGTGAGTTAACGTACAATGTCGCTGTCAAATAAAGTGATCAAATGAAAATAAAATCTAAACCCAGGGTTGATGGCCGGCATGTAACAAGTCAACAACAACAACAACAACAACAACAAAAAACAATTTAAGCAAATGAACACATGGCAGTCATGGTGCAGTTGTTTGATAGTTCAGATTTGAATCAGTTTATATTAATTTGAAGCACAAAATGTAGCCACATTTTCTACAAATCTGGCAAAGACAAGTGCAAATTAAAGTGCATTTATACACACTTTTATAGAGAGTCTCAGCTCAGTGTCATGCTGTCCACAACTGTTTTTGGGGGGGTGGGGAGGGGGGGGTGGTCCTTCTTCCTGCTCTCATGCTCCATTGTTATCACAGCAGCTGTTTTCAGAGAAATAAAAGGTGGAATTGATCAGATTTACGTGCACACACTGTACAATCATATACACGTAGATGTAAAGGGATGTAAACACTAAGACTGATTTGCTAGCAGGACCTCAAATGGACTAAATGGCCATCAGTTATATGATTTCATGTATGTGTGTGTGTGTGTGTGTGTGTGTGTATGTACAGTACGACTTACAAAGAACGATGGGTTCTATCTGTATTTTACATGTGGGAGGGTAACATGGTAAAAACAGCTCACTCTTCTTGCTTGTGTGTGTTTAGATGCAATTTGCAGGGTGTGTGTGTGTGTGTGTTTGGGTGTGTTTGGTGTGGGCCTAGCTGTCTCTCCATCTGTCATTGGCTCAGGGTGGAGAGGAGACTACTCGGAGCCCAGAAAGCAGGGGTCAAGTCCAGGCTTACTCAACCCCCACAGGCGCCTCCTCCTCCTCCAGCTCATCATGCTCAGATTAGAGACGAAGGGCCGAGGAAAGCGGTGGTGTGTGAGTGTGTGTATGTGTGTGTGCGCGTGTGTGTGTGTGTGGGGGGGGTTACGTTGAGTTTAAGAAGCAGGGAAGTGGGGAGGAGGTGTGGAATGGAATGAGTGAATGTGAGTTGATGAGAGGAGGAGGAACTCTATGAGGGATCAATAAAAATGGAGAGAGAGGATTAGGACATGGAAGATGTGAGAATTATTCTGTAATGGTTATAGATATTAACAACTTTAAAAGGTAGATAAAACTTGACCATGTTTGAGTGAAAATCGAACTGATTTGAATAATTTCATGTCATTGTGGAATTTACCAGAACAGGTCACCAAACATTTCTCAGGAGGAGGTTGGTGGTTGCGAACTTTACAACAGGGGACTGGTGTTCGAGTCTGTTGCTCCAGTGTAACACACGTCACACACAAGCAGTGATTTTTTATTTTTATTTTTTCTAACCCTGACTATGTTCATTTAGTGCCTACACCCAACCCAGCTGCTGACCAAAGTGCTGTAATCCAGTGTCTTTGACTGTTTTAGGGCAAAGAAAACTGTAAAGTTGTCGCCATTTTGGTGCCATTGTAAGTGACTGTGTCTGTCAGTTTGGTGCAGTTTCAACACATGCCTGTCCACACCTTCTGGGGACTCTGTTCCAACAAATGCTTCAAATAGGATGCTAGGAACAAACAACGTATATGGGCGTTAAGGTTGAAGGTCTCGTTTGATTCTTCATAGTAAGAGGTGTGAAAGACAAGGGAGTAGAGACAGATGAACCCATTCAAAGTCAAAAAGAAGCATGAAGGCAGCGTCTGTGCACGCAGCATTGTGTTTCGGTAGGAACCTACCGTACCTGGATCAGCCTCCAGGTTCCAGGAAGGAAAGAAAAGGAATCGGAGTTTGTTGAGTCCGTGTAGTGAATTGGTCAGCAAACAATTATTTTCACGATGCCGATTTTATCATTTCGAGTAGCAGTCACATATTGGAAAGACATCGCTGCTTAATGTTTAATGGGATCGGGAAGTAATTCAAAAATAGCAGTACAACAGAACATACCGTGAAGCAATTATCTTCCTCTCCAATTTTCAAATGAATAATATGTTGCACTACCAAATGCTTGGCTGCCACAGCTGGATCCATGGAGAATGACAGAAGGAATTAGGGAGTTAAATGTGGAAAATGGAGCAACAGGGAGATAAAGGACAGAAAAAGAAGCGTATAAAAGGAAAAAGTTGCTAAACTAATGATGAGATAGAGAGATGGCAAAGGGCTAAAAATCTCATTGTGTGTGTGTGTGTGTGTGCGTGTGCGTGCGTGCGTGTGTAACGGAGGTGCAGAGTGATGTGTGCCAGGTACAGCCCTGCAGAGTGGGCGTCACCGCTGTTCTCAGAGCACCACCTCGGAGTCGATGTCAGGGTGGCGTCAGCGATGGCCAGCACAGAGCCTCCAAAGATTTTTTAAGAAATACATGTACACACACACACACACACACACACACACGCATCACCTCCTATTTGACCCGTAGGTCAGTGACTCATTAGAGATGGACTACTGCCTGGTCTTCCTCAGACGGCCAAGACAAAGACTACAGGAGTGAGTTTCTGAGAGCTATTAGTGAAAGCACCCGACCAAAAACACTTTAATAACCTGCTGAAAGATACTGTGCCACATATAAGCTTCTCTATTTACGTCCGTTCTGATAAAAACGCTGCTGCACAGCTGAACCTCCCCATCTTCTTGGTTTGCTTCATCGACAACCATTTGGCCCATAAAACTAGAAGTATGTTCTCGTCTGACAGCAGTTCTCAGCTGGGATGTGCACTTGCATGTAAAGGTTAATCGGAAAAAAATGCTCATGTCATGTAAGAAACTTATTTAAAAGTGACAAAGTCCAGGCTGCGTCTTATTTAATGTGGAATTTAAACCCAAAACAAGTCTATAAATCAACCAACATGTCAACTTTCTCCATGCATTCTCTCTTCCTTGTTAGCATTGTATGTCTAAGTGATGACGTTGCTCTGAAAAGCTCAAGAAGCCCAACAAACAATCTCCATCCAAAACGATGTCTTTAGGAGAATATGTGTCACCTCGAAACATAATCCAGCCAACAATTACTTCCAGCAAGAGGCATTTGCTGCTGCACTTGTACACACTTGTAATATACTGGGTTGGTACCAGCAGCCACAGCAAGTAGAAGCTGCTTCTGTGGTTCTGGTAGATAAATTAGCAAAGGGCCGCTTCGTCCGGTCTCCTCTGCGTTTCATGCTGACGTGGTGATCGATGCTCGGAGCTTTCAGTGTGGTACGATAGAAACCCAGACGCGTCAATATTTGTCAAATAGTAACCCCAACACCTACCACACCTGTGGTGTCAATATGCAACGCTGTCTCCTGGGACTGGACCCTAACCAGCTCCTGGGTCAGAGATCCCTAATCTCAACCATAAAATACTTAAATAACGCTGTAGT
Source organism: Channa maculata (assembly GCA_020496755.1). NCBI lineage: Eukaryota > Metazoa > Chordata > Actinopteri > Anabantiformes > Channidae > Channa > Channa maculata. Next base: position 3,875,050 of record CM035608.1, on the reverse strand, counting down.
CAAAAAAGTCGTATTACAGCAGAAAACGAAATGAGATATTTTGCTGCATGATCGTTGTCTGGTAAAGTTCCATCGATATATTCAGTATCAACACATCTGCAACTCACCATTTACGTTACATGACAACATACTGGTATTATGTTCACAGGAAACGTAATACGGTCGAAATGAAAACTTCCAGGTAAACGTAACTGCGTTTGCAGTTTAGTTTATGGGAATGTAACTTTTAGGAGACAGGGTTACAAAAAAAAAAAAAACGCTTAAATGCGATGTCATTATCTGACTCTGTGGGATGAGAACATGACGGGAACCATTTGTCGAAACTGCGCCACCGTTTAGTTGATATTGAACCCTTTTGGCGCCAGGCAGCGAAAAAACCAGTATTTTTTGCCTTAACGACTCAAAGCGGTTTGGAAAGGATTAGGCACAAAAACATCAGGGTTAGTAAAAAAGTTGCCTTCATATGGTTTCACCTGCTGAACATGTTAACATCAGCTCAGTGCATCTTCACAGAGCTGCTCGCAGTCCGACATGTTTTCCTTCCAAATGAGTTCTGAAACAAATTGCCGAGCTGTAATTGCCGAAGGCTTCTCTTTCACTCCATTCTCCATAGATCACAATAAGTCTGTGGCTTTACCTCGTGTACCTTCCCCGGCTCCACTTACACTTTGAAGATATATCAGTGGAGCTGGGCTGTGCGCAGTGTGTTGCCAGCAGCTCCGTCAGGCGCTGTGTTTGATCTTGTGTCGAAGCTCCAGTTGCTGAAGTCATCCCTGCTGCCGCCGCCCCTGCACCTAAGCGCTGCACTAAATAATGGTCATTATGGCCGTCGTAAAGCACTGCATGTGGAGTTCTCTCTCATCCTTTTCCATTATCTCTCCCTTCAGCTTTTCTTTTCTGTCTTTCCAACTCTCCCCTCCTCTCGTTTCTCTAACTCTGTCTGCTGTCAGATTAGGCTTGGAGTCACCTGAATGTATGTGAACCTGGGTAGTAAACATGTCATTTTAATGCTTTTGTCTCCCGATGTGCTTACTATGCATCTCATGCTACACGCAACTCTGGCTGTCCTGCTCCAGGATTTGGTGATTTATTTCGCCTAATTCTCCATTGCACACTTTGGTCTAAGAAAGACTCCCCTGTGTCGTTTAAAGTTCATCTCCTGGTCTCTCTTTCTCGCTTTCACCTCCATCTGTTTCTCTCCTCCCCGCCCGTTGTCAGCTGCCTCCTTTCCTCCGTCTCTCCCGTTCGTTCTGGCTTTTTAGTCCCTACCTTCATCTGTCTTTCTTATTCATCTGTTTCTGTCCAAGCTTCTGAACGTGCACTCTGGATAACCCACAGAGCAGCCTCCCCTCTGCTTCCTGCGCTGAGATGCACCCTATTTATTTCATTGATTTTCGTGAAGGAAAGAATGCACAGACCAAAGACTGACTGGCTGCAGAGGGTTTAGCCAAGCTAAGCTGACAAGGTTGCTCGACTCTGGACTGAAGCCCTACACTCACTACTCAGAGCTGTTTTGGCATTTGTAGGTTTACTAATTTGTTGTTGCTCGGCACACTGTACAGTCCCGAAAGCATGCGAACGCTCAGAGCTTTCAGTGTAGTACAATGGAAAACCAGACTCTTCAGTGTTTGACGCCAAAAGGAAATAATTTATTAATAATGGTCACCACAGCGGATCGTTTGGGACACTTCCATATGCGGTAGGGAAGACAATAAGACAAGGGACTTTCCCACAGGGTTTGACTCTAGTTTGAGACATCGTGCACTTTAATGATGCCACGTAACACAACGTGGCCCGTGTGGTTACTATTGTAAAGAAGTACTATTGTGACATTGTCGCTGCAGCATTTGGTTTGTACGTAATTTATCTTGCAGCGTAGCCTCACCCTGAAGTTGTTCTCCCTAACCCCAATGCAGTTTTGTGTGTCAGATTCTATCTTTCATATCCGTGATGCATGATCCACAACATCAGCTCATGGTAGGTTCAGGCAACAGAAGCACTTTGGTTAAGGTTGTTTAAATGTATTTATACACACTGCATGTGAATTCAGACTTTTCTCTACTAAGTCAGGCTCCAATCTATCCCTAAGTCTAAACACAACCTTTCAAATGTTTAAAATCACTATAAGCAGAAAAGAAATGCATAATCTAATAACACATTATCATTAACATAAGTACGTATTTGCAGTTACTGCTTATTTGTAAGGAAACGTTGCAATCAGTGGCTTCGTAGCTTAAAATAAGTGTGTCTATGGTTGCAGTAAAGAGAGGAACAGCTGAAATCTGCCTATAAATGCAAACCAAAATAAACCAAGCATTAATGTCACGGGCCGGCCAGTGAAGGACAAGCACACACATTCAGGGACACCGGGGATGACGAGCTCAGCGACATGGCCACTGAGGTGAAGGACCATAAAATGAAGACAAAGGAATTGACTTTGCTTTGCGATCAGACTTCTTCTTCTTCTTCATCCTTTTTCTTTTTCAAAACGAACAAGACTGTGTAATCTGTGCACATACATACTGTAAACACACGGCCTCGTCCCCACTTCACCCAGTGTGCGGAGACAGATGCATTTAAAGAAACTAACTTAGCCCTGACATCCTACATCCTCTCGTCCGACACAAACAACAAAGGCTAATTGCTGCATTCTTCTCATACATTGGCTAAATGTACAGATAACCGACTTTACAGCGTCGTAGAAAAGTGGCAGGAAAGCAAATAAGAAATAAATACTGTAGCTCAGCCAGACAAAGAGACAATCAAACCAAGGGCCTAATTATGCCAAATGATATCTTGTAATCGTTAAGTTGGTTACATGCCTGAGCTCTACTGACTGAATTGTTTGTCATTCGGATTCTGCTAGGAGATGAAACTGAATGAAATAAGTGTGCAACAGGATATGTAGACCCCCAAACCCCTGATATCAGCTTAGGTGATGGGAACCGATTCTGAAAGACTGGACTCTACCTGGTTTCCAGGGATTATTTCTGTCACACATTTGTAAAAACAACTGACATAGCTTGAAAGGTCTTGGACTTCTCTAGGCAACATCTGTGAGTGTGTGTGTGTGTGTGTGTGTGTGTGTGTGTGTGTGTGTGTGTGTGTGTGTGTTTATAGAGAGATTCTCCACGTCTGCCCAGTCTGTCTCCTACAGATAAGATGTTCTGATGTGGTGAAGAGCCGTGGTTCATGCTCATCAAACTACCAGTGAGCCCACATTTATTTATGTTGTTTATTGCTCTTTCAGGTTTTTTTTTTTTTTTTGTTTTTTTGTCTATTATAGTTTGACCCAGTTGTGGGTTGATAAGGCACCTACATGAAAATGGGTTAAATGAGCTTTATAATGTTGCTTTATTAAAATAAAATAGATTAAAACTAAAAGAAAGTATTTTCTCATCTGGCTATTGCATAAATACAATTAATACACGCACAATACTGTAAGCTGCAGTTTGTGTCGATTGGTATCAATGGCAACATGGGGTGAGGTATGACTAGAATGTGTGTAGAACAGTGGGTGTGTGTGTGTGTGAGTGAGTGTGTGTGATGAATTTGGGCCTGGGCCCCCTGGGCAGCGGGGCCTGCTGCCTGTCAGGGTGAGTGGCCTTATCTTCCCCAAACATTTACTTAACCCTTTGTCTTACAGGGCCCAAGACAATGACACAGGCGTGAGGAATCCCAGCATGCGCACACACACACACACACACACACATTGTATGTACATTTACACATCACACATTCTCTATTACAATCACCTTCTCCATCTCTTTAGTTGACAATCATTTATATTTGACTCCTAGAATTAGTGTTTGACATTGAAGAACCGCATCATCAAGGTTGCAGTGGGTTAGTAGAAACCAGTTAGTTTCCAACTTCAGACAAAGCAATGACTCCTGCTTTCCGTTCCCCACTTTAAGGGCTTTCAGTGTTCGGAGCTCAGCTTTGCCTCACATCTGTCCAGTGTACGATGGGGCGATGAGCTGACAGTGCAAGGTCACAAATTCTTACCGGCAAACTTTGACGTGTTGAGCCAGTTTGAGAAACGTTCACTTACACTGATTCAACCAACCAGCATAAACCATTAAAAAATGAGAAAGTTGCTTTGTGTCTTCTATAGTCTTCAAAAGACAGTAGAATTTAAAAGCTGTATCTGGGAAGTTCCAGATGTTATCACGCTCTATATTTGACACGTTTAGAGATATTTCTGTAAAGTAGATACTTTAATTTTACAATATGTTGTTACTAGGTTAATTTGATGTGTAGATTGTTTTGAATGTTGCACCAGAGGTTTTACTGGTTTTCCCTGGTCGTTGAGGATGGAAGCTCATTTTGGAAAAGAAATGTGTGAAAAAAGCAGTGAGTACATACAGAAATAGACTCACCTATGAAATCACCGCCTGCCTCTATGAGCTGTGAGGCCTCAGAATGATGGACTTTCCATTTATAATCATCACACCGTGCTTGGCTTTTAGTGGCTGTCACAGTGATGTACAGGCCTTCTGCAACCAAGGAGGGCATTTCGGTATACAGACACGTTTTGCTGTTGTAACAAATTAGCCATTGGGATAAACAGTTAATTTAAGCCCCGGCGGAGAAATGTGGAGCCGTCAAACAGTTTACAAATCCCCATTCTTTCAGTGTGCCCACACGAGTGGGAACACAGAAGCTGAGGGAGAAAATCCTCATAGGCACGGAGGAGATGCTGAAAAAAAAAAAAGAAAGGAGTTTTTTTTTTTTCCGTTTGACGAGAACAAAACATTGCAAATCATTCTTACGTCTCCAGATAGTTTAGCTGGATTAAGTTGTTAATCTTTACCTAAACGTAACCACGTCATTCTTTACCAATACTTTTGGAAGGTACACAAAAGATGTTTTACCACATACTGACAAAGCGCTGATGAATAAAATATTTTGACATGTTGCAGGGCCGGAGTTCATGCTTCAGGTTTATCACGTACATCACGTATGTATACAGCAGCTCAGCTGCTCCACTGCCTGCATCCATCTGCGATCAGCTGGTGACTTAAAGGGCAACTCCACTCATTTTCCTCTTGCTTTCTATGGCTTTAGGTCCATGTGTCAATGTACGTTAATGCTTTGAAACGTCACTCTGACTTCCCGGTATTCAACCAGTTCTAAAAAAACCCTCCAGATGACATCAGTCAGACAACAGTCGGAGTTTTTAATCATTAGCAGTTCAGATGATGTCATCTAGAGGAGCTCTGGGAGAGCAGGTTGACCACGATTACGAGCTGACGAGATGGAATTCTGAACTAAAGGCTCCTCCAAGTGATGTCACCTGGAGGCATTTTTCATGAGGTTTCCCCCGTCACAAAAACACAACCGGCCTCCTTGTCGTGATGGGGGGCAGCAGAGCCGCCATGTAGCTGCCTCTCACTCTCTGTAGAACCTCCAAGGACTTGGTCATCAGTGAACACTGATTGCTAGAGTTTTTAGGGTTAATAACCTAAAAGGACCTCACCCCCCCCCCCTTCCCCTTTCTGACTTTTACTTCTCTCTCTGTCCGTCTTCCCCGTCTCCCTCCCTGCTGGGCTTTATCAGTGGTCCTGGTGAACGTCCTACTGTCGTGTCTTGATGTGATTTATGTCACAGGCTGTGAAGCCGACTTATCTCCCTCCTTTCCCAATTCCCCACCCCCACCATCCTCCACCTTCACCACCTCCTCTAGTGTCCTTTGGAGGTTTGACCCCCTCTGTCCTGGTCCTCCAGCAGGGACGGGGAGGAGAGGTTTGCGTAGGGGGAGGTGAAGCCATCTACCTGTCCTGTAGGTTAAAGGCATTTTACTGACCCTCTGTGTGAACACACATGGGTTCACACGGGGGTTGATAAGAGTTTGCCCAGTGTGACTCCTAATAATCACGAAACAACAAGTCAGTACAAATTTAATAATGTGTCCACAAATTTTATGGGACCTTCAGATCACATGTGGACAAGAATATCCACGAGTCAAACCACCGACAGTGCATTTGGCGGACAACCCACTCTACCCACTCAACCACAGCCGCCCTGATTACTTGTGTATGTGCACACACACGTTAGTATCTAATTTACTTTAGTAAAGTAATGTTACTTAGGTGTTTTTATTTCCTATGACTTCATACTTAGACTTCACTGTATTTCTAGGGCAAAAGTCGCACGTGTACTCCACTACATGTATTTGATTAACAGCTACTTTTCAGAATCTGATTAATAGTACAAAATACAGTGCAATCGTGGGACTTTATTCATCTGCAGCGTGAATTTTCACAGGCCACCCAGCATCACGTAATTAAATTATTAGAAGCGAAACATGTGACTCTGAACACCGTTGCTAAAATAAGGCTCATTAAAGTGAGGAACATACAGTTTGTATCAATAATTACAATCAGATAATATCAGATTCATTTCTGTGAAATGAGCAAGTCTGCATAACGAGTACTTATACCTACGAACATTTTGAATCCAATGATTTTACATGTTGCAGTATTAAAATAGAAATGGTAACAAGAGGTCTTGAGCGGATCCAGTGACACAAATACTTCCTCCTTTGCTCATAAGAGCAGCTGGTGTTTACAGAGCAATGTTCATTCGACAGCTCACGAAACAGGTCATTCTCAGTGATGCAGACCAGGTCACGTGACCACTGAGGTGGCACGTCCACCAGTTTGAGTCCAGGTGTCAACAGCAGACTCTGCCACTAAATGAAGAAATGTTATTGAACGTTATTGCACTAAGTGGCTGAAATTCGGAAGTTATTTCGGAGCATTATATTAAAAACGCATTGACCCTTATTTGGGACCGAATCTGTGTCTGTATGTGTGTCCTTATCCGTCCACATTTTCCAGCCTCATGCCTCCCCTCCTCTGGCCTTTGATGTGCTTTTAAAGTGGCCCATTCTCTCTCTGCTTTCCCTCTCTCTTGACAGTTGTTTATTAGTTTTGAAATGGTTTTAAAGGATCTTTTGTGTCTCTCAATGAGAATACTTAAAGAGAGAATAACTGGCTTTAAAACAAAGAGAAAGATAGGAAGTGGAGGAGCGGCAAAAAAGAAAAAACAAAAAATGAAGGAGCAGTGTAGAAATCTGCCTGTGACCTTTATTTGGGGCATTACGTTGAGGTTTGGGTCGACATACTTGTTGAAGGACTGGCTACGAAGACGTGCGAAAGGGAGAAGAAACACTAATCAGCAGGGTTGGAAAAGAGACTTACAAGGAGAGAATGAGTGAGAGAGATGCCTGCAGACCACCCAGGTGTCTTGCTCCTCACTGCTGTTGGATAGATGGCCTCTGGTTGGTCTGTTGCCAGCTTTAGGTGTGAGCCTGTCAGCATCCACCGGACCACGGATTAGGGTTCAGTGTGTACACAGCATCCTCTTGATGTTAGATCTGAGGCCAGTGGCTGCATCTGTGCTCTTTGCTGCTGTTACTCTGAAACTCTTCTTCATGATTCCTATCTGACATTTGCAGCTTTATCTTTCTCTTTTCCTCCCACTGCAGTTTGGCTAAACATGTGACAGCATTTTCAACTTTAGCTTGAACGTCTCCCTTCATGTCTTGTCGGTTTATTGCGCACTGAAACACAAACATCCAAGTGAAGGAAGTGGTTTTTCTTACTTTCCTCATTGAGTGTGGGAACCAGCCTAATGCACAGCATAGCAAATGTACATTTCCCACAGTGCAACTCCTGCCCAGTGTCATGGAATTACATCCATATTAATGCACCAACGTATTCCAAGCCGGAGACTGGAGTTCGCATCTTGTCACAGACTCGCAATGGATGCTTGTGCTTTAATTAATCATATCCACATGCTTGTAATTCCCGAACTTTAACCATATCATGTCCAAACTTTATTAGCGAAAACCACCACTCCCTATAATCTTAGCTGATATTGTAGAAAGCCAAAATCGTGGGTTACAGGGGTTAATGTGCCATTCCTGAACTCCAAATCCACACTTTGTCCCCAATGTTTTCTATTTATCTTTTCATTTCCTGTCATGTCTAATGTCAACACTCTAATCAAGGCATGAGATGCCAAAACATAAACCCTGGACGCAATGCAGACTTTACAGAATCCAGTGTCCACGTTATTTGTTGGACAACAGAGAAACAGGTTGAGCCATTCATCGATGCATTTTGCACTTTTTATTTTATTTCTAATAATAACCACACACACACAAAAAAACTCTCACCAACTCAACTTATGGCTTTAAAATGGTTTTAGAACAATTCCATAAACTGAAATAAAATAATTTACCACAACAACAAAAACACACACACGCAAGAGCTCATCATAAATGAGTGTGATATCTGTATTTTGAAACGCACAGTTATTCTGGCTGATTTGACCTCTGCTCTGGGTGAAACTGGGTGGAACCACGTTGGGAATTATGTGAAGTCACCACGTACCGATGGGAACGACCGAAGGGGGAGTTGTCATCTAATCAGCCATCATAAGTGGAAACACCTGCACGGGCCAGCAGGGCATTTCTAAACCGTTGTGCGCATAGTAACTTGCCTCCTAGTAACTTTTATAATATGTCTGTTATCATCTGAGCATGTTCAGCTTTTTAACCTGGAGGAGAGACGTCGCCGTTTCCCTCTTCAAACTACGCAAAGCTCAAAGTTAAATGCGGTTCAATAGCTGCCACAGTAACAAATCTTTTTTTTTTTTTTAAATCATCCTTTTCCCCTGATCGTCCTTCTTCCTTGACTTTCTCCTGGGAACTCTAGCCTTCACTTTCCCCTCTTCTATTATACGTCTTCCTTGTTCTTCCTATTCTTCCTCTGTTCCCTTTACACAGTCCCCTCCTTCCCCATCCCTCTTCTCTGCCATCCTCCTCAGGTCCTTCCACTGCTCATTTTTCAGCTGTGCCTCAGCCATGGCGGCGGTTGTCCCTTATCGGTACACAAAGAGGCTAAGAAAACAGCGCGATGTGGGATCCTTATAGGACTAGATGGTGTAATTGCATAATTGCTTTTTTTCTCTCGTCACAGGGGTTCTGCTTTCTGTCACGCTGGCAGAAACCCATAAACACAGGCCAGCTATATCCAGCATCTCCCTCAAAGTCAGTGGTTGGTGCAGTTTGATTGGCTTAACTCTGAGCCAGGGCCTATTGCTCATTGGCTCCTCCCAGGATGAATGGCCCTGCTGACAGCCAATGGGGCCACAGCAGGGTGAGAGGGGTGAGTGAGAGAGTAAACAGCATTTTTCTGCAGTCAGGGACATGCAGGGTCTCATTGTTGGGACGTAACGTGTCCGGCTGTCCTGGAGTTTTACATTTTATCTCAGCAATGCTAACATCTCTAATGAAGCTGGTTATATTCATACCGCTGTGAAGTATCTGGAGCTCACGCACAAAATTAATATGTTTTAGCACAATTTTACAAAAGATAACAGAGAGGTTTTAAGTTGGAGTGTTTCGCGAAGGCCGTGGCCTAGAAACAGGGGATAAATCAGGGCAAAGTCTCCGCTTCTCTATAACTCCCTCCTCCAACGCTCCCTCCACCCGAGCACACTCGCTCCATCCAAGGCCAAGCAATCTGTCTGCCCGGGCACAGAAAGCCGAGTGAAAGAGGAAGAAAAATCGGTGAGAGGAATGCGTGATATCGGCCATCCCCAAACCATCCTTTACCCATCTTTCTCAGTCTGTCTTCGCCTCGCGTGATAGATACTGGCCGTCCCTCTCAGACCTCCCGTGCTCTTTCCATCTCTATTAGCTTGTATGAAGATAAATGTGGACACAGTATGTGTTCACACCGCCATCCATTTAAAACCATGGTATGGGCGGTGGAGTGCAGGTAGTGACGAATGTGACGCCCCTGTCGCTCTACGGTCTTTCTCTTTTCCTCCTCATTACTGCAGGTAGCTGGTGGGTGGAGTTTGAAGGTTGGCGGCCTTTATTTGTAGCATGTGGGCGGAGTCTCTAAAAGGCATAAAAGACAGCCATTTTGACGCTGTCTAGCTGTGTCTCTTCTCTGGAGCCTGGCATCCTCTTCAGTCCACGTCCTTTGTTTGATGGTTAGCTGCACCTTTTTCAACACCCACCCACCCACCACCGCATTCCACCCATCCATGCATCACAGTCACTAGTGAATTTTAACAATTAAAATTTCAAAATAAAAATGAAGAACTTGACCATCCGTCAAATGATGTTATTGGTTAGTTTGATTTTAATAAAGCAGTTTGTTCAGTACAAACCTGTGCGTGTTGCCGGCTTTAAGCCACCTGGTAACACGAAGAAGAGAGAATGTAAAACAGAAATAGATTGAGAAGAGAGGAGAAAAAAAAAAAACAAAAAAAACACAGTATCCCTATCAGCAGAGCCACACACCGATCCAGGGGAGGAAGTCTGTAGGCGCCCTGTCATGGAAGCATACAGGAAACAGGCTGGTGCACACAGGAAACCGGCAGCAGCACAACAACATGACTCTCACACAGTCCTGCAACAAAGCCTGCTTATTGTGAGCTACTGATGCACAAACAAGCAAATCAGTCAAAAGACAGGCGTGCGTCTGCCTGCGTGCGTTTTTTTGGTGCGTGTACATGCGCAGTGTGAAGGCAGCGGCTCTGATGTATGGGCACTCAAGTGTGTTAACACTACACAAGTGGAAAAGGATGTGAGAGTCGCACTAGTCACTTCACCAGAGGTAA